>JAJKLE010000010.1:600000-1134133 GCA_022593225.1 Xylaria sp. FL0064 | reverse complement strand
GCGTTTACTTATAGCCGGGCTTTATATAAAGAATTATAGTATTAAACTTTTTCTCTTATAAATTATTTATTTAAATATATAAAATATAGTAAGGTAATAATAATATAAAAATAGTTTTAATATATATTCTTTTTTATATTATTTTAAATAAATATTTTTTAATTTTTATAAGTTTAAATTTAGTTGTTTTAAAATATTATTTTTAATAACCTAGGTTCTTTTTTTTTTTTTATGTTTTTTAGCTAATAATATAATTTCTTACTTTAACAATAGTTTAACTATTTATATATAATATAATATAAAGTAATAAAAAAAACCGCTAGCGCTAAAATAATATTTTAATATTTATAAAGTTTTAAAGATTTTTATTTACTAGAGAATATATACACGGTTTATTATATTTAGTATATTTACCATATATACTTAAAAACTAAAAGGTTTAATTAATAAATATTTAATAAATAATTTTATTAAAGCTATAATAATTTTCTTAATTTAAAATAACTTAAAAACTATTTTAAAATATTTAATATACTTTTTAAATATATTTAAATATATAATAATATTATTAATAAAACAATAATAAAAATTATAAAGCCATAAAACTTTATATATAATCTTTATATATACTTAAATATATTATAAAAGCTTATTAAAGTTATATTAAATTCTTTTATTTTATTAAAATTAATAATAATAAATTTATTATAAAAGTTAAAAGAAACTTATAATATTTATCTAAATAATATATTTTCTTTTTTTAAAAAGCTATTAATGATTTTACTTTAAAATAATAATAAATAATTATTTAATATTATTACTTAATTATTTTAAATTAATAAGAACTCGGCTTTTATTTATTTATTTTATATAATTTATTATATATTATATTTAATATTTTTATATTTCGATAATTTAAACAATATAACCTAAGGTTTAATTTTATTTTTTATTAATTATTAACTAAAAATATTTTAAACTATTAATTTTATTTTAATTAACCTAAATATTATAAACATTAATAATTTTAATAAATTTATCGGCCTTAAATATTTTCTTTATATAAAAAGATTTCGGCATAAAAACATATAAATTACCTGCAGGTATTTTATTTGTTTTAAAAATAATATTAAAAACTATATTAATAAACAATATATTATTTAATCCTTTGTTTATAAAAGAAATTAACCCGCGTTAAAATTATAATCTTTTTTAGCCGTAAAGGTTATTATTAAAAACAAAAAATTAATTAATTTATCTATATATGTAATAATTTCTAGTTTTAAAGCTATATTAATCATAGTAGCTATAAGTATTAATAATATATTAAATTCGGTATTTATAATAATAGCAGAATTTGTAATATTTGTATTTTTTAAGCCAATTATTATTATTAAAAAAACAGTTAACGCTATAACTATTACCGCCAATATCTTTATAACCGCTTTCTAGCTGCTAATATAATAACTATTATTATAATTCTTATAAACTTAACCAAGCTTAGTTTTTTTATAAATCTCTATTAATATAATAATAATATTAACTATAAATATTATCTATAAAGATTTAATATTTAATATTATATTTAATAAATTTAATTATATAATTATAAAATAAAAACTTTAATTAATAAAAATAACTTATAATTAATTTATATATATATATATTTTTACCGCTTTAAAAATTAATATTTATTTATTTATAACTACATCTTATTATTTTAAAATAAATTATAAATTTATTAAACTCTAAAAAAATAATAATTTTATTTTAATAATTATTAATAATTTTCTTTATATTTAATAATTAAAAGCTTATTATTTATATTAATATTTATAATATAAAATTTAAATTTAACTTAAATAATTATTTTATATATATAATAATATTATATTTTGTTTTTATTATATATTTAAAAATGTTAAAATATAATTATTTAATAATAATATATTTAATATTAAAGTTATTATAAACTTTTATATTTTTATTTATTAAGGTTACTCGCGCAGTAAATTATTTTATTATATTTATTAATATTTAATATTTTTTTAAAAACCAGTTAGATTTTCTTTTTAGTTAATAATTTCAGTATTAATATTTAATTTAAAATATTTTCTAGTTTAATAATAAATTTTCTTATTATATTTTTATAATATTATAAATATTAAAATAATTTATTATATATATTAAATAAAAATATATAATATTTATAAATATATTTAATAAAATTAATAAATAAAGAAATATTAGTTTTTATTAGTTTTTTTAATTTAAAATATAGTTTATATTATTTTGAGTATAATTTAAAATTTCTTATTAATTTATATTATTTTTAATAATAAAAATAATTATATTTTAAGTCTAATATATAATATAAACTAATTTTTATATAAGAATTATAATTATTTTTAAAAAATAATAATTCTTTTTTATTATTTAAATAATTATTATAAAATATATTTTATAAAAATCTTTATTATAATATTTATTTTTTATAGCAGTTATTTTAATAATATTATTTATTATTATCTTAGTATTTATTATATTTTTTTATTATAACTATTATAACGTTTATTATTATTATAATCTTAATTATAACTAAAATCGCGATCATTTCTTTAATCGCTCTTTTAATTATTATATTATTAATATCTTTTATTATAATAAAAATAATTTTTATTTAAATATTAATTATAATAGTTTCTTTTAAAAATATAACCTTATAAATAATTAAAAAACTTAATTTATGGTTTTTAAATTATTTGTTTAATATTTAATATTTAAATAATAATATTTCTTTTTAAAATTATATAAAGTTTTTTTTAAATTTTTTAATATAATTTATTGATTTTGTATTTACTTTAGAATTCTTTATATAATTTATAAATATTTTTTATTATTTTAATTATATTAAAATTTTTTAAAGTTAAAATATTATAAATATAAATATATTAAAAAAATACATTATAATTTTATATAATATTTTTAAAAATAAAAGATTTTTTTAATAACTTTTTAATTATTTATTTTATTTAAATTTTAAAAAAAAAATTTTCAATATTTCAATATTATTTTTATTTTTATTATATAATAACCTTATTAAATTAATTTTAAAATTTTATTACTTTATGATAATAATATGAATTTAATTAAAAAACAATTAAATAAAATTATAATTTATAAAATAATAAAACTATTTTTTTAATTAAAATATTAATATAAATAATTAATTTTTATTTAATATTATTTTATAATTCTTTAAATTATTTTATTAATTATTATTATTATTATTATTATTATTATTATTATTATTATTATTATTATTATTATTATTATTATTATTATTATTATTATTATTATTATTATTATTATTATTATTATTATTTTTAAATTATTAAAAATAATTAAAAATATTAAATTATTTAATATTAAAAAGATTAATAAAATTATAAAACAATATTAAAAAAAAAATCTTTATTAAAATATTTTAAAATTTTAATAAATATATAAATTTAAAAATATAATTAAATATAATTAATTTATTATACAGCTATAAATTAAATAATTTAATAATTAAATCTCGGTAATTTATTTACGGCTTAAAATAAAAATATAATAATAGTTTTTTTACGGTTATTAAAGTTTAATTAAAAAACGTTAATTAAAAAGCGTTATTATTACGCGAGAAAAAAAACTATTTCTAGCGTTTCAGCTATTATTATATAATTATAACTTAATAAAAAGCTTAATAAATTAATTAATTAATAATAAATATTTAATTATATTATATTATATAAAATATAAATAAATTAAATTTTATAATATAAATAATTTTTTATAAAAATTTATTAAATTTAATAAAATTAATTTTAAAACTTTTTTTAATTTTTTTATTTATATTAAATATTAAATTTTTATTATTTTTTATTTTTATTTTATTTTTTTATACTTGTTTTATTTAATTTTGTTTTGCTTTGTAGATAGTATAAGCTAAGTGAAGGACTATCGTTGGTGCTTTGAGTAGCCGCAGTAAGCGCTGCTCTCTCCACGTTATTGCTCCAGGGTTTTCAGCTCTAACCCCTTCCCTCCCGCATGAAAATCCTTCGACGTTAAATAATGCCATCACCAGCTTAGATTATTGTCTGGAAACTGCAACACCCCACGTGCTCCCTCACTCAACACACATTATCCCATAGGATCTAGCCTACATGCAACGTGTTTAGCGAGGCGAGTTCATCTACCTCGGGGTGCTCGGTAGCATGCACCCTGTAAAACCTATTATTTGCCCTCTGCGATTGGGCTAACCTAGTGTATACAACCCCGGTCTGCTCGCTAGAATTCAGCTGTGTAATAAATACGACCTACCTTCTTGAGAGAAGTGCTAGACTATCCCATGTTCCATCCCCGCGTGTTGTAGCTGTAGACACCGAGATAAATGCGTAGCGGCATACGTACGCATCTACCTATGCCGATGGAGATACAACTGGGCTATAAGCTTGCGAACACTATCGCCAGCTTTATTAAATACCGGAAACCCGCCCACTCAGTGTGCGCGAGACTAGGGTATCCTAAGATTCCACTACCCGTTCCCTTGAGCCTGCTCTCTGCTTCCACCAGTTCGTCTTCGTATGTGGATTTATTGCGCGTTTGGGTATGGCAGTTAGCACTTTCCTCCTGTCGGCGCTATTCGCAATTGCTTCGGGCTCTGCTATTGGAAGTCGAACCGCTGGCGTAAACAGTACGACATGTAACGGCATCGGTTATGTATACAATGAGCTTGCTGGCTATGGATTTGTGCCTTCAAGTGCAGTCGACAAGTTTGGCGATACACTAGGTGGGCTAGGCTCCTCTCTACATCTTGAAAGGAGCTCGTGGAAGAAGGATTGCAATGGGACTTATTCGGGTATTCTATGGTCTCTTCCTGACAGAGGCTGGTGAGTGTAAAACCTATATTAGCCTGCTCTCCAGTTTATTATCTTGAGGAGATATCCCGGAATTATCACTGGCCATATAGAACGTGTTAGAGTTCTTTCCTTCTTTCTGGATGAACGCTTCTAAGATCTGAACACCAAAGTCTTCCCTCAACTAACCATAACATGAAGCATACTGCTGGCTCGGTGCGATTCCATATTGACGCGGGAATAGGAATACCGAAGGCACCCTTAACTACAACCCGCGAGTCCACAAGTTTACTATATCACTCACACCACAATATAATGCGACCGTTTCGAACCCATCTGCACCGAATCTAAAGTTTCAGTACATAGATACCATCAAGTTCTCGGGGCCGGATGGAACTCCTGGCACGGGTCTCGACGGTGACGCAACAGGGCACATTTCGTATCCCGGCTTTCCCAACCTACCAGTGGCCACATACGAGGGCGATGGGTTTGGCGGTGACGGGCCAGGAGGAAAGAGAATCGCTATGGATCCGGAAGGGCTTTTGTAAGTAGAATATGGAGTCGTGTTGGTTCACCCTGTGCCATCACAATTCGGCTCGCATTTCGATCAAATCCCGAGAACCGGAAAGATCACTGAGAAGCTGATTTCGGCCTGAAAGTGTAAATGAGGACGGGACATTTTGGGTCTCTGATGAGTACGGGCCGTATATTTGTGGGTTTATTAGAGTCACGGATGTCTGAGGCGGTTCTAAACATATCACTTCTAGATCTCTTCAACTCTACAGGCACGATGCTCACCGCAATTCGGCCACCAGAAGCCATTGTTCCAAAACGAAACGGCACGGACTCGTTTTCCGCAGATAGCCCTCCCCGCTATGTCGACGATGGAGCTGGTGACGACGTCACGCCAGAGGATCCTGACACCGGCCGTGATAATAACCACGGTGCGGCAGACCGCCAATTAGTGCAACTAGCATGAAGGACATTGCTAATAATAACTTTCGGATGATTACAGGATTTGAAGGCTTGAGCGTCTCTGCTGACGGCAAGTCACTGTATACCTTGCTACAAGCCGCAACCGTACAGGAAGGTGTATGTTCAATACCCCTTCTCCTATTTCACGCACGAACCAAAGGCCTTCGAGTTGACCAGTTCATGTCAGGGCCTCGAGAAACAAACACAGCAATACACCCGTTTCCTCAAGTACGATATCAGTAACAAGCTAGCGCCCGTCTATGCAGGCGAGTGGATTGTGCCTCTACCCAAATATGATGATCCCACGGCCAAACCAAGCAAGAATCCCAAGGTAGCCGCTCAATCTGAGATTTTGGCTCTTGAGAATGGTCAGTTCTTTGTACTCTCCCGCGACTCCGACGCCGGGAACGGTCAGGAGGTCACCGAGTCTGTGTACCGCCAGATTGATGTCTTCGACATCTCGGACGCTACGGATATCAGGGCTGTGAGTGGTCATGACTGTGCAAACACAACGTGTGCCGTTGCAGACGCAGATTCTGGATCTTTAAGGGACGACATCACGGCTGCGAAGTACTGCAGCTTTTTGGACTTCAACGTCAACGCGCAGCTGGGTCGGTTCAACTTGCACAACGGCGGAAATACAGATAGTGGTTTACTGGTAAGTCGCCTGCTTCAACTAATCAACGAATCCTGGTGTCAAAAGCGTAACTGACAACAAATGTAGAACGAAAAGTGGGAGTCGCTGGGTATGGTTCCAGTCCACCCAGAAGCACCCAATGGTGAATTCTTCGTCTTTAGCCTGAGCGACAATGATTTTATCACCCAGGATGGGTACATGGATGGCGGTCAACTACCGTATGCCGATGAAAGCGGCTTCAATCTCGATAGCCAAGCCTTGGTTTTCAGGGTCACTATTTCATGACCTGTGCAAAGCCGAGGCCGTAGCGCTCAGCTCTACTTATGCCCTGTGAGACCGAGTCGAGTAACGTGAGAAGTAGGGCTTGACGGTCACTCTGTCACAATTGTATCGCTTTCTGATATTTTGAATACGGGCTTGCAAATTTCGTATTGAAGACCGAGGGCCAGTCATGCAATAGGGTGCTATTAGCCCATCGCCGGTTAGCATTAAGTGAGACAAGAGATGAATAATGATATTCGAGGATCTAGCGGTGGAAATCAGCTCGAGATCGTCACTATGTTGTACCGAACGTAAGCTTAGTTTAACCTACAAACAGTGAAGGGCCGAACTCTGCCTTTCGGGGATACTCAAGTGTATTTAACGGGCACCGTATTAAGAGACGACTCGTTGCTTAGTTAGCATGGGTTATTTGGTCCATGCTGGCACATCGGACAGCGTAAATGCACATGTTGAAGTGGTGTGGACAAGCCACATCCATGTATTTGGTCAGCCGGAAGTGGCTTGATCGAAGTAATGTAAGGAGTAGCAAGGGTCTACAGGTCAGAGGGGACATCACCACAGTCATCACACATAGTTCACGCGTAACATTTAGAAAAAACCGACGTTATTCGTGCGCAATCACCCGTTCCTCCCAACTCTTTCTGTGAGAATTCAAGGCCTGTCTGCTGAAGGCTCGGGCCCCAGGATGGGCCCTGGCCCATGGGTTTCACTTTAGTATAGGGCAGTTGGCACGACAGTGAACTGCATTTCACGAGGCTTTCAGACAATGCAATTCATTTAGACAAGAAGTGCCGTCAATATTGGCACCGGACCAAAAGCCCTTGCCTTGAGTGGTCATGTACAACCAGTCGGTATAATAGATATCAAACCCTCTATACTGACTCCTATCATGCCCAAGAGGTCAGATTGTATTCTGATTTATTTTCTCGAAGCCTTGTGAGCTGTGAGATTACCACCAAGGTCGCTCACAAGGCAGTTTCTTCCGTGGTTCGTGCATAGAAAAGGAGCGTTCTGCGGCGGGCTATATGGTGACAACGCTCGAGGCAAATATTATGATGGTCGCTCTGTTCTTTCTGCCACATCTCGAGGTCCAAGCTGCCAGATTTGACAGCCATTATTAATAACTTGGCATGCACACTAAGTTGGGTCTCTTCTCTTATTAAGAATATTGGAGACAAGTTCCACAGATCTGGTATCTGCATAGAGTCGATTTCTTATGGATGTTACCGGATATCGTCGATCTCGACGAACGCATAAGAAACCGCGACTCTACGAACCAATTCTTACCCAAGCCGGCATATCCTTCCCATTAGTGATCTCATGTCGAAGTCCATATTCGAAACAACGTGATGGCTATAATGAGCAATGAAGCGGCTTCTTTCGCTCCCTGACTTATACTCAGTCGTGGGTCCAAGCTCGGATGCAGGGAATGGATCGAAGCAGTCATAATGGCGAAGTTGTATGGATGTTTCCCGGCGACACGTCCTTTCTGCTTTGGTGGCTTGTATAAGACGAGTAGAGAGGCATTGTTGCGGGTCAAGTGGATCTTAAAGCACACGCTTTCAATTACCGAGTAGAGAATGAAGGAACAACATAGGATGAAATACCACGCCAAGTTCAGGAAACTGGCAAATTATAGGCGCGGATAGCTTATTGCTCATGTTCCTCCTGCTAATCTTGGAGATAAAGAAAGGCATCACCCCATGCTCTATATGTATAGCCCCCTAACAGTGCAGCTGTCCACATCATGATCAGCTACCCTAGGATTATTAAGTGTTAGCTACCCACACTTTAGTTGTCAATTTACAGTTTGATATACGCATAACCGAGCAGTCAAAACTCAAGCATGGTCGACCAACCAGTAGTTGGACTTATAAAGTGTTGTCGAAATACCTCTCTTTGGTTAGTAAGTCACGCGAAGTTGCGGCATCAGGTTTTGATTTTACTGATAGGTCGGTACGCTCCGGGGGGCTCAACATACAGCAGTGTATGCTTTAGGGACAGGCACGTTAGGGGAGCTGACTTCACTTTCCTTCTATAGTCGATACGCCTTTGTACCTTTAAACGAGACTCTGCATAAACTGAATACTATTTTCGCCTGTATCCTTAGCGTGCCACACAGTAGGGTGCGCACACTTGTTAGCAAGCAGAGTGAGTGACACGTTTGATGTTGCCTGCGTTAGTGTAGATCCCTATTAGGGGAAGCAAAGACCCCAATGTGCGCTGTACATGTGGGAAAGCAAGTCTCACTAGAGTCTTCCCTGATACTATTCTAGTTGTATCATATTGTTCACTTTGTTATTTGACCCTGCTACCAATGACAGGGCAAGACGCTCTCATCCCGGGTATCAATTTACCCAATAGATAACGAAAGAGGATTTACCAAGGCGTTACACTCACTACCTACTGCACCGATTCTTCTTACCTACTTCGAGAATCCAAGCAACCACGAATGCCCACGTGGCTGTCCGTACAGTTGTCCATGCCACTATCCATATGGGTACCTGTGCAATTGCTTTCTGCAGGCTCCTTGTTCGGACTAGGCAATACGCGAGGCGGGTGAGAATGATAACGATATCAGTCCGAGAAGGTGGCCGACAGGGTTGTGTATTCTACGAGCCTTGGACGGAGCGGGACTCTCAGTCTCCCTCTCTGTGTGTGTGACCGCGAGAGCTTGAAGCTGGTAATCTCCTTTTCCAAGCTTTCGACGATCTTCTACGAGGTTGTACGACTAGACTCAGTTCGAGGGGCTGGTAGTAGAGGGGGGTAAGGGCCGGGGTTCTTGACTGCTACGTAGACTCTTCATTCGGTGCTACGATGCCACCTAATGAGCTCAGTGCTGCTCAACGTGCTTCTTCCAAGTTTCTCCTTGCAGCTGCGGGTCTTGGAATTTATGCCCCCATACTGATCCGTTTGTTAGATTGGCTGTAAGGGAGCTGGCGTCGCTGGTGTCTCCGCTTCTTTTTACGTCTCGAGGTCTTTAAGCTGTAGCATACGAAGACGCATGTGAGCTCAAAGTATTCCATCAATGTAGAGGAGTGTAGTAAGTGTTTATGGGTGCTTGGTTGCTGATGGATTTCATGGATCTTTCGTTTGTAATGTTGCCTGAACTGGTAGTGGTCGTATGAACATTCGCTGCTCGAATATTAGTCTTACTTCGCTTGCTGCCCACCACTCGGGCAAGCGTTTGCAGTAGCCTCCCATGGTTTTACCTTAATTGCTAGATAGGACAAGACTGGTGCTCTGGATCGCGGTTATAAGGCAGGGGCTCAGCTCCTTGTTGAGGGACAGACTCTAGAATCGAACCCTTATCATTGTGGCTAAGGCCTCATACCTGCCGATGTGAACTGGATGATTGGTTTCTAATTTGTCGACGACCTCGCATCGTCTCTCGCATCGTCTCTCGCATCGTCTCTCGCATCGTCTCTCGCATCGTCTCTCGCATCGTCTCTCGCATTGCTGCTCGCATTGCTGCTCGACTAGGCCGTCCGATCCCGAGGTCTGGCCCGCTGCTATGTCCCGGTGTACAGCAAGTTGAGCGAGAATAGTGAGTGGTACTAGCTTTTGTAACTAGGTCACTGTGTCATCACCATGACCGGGAGGACGGCTGTGTTTTGGCCAGAGAGTCGGAAAGGCGCGAGGTTGGTCAAATGACGATAGGGGATAGACACTAATCTAGAAGAATCGCCTTATATGGGAAAACAAGTCGAAATATACCGTGCAAAACACCCAGAGCAGGTTAGAAGTCTATCCTTCTGAGAAAGTGGTGGTGGTACACCAGCATAATACCACGAACCTTGAATTTGTTGCAACATTAGCATATAGCTTATTCTGTATCGATGAAGCAATCCAGGAGGTAGAATCGAGACATTACTGCCAGTCAAAACTGCAAGTTCCACGGTAACGTGTCTGGGAGCCCCAGAACTGCGAATTTCGTACCTAAGTTTGGAACGCCGGAGACCGTGTAGTCACTGTTGAATAGCTATGTTGTTGGTACGAGGAACCTGTCGATGTCTCTGAAGTGAATAAAATAAGAAGAAAGAGAGGCGGAATCCAAAATGGATATCCGTGAAAGGTGCACCACGTATACACAGCCAAAGGACCGAACACGACATGTACCTTTCCTCGGATAGTAAGAAGGGAGGACTCGTGGGCTTATCATTTTTCTTTGTACGCGGTCTCATAGCAAGTTACAGTACATGGCTTGTGCCAATAAGCGGTTCCTTAGGTATCGTGGGGAAATTCCACGATGTGTCTCGATCTGACTAGGTTAATTACACACTTATCAGCTTTCATGGGGTGAAATCCTCTCGCGCCCAAGGATATAAAACTGTATCAAACATGGCACTCTTGCTGGATTACACCGGGTTTGTCGCCCTGTTCAATATTCAGCGGCTACATCGGCCATCGGTGACCGGTCCGTTGGAGTAGGTCTACTCAATCATGGGTGGACAGATGCTATCATACCTGAGCATAGGTGGGGTTTCATATTTGTATTTTTTATCTCCTATAGTACAACCAACGCAACAACACTGCACTGCAAATGATTTCGTGTATCGGCACCCTAAAAGCTGCGAAGGAAGATGTAAGCATGCTTACTGTAGTGGCAATCAACCAGGTGGTATTGCATCGACCCTCTAGGTACAGCGCTCGATATGACCATTACTTATCGAGACGTTGAAGCCTTGAGCCTGAAGGTGTGCCTCTAGTCACTTTCTACTAATTAACTACATGTGTTCAGCAGCGGTGCGTACATAATAATATGAGCCCAAACGCAAATGGATATTCCGTTACATGGTGAGCTCGGTACCGTTTGAGAAAGATATGTAACTTTATTCGGTGAGACAAGTGATCTAAATGATAAGCTTGCTGTTTTGTTTCATCAAGCGGACAGAATATGCTACCGCCTCAATGGCACTAGCGACTGTTAGCACAAGGCAGCGATTTGCTTGTTTGACCTCACATGCAGGCCTTGCGGTGGTGTTCACCGATAGGTGAGCAGCTCGTATTCCGTGATCCCGACAGCCGGTTGAGTTGAAGCGTAAGCATCTATATCATGCTGCTTTCTGCTGGGACTTGGAGGAATAAGCACAGACACTGGTCAAAGATTTGTGTTGACCGTCGTTTGGCCGGTAAACGAAGTATCGCCTTGTCATACCCACCCTCGTACAAAGGTAGCTTGCAGGAATCTATCATATCGATGTGAGATGGCTTGTAAGAACAAGCTTGAAACATATTCAGCCCAAGATCAGTTCATTTCCCGTCGCAATGCAATCGACGTCAGTTATGCGTGGTATCAATGTCGCCTCCGAGAACGCCAGCCGTTTATGTTTTATAAGTGGAATCCTAGGCCACCGTGCCGTCATCGCCGGCGCCCTTGTCCTTCCTCTCATCCTGTAGCATGCGGATCAGCTTATTGATAGTGCCCCCCTCGCGGAGCTTCTCGACCTCTTGTACAGCAGCCTCTTCATCCATGCCCTCGTTAATGAACTCCCTAATCTTATCCCAAATGACTTTTCGTCTCGAATACCAGGTCCGACCACGAGGCTCCGGTCGCCACCTCGATCCCCAAAGAGAGTCTAATTTCTCTATAGCCATCTGGCCACCCAGACCTTCCCGATACTCTTTCCATACCTCCTCCACCGTGGCCACGGTACGATAATCGTATGGCGGAGGGCCGGCCGGCGTTGGCGTCGATGCCGACACGGACGATCTGGGAGCAATAAGGTGGCTGGGAGAGGCGGGCGGAACGCGAGGCGTGGGGCGCGCGGGCGTTTGCGTGGGTGGTCGCGGTGGCGGGGGGACAGCGGTCTGTTGGAGAGGTATGGGTGGCGGCGGTATGACGGACCGCACGGGCTGATTTTGAGAGCTGCTCAGGGCCTATAGTCGCGGGGAAAGCGAACAAACAGTCAGCAACGGCACGGGCATCTGGAAAAGTTGGGTGGCATGGTGGTCAAACGAACCGACGCAGCAGCCTGGTGGGAGGCGACGAGGCTAGTCCTTAGATCGGTCAATTGCTGACTGATAGCCTCGTATTGGGCGTTGATCTGCGCGAGGAACTGGTGGTGCTGGCTCTGCAGCTGCAGGATGGTGGCGATCAATTGCTCGGGGGTCCGGTCGTGCAGCTGGTCCTCGGTGATGAGGGCGGGGACGGGGGCGGGAGCAGGCATCCTGGCCATGACGGTGGCCGCGGCCGGCGATGGCTTGAAAAACTGCAGTTGGGGATGGGGGGATCGCAGTGCGGGCGACTCGAAGCGACTCGGATCGGTGCTGGTGGCGGCGGCGGCGGTATTGGCGGTACTCACATTCACAGATCGCAGGCCGGGATTACCAGAACCAGTAGCCTGCCTCTTGGACGGGGTGGCGCTGGTGCCGGCAATGTGCTGCAGATCGGATGCAGCCGGTCGCTTGAGGGCGCTCGCCCCTGTCGGAGCTGCAGGGCCTGGCGTTGGCGTAGCGATGCTAGTGGAAATGGTGGTGGGAAACGTGGTGGTAATGGGAGCGGGAGCGGGAGTGAGAGTTGGAGTGGTGGCGGCGGTGGCGGCGGCGGCAGCCGTGGTTGAAGCCGCAATGGTCAATATACTGGTACTAATAGTACTATTACTACAGCTACTGGTACTGTTGGCAGTCGTGGCGGAATGAGCGGGGGCCGCGGTTGATGCCGCAACGGTCGACGCGGGTGCTATACCGGTGATATTGGTACTAGCACTGCTGCTGCTATTATTGCTGGTAACCTGGCTAGCCGATGGTGGCTGAGGGGGCATCGCTTGCTTGCTTGCACTCTGCTGGGCGTGGTTGCGCTCGATAACCGATGATGGCCAGCTGCTAACTGGTGGATGGCTGGGGGGATGGCTGGCTGGCTGGCCGACTTCCCGTGTAAGCCACCAGCAGCGTTGCAGCCGCACTACTCAGCAATCAGCTGTAGCGGTATCCACGGAACACCGGACCACGGTAACAAACAGGACACAACTCCCCCAAAAGGGGAAAAGCTGACGAGAAACACAAATTCACGAGAACACGGAAGCCACAAACCGTTCGACGGTGCTGTACTGGTAAGCTCTGTCTGGCGTTCGTGGACACCCTGCGCCGAGCGAGAGACTGTGGGGATGGGTGGCAGTCGAGAAGTGTGGCCGCGACCAAATCGGCAGGGATGGCGGACCGATGTATTGTCTAAGTACTACTACTGATACAACGCAGGCAGACAGAGTATGTAAGCCGTGCTCGTGGTTATCCCGGATGAGAGATAATCGAGGGA
Source organism: Xylaria sp. FL0064 (assembly GCA_022593225.1). Taxonomy (NCBI): domain Eukaryota; kingdom Fungi; phylum Ascomycota; class Sordariomycetes; order Xylariales; family Xylariaceae; genus Xylaria; species Xylaria sp. FL0064. Next base: position 1,120,083 of record JAJKLE010000010.1, on the reverse strand, counting down.
CCGAATTGGTTGGAATGGGGTCGACGAGAGGATTCCGTTGTAGTAATCAAGCGAGCCGTTAGTGCAAACGAAAGCAGCCCAAAAAGCGAGTTGTGATTTGAGCAGACTCGTCGTGACTATTCGTGCCTATTTGTCTCTCCCCCACGGCGCCCACACCCGTTGGCACGCTCGACTGGCCGTGGGCGGGGAGTAGAAGCAAGTGCCAGCAGGCAGGATGAAGAGGCTCACGCCGAGTCTACCTTCGGGTCAGTCCATCCAGCATGCCGTCGAGTGGACAAGGGGCGTAGGTGTGTTGTGGCAGCCTGTACACGAAGGGAAGGTTTGTAGTAATGTATCTCGGACTTTAGGGCAGACAGGGTGATGGAATATAAATGTAGTATTGGGATAGGACATGAGAGACCCAGGTCTAGGGAGCTAGTAGGGAGGGTGGGTAGGATACTATAAGTAGGCATATAGTGTAGTTGGACGGCAGGAAACTCGACGTTGCCGCATGTCATGCAGGCTGAGTATAGTAGCAGCACAGTATAGCGGTTACGTGGGAGGGCAGTAGTTGTATAAGTATAATTCCCGGTGGACCTATAGTGGCAAGGTTGGGACGGGACGGGACGAGACGATGGGGATGAGACGACACGACAGGACGACACGACACAACATGGCAAGAGAGTGGAGTCAGTAATACTGTCTACCTGCCAGCATAGCGTGTAGCGTGTAGCAAAGTATACGTGCAGTGTAGTGTGGTGCAGTTGTGGTGTAGTTTGGTGTAAGAGGAGGAGAAGAAGGAGAGGGGGATAATGGTCACGATAATAATTATTATGTTTTATCGACGACGAGAAAGACAAGGCAGTTGAGAATCATGGTATAAGAAGGAAGAAAAGAAGCATAAGAACTATGATAGATATTTTGTGGATTTATTTAGGCCAATGGAGCCACTTACTAGGAAAGGGCGTGAAATGTCTCGAGGTTGGGTAGTGTATTAACAGATGGTGGGTGAATCTCTTCGTGTAGCGAAAAGCTAACGAATTTATGTTAAGAGGAGAGGCGATGCAAAGGGAGAAATGAGAGAAGAAGACATACTGGGCAAGTAACACACGATACCGATAACACTTTATAATTGACAAGCACCTTGGCTCAGTGTACTGACAGCTACACAACCAAGAAACGAAGAGACCCTGAATGTCGAGTGTTGGAAGCCGGAAATACCATAGGGGGGTTGAGATGCATGCCGACAATAGGCATCGACACCCAGACACGGATAATTTGGCCACGGAAAAAGGTGGCCGTATGCTCGAATACCGTAAAACCTAAGTAAACGATAAGAAGCGCCTAGCTCTGGACTCTGATGGTGCTAGCTATGTCGAGTCGTTTCGACGTCGGCCTGCTATGTTGTTGTAGACCATGTGTTGTAGAACTTCTGTGGTTATAGAGAGACAGATGAAGATACAGGCTGAAGACGAAAGAGTCGACTAGTAGCAGTCATCTGCATAACAATATAGGATAGGGAGATCTGTTGGTGACATGACAACAGACATGTTGGATACGATGCGCGTGCTGGCGGTGGGCTTAACTTGTATTGTATCAGCATTGCAACATCGTTACTAATTACCATCCTACAAACATCAATCCGCACACGGACAGGCATAAATACACATACATAGTAAAGTACACACACACAAAATACACACCACATACACAACCAGCTGGCATACAGCAGGCGGCTCGGATGGGGACAGGAGGAGAAAAGAAGAGGACAGAGAGAGAGAGCCTGGACGCTGGATGGACACTGGACGGACATTAACAGGCTGCAATGTTGGTTGGGGGGGTTGGTTGGTTCGAATTTGGAGCGAAATGTCAGGGCTTTTGCATTTGCTACTCAGGTCAGAACCTCAAACTTCAGGTTTCTTCTGCTCGAGACTAGGGTGCCTAGTACGGCAACGTACACACCCCTCCCCCAAACCCCACATTGGGATGTTTTTTAGCCAAGACCTGCTACCCCAAGCGTCACGTGAAGTACCCACCTTATAAGCTACTATAGAAGCTGCCGTAAAAGCTGCTCAGAGAATCTGTACCTGTACCTACCTACCATAGGTACATGGGTATGTATGCATGCAAGTACCGCCGTCTATCTATATACTACAATGTACTGCGAGGTCTACATACCTATGTAGGCAGTTTGGGTTTAGAATTGTTCTCACGATAAAAGGGCACCGTAGGTATATAGTATATAAGCCGAACCGTTTCTCTACCCACTAGGCAGGTAGCAAGGCACCTGCATCATTCCACATTACTACTACCACCTCATTGCGGACAATGACTTATTACTACTGGTACATGAGCCGTCCTGAGTGGTGGTTGATGACGAGTTGTTGGGGCAACGGCATTGTCCATCGATGACGGATGGATGATAATTATTGTCCAGCATCCAAGATGCGAGATGGGCTGCACGTACAGCTAGCTGTCAGTGCACACGCGCCTTGCATACGCCAAACGATCCCCCTTCAGACAGACACATCATCAGAATGTGCTGTATGTAGGTGGTTATTCCTTGCAACACAACGCACCGCATCACAACACAACACAACGCGAAGGATTGGTTGAAAACAAGTCGAATTCTATTGGGCCATTCTATTACCCTACCTACCTACAGTGCGACGGGCTACCAGTGCGCGCTGCGGGACACATGTATACTTTCCATTCCCCGTTTGATACGGTCCGGTGTCGAGTGCAGCTATGTATGAATGAAGAAGTACATGCAAGAGCCGACCAATTCTCACAACAGCATTGAACGGGCACGGGAGTAGTATACTTCCTGCGAATGTACTTCCGTATGCGTACGTAGTACGTACCTAGGTATAGTACAATGTATGTACCCACGGTTGGTAATGTAAACTGCAGTAGGCTGCGAGCTTTATTTCAAATCTTGCATTCTGTGCCACAGACACGAAACACTGTCTCCAGAGCCGAGTCCGCACTTGCCCGCAGCAGAGTGTACCAACGCGCACGACTATACCTTGTCCAATGTTGTTACCAACGATCTCCATACTGCTAGGAGGTATACGTTCCGAATTCACTCACCACTTATAGTACCTGACCCAGTCACAATCACAGAAATGCGTAGACCGACATTTCGAAGATAACAAATACCGGTACTGGAGAAGGGCCGCTCGATGGCCACCTGGCTTACTGTACTGAGATTCCAGGTGATGTAGTGGGACATAAAGTCAATGCAGTGGCTTATCGCGGCGAGCACACCAGCTGCTCCAGTACCTACTTACAGTAGGGCACAGGTTATGTCGGACAATAAATATAGCACTTCCCGATCTCTCGGATACCTTGTAGCCGCGCGCCAGGACCCTTACTGAAACGACGCACCAACTTACCTACCGTAGGTAGACTGTTGGTGCTACCCAATTAGGTACTATTACTTACCTGTATAGATTAAGCCCCTACTAGGTAGTTAAGTATTCCATATGTACCGGTCGCACGCAGCACGCAGCACGCAGCACACAGCACCATCAGCAGAGTTGCGTGTGTCTTGAAAATACCTAGGTATAAACTCACATGCATCCGTTGTTCAGGAGGTTGTGTTCAGCCATGAACGCACAGTTATTCATCATACCCTAGGCCGCCCATAACCCCTCAGCGATGAATATAGTGTACAGTCCCTATCGCTTCTCTCTGCCTTTATCGCAGACCTTGCCAGCCTCGGTTGCGGGCAACCCCAAATCCAAGGCAGGTCTGGTCTTAATCTACACTATACTAGTATGGATTCCTGTGCAACCACAACACGTTCTAGTGCATCTTGTTCCCAGCCGCAACGGCATCGAATACTACGCACTTCAACACACTCGAACACAGCGAGGGAGGGCAGTCCACCCATGTCAGCGTCTACACTGGTATCGGTACCATAGATAACTTGCAAAAACCCCAATATCTGCACCATGTATACCGTCCTTGTGTATACTACCCAAGCATGCTACCCAAACTCACGTCACAATCTCCCAATGTGCCAATAGGATGGAGCTCGCCAAGAATTATACTCGATGCATCTCATCGGGCCTAGCCCAGAATTTGGCACCCGATTCGACCCTGGGTCGGTATTTGTTTACTTGGGCTCATGAGGGCAAGATAACAGTTGCGAACGTGGAGGATAAGCCCAGGTCCGCTAGTATGTATAACTCTCCTACCTATACCCTACTACTGCTACTACATACTACTGTAGTACTACTACCAGAAGGAGACCCGGTCAAGAAGTCTGGCCGTGGGGGGCAGCTACATCCATGGCGGACGGTACAAGTAGGTCCCGCAGTACGACATCGCGATTACGTACCAGAGTTATGGTAGACATGAATAACTCCCATACCGTAAATACATATCATCTCGCCAATATCTCACTCCCAGCCCACGCTGGTAACTCTTGGCAGGGCACATGTGGATCGTCAAGCGTATCCTCCGAGCGCCAAACTCGGTACCAGAGCAAACGAGACGCCCTTCCCTTTAATCCAATCGGGCCACTGCCAGCCCCCGATCACCATGGGCGATGCCTATCCTGGCCCGCAGTGCCGGTTCGATACTAGACGATCTAGGTAGTCCCATCAGGATTTTCGCAGCGGAGAGCGACTACTGTAGACGAGTAGTTACTACTCGGCAGTGGATAGTGAATACCTTTCGCTATGCGTCCCATATCTCGATGTCCGAGTGAATTGCGTGACCCGGGCAGTGCCGGGGAGTTTCGTGACACTCGCGCCCATGGGTTTTCAACAGGTCCAAGCTGAAACAGGGGGAAATGAAATATCCCGACGGCTCTTTCGACAGCGGCAACCCACTTGCCATGAGTTTGGAGCCAAGGTAGCATTGAGCACATGTCCACCTTATCACCACAGTATTCAGCTCAACTCTTCAAGTATCTCCTACAACATAGCAGTGTCTACATTTGGGTGTTTGTTCGTTATACACCGGTGTCCAGGAATTAGCATACAGTAGCGTGGCTGCATAGTGTTACGGCTATACTAGGCAGTGTATGATCACATCTTGTGCTCAAAGCGAAGCTAGAAACATCTTTCGAAGCATGAATCACTAGATGCCCAGTTACTGCCTAGGCTAGGCAGTGTGTATTGGTTCTGGGAAATTCATGGGTTAATTAGCTAGAGGGCTGCTGGCTTCTGCCCTTACATATTTCGGATTTCGGCTCTGCCTATTAGGCTAGACAACTGCCTAAACGGAGAGGTAACACGGGTTCGTTCCCAGGTTCGTCTCCTCCTATCATAAATATGGTCAAAGAATTATTTTGGCATACTTACTACCTACCATACTTAGGTACTCAACGATATATGCAAAGCAGATGGGATAGAACTACCTTTCAATAAACGATCGCCATACTACTGTCTACTTACGCATCTCGGTATACAGTAATTCATAGGTATATTCATGTGACACTATGCGTAGACTGGCTAGCACTGACTGCCTCGCGGCCGTACACAGCGCTCTATCTACTATTACCTATATCTATCGATCTTATACAACCACAGCTCCAAGTTCTCTATGTTCTGCCTCGCTCGACGTGATGCTCGTTTCCTCGTTGGAAGAATCAGGAGTCAGCGACGTCTGGAACGATAAAATTTAAATAAAATAGATATCATGACCCATATACGGTACGTGCCTTAGGTACCTAAGTACCTATGTACCTACAGCTATGTATATGTAGGTAAAGAGCGGTGGTCTATAGAGATGCCTAAGATCGTAAACCCATAATCTGTATCTCCGATCAAACTCCGCCGGAATAAGAGTAACCTCATTGGTCAGCAGACCTTACTAGTGTAGTATTAGGTACGGTTTCCATGTCCCGTTCCTTCGCCGCTAATCGGAGCTTGAATTGACGATGCCAACCATCTACTACACTATGTGTATGGGAAACTTATTTCAAACACTTTAGGCAGTCTACTGCCCTACCTCTGTTACCTATACTAATATACCGAAAGAAGCCACTCCGTTCACTTCGTTAAGGACCCGGCTTCCTTCTCGTAGATATAGACTTGACGTCTTTTTCTTCTTCCCCCCCCCGCCTCCTCCTCCTCCTCTTCGTATTCTTGCCTTTCATGACAGCGGCATCAACAGCAGCGCACCCAGCGCTCATCTTGGGTGCGACGAAAAGCATTGCACGACTCGGAAGACTGCCATCAACGACAAGTATTCCAGGAGTACCCATAGACAGGTTGCATCTCGACAGGAGGTGGTGTGCGCAGGGTTATCGGCCGCCTTTTCAGCGGTCGTGGCTACATCGTGGAACAGGTAAAGATGTGTTTTCGTTACATTTATTTTTTATTTAGGGCCCCTATTTTGGGTTGTCCCTTTTCGGTCTCGTGCCGTCTCCCATTTCTCTCTCTCTCTCTCTCCCGGTCGGCTACCAGTAAGCAGGCACTGCATGCTTATATGAGTCGTTGTCACCGCCGACATATATGAATTATGAATTACCCTTATTACCCTTGCGCTCGCGCCGTCATCGGCATTGTCTGTACCTATCGGAGGTGCCCGATCGACAGGTACGCTACTACCCACTACTGCCCTTCTGTCAGCCGGCTTGCTTCGATCTCACGCACTAGCTGCTTTGGAGAAGGGGAGGGGAGAGCGCGGCCTAGTGTAAGAGCTGTGTCTAGCGTAACTGCGAGACTGTATGCCGTACATGGTACATTTTTCATGTCATGCCACCGGCTAGTACACAACACACGATTTCGATCCCCATGAGGGATTACTTGGACACAACTATATGCAAAATGAGGGAGTAAAGAAAAAAATGAGGCGAAAGGAAAGCAAAAAGCAAAAGCAAACAGCAAAAGTCGTGCGGCTTATACCAACACACTCGCTCACTCCATCGCATCACAAAGGAACCATACGCACGACTGTGGTGCATATATATATATATATATATTCGTGACTAGTACTATCGCAGGCCTCCTCCCACATTTCACCGATCACAGCTTCCTGCTTCGCCGTGTTGTGTTCCATAGAGAACGGACTTCCGTTTCGGAAACTGCTACTGCTGTTGCTTCTTTTCACCGGCCTTTTTTTTTTTCTCCTCCTTCTCTATTTCTTTTTTCCCACTTTGAATCTCCCGTTGTGTGGAGAAGCCGTAGCCCACCTGTACCTGACCCGCCGTTTCCAGGCCGCTGGAGAATTCTTTTATTGACTGCCCCTCTGTTTCCCATCTAGTTCTCAGCAACAATACCCCACCATCGCCGGCATCGCCAACTCACTCACGACCCTCACGACTAACATTAACAACCACGCGATCACCACCACTACCGGCACCACTGGCTCGCGCTGCCACTCGTCAGATCCATACAGTCGCCAAGATGCCCAGATTACACATCGGGAACATCAAGTCCCACGTCGTCGAGGCCAAGTATGCCGTGCGTGGCGAGTTGGCCGTCAAGTCGGAAGAGTATCGTGCCAAGCTGCGAAGGGGCGAGACCGACCTGCCCTTCTCCGAGGTCGTCAGTGCCAACATCGGCAACCCTCAGCAGCTCGACCAGAAGCCCATCACCTTCTTCCGCCAGGTCCTGAGCATCCTCGAGTACCCCCAGCTGCTCGAGAATGAGCGCGTGCTACTGGACAACCTGGGCTACAAGCCCGACGTCTTGGAGCGTGCCAAGTTCCTCCTGAAGAATATCGGCAGTGTTGGAGCCTACAGCGCGAGTGCAGGCGTGCCCGCCATCAAGGAGAGCGTCGCCAAGTTCCTCGAGAGTACGTGCGGTGCTGCGCAGGGCCGTGGCCTGCGAGCCCTCTCTGCTGAGCGCCTGAGCTAATCCGTGGCGAAAACAGAGCGAGACGGCTTCCCAGCCGACCCCGCCCATATCTACTTGTCCGCCGGCGCCTCGTCCGGCGTGAACACGCTGCTTCACATCCTGTGTGCTGAGCCGACATCCGGCATCCTCGTACCCATCCCGCAGTACCCTTTGTACACGGCCTCGCTGGCCGTTCTCAACGCCACTTGCGTGCCCTATTACCTCGACGAAGCTGCTCAGTGGGGTACCTCGCTCGAGACGATCAAGGAGGCTTACAACGCAGCCAAGAGCAACGGCACCGATGTCCGCGCCATTGTCATCATCAATCCCGGTAACCCCACCGGGGCCTCTCTCTCCGAGTCTGACATTAAGTCAGTCTTGCAATTCGCCGCCGAGGAGGAATTAGTCGTCCTGGCCGATGAAGTCTACCAGACCAACGTCTTCGTAGGGAAGTTCCATAGCTTCCGACAAGTGCTGCTCACGCTGCAGAAGGAGAACCCGGGCAAGTACGATGGTGTCGAGCTGGCCTCCCTGCACTCTATCTCGAAGGGTATGGTGGGCGAGTGCGGGCACCGCGGCGGCTACTTCGACCTCATCGGCTTCAACAGGGAGGTCGAGGAGCAGATCTACAAGTTCGTGTCCATCATGCTCTGTGCACCCGTTATCGGACAGTGCCTAGTCGAGCTCATGGTCAACCCGCCCCAGCCCGGTGACCCGTCCTACCCGCTCTACGAGCAGGAGTACAACGGCATCTTCGAGGGGCTCAAGAAGCGCGCCACGGCCCTCTACGAGGCCTTCCAGGAGATGGAAGGCGTCGAGTGCGGCGAGCCACAGGGCAGCATGTACTTGTTCCCAACCATCCACGTGCCCACCAAGGCCGCCGAAGCCGCGCGCGCCGAGGGCCGCACCCCGGACGAGTTCTACTGCATGCGCCTGCTCGAATCCACGGGTGTCTGCGTTGTGCCCGGCAGCGGCTTCGGCCAGAAAGAGGGCACGCTCCACTTCCGCACCACGTTCCTCGCCCCCGGCACCGAGTGGGTCAGCTCCATCAAGAAATTCCACCAGGAGTTCATGGACAAGTACCGATGAATCCTCCCATTGAAATAGATCTCTCGTCATATATAGCGGTGAACCACATGTTACAGCGTACATGTTTCTTTGCATTACCGTATAGATTTGGCTGTGTTGTATTTAGAGCCTTTTTATTTAGCTGCCTTCCTCTCAACAAAGTTCCGGTTTGTTTTGGTCCCCAGAAGAAAAGAGGGGGGGGCTCTCGACACAGAAAACCCGCCATGGGTGGCATGGCCAGCTATCTTGTGCTTGCACGAGGGCGTTCTAGTATATCAGGACTTAAACCTAAGACACAGGCGCATAGTATTGGGGCAGATTTTAGATAAGACGGATTCGACCGGGTTCTTGTAATCTTGTCGGGTACAATAAAGCTCTCATCTACATTCACGGAATTGCCCCCAAGATTGACTGTCATAGTACTGAAACTCTAAATATGTTAGCGGTTCCTGCACTCGTCCGAGTCTATATTTTATTGTATTGGGATACTAGCAGTATGTATGTAGTGTTAGTACAAACGTGTGGATTTTTGTGTTCGCACGAGAATTCAGCACCCCAAGACTTCATCGGTCTTGTCTATAACACCGCCAAAAGCTTCCACACTATTCACTTGGTTAGCGTAGAAATAAAGGGTCATCGTTAAATAAACTAATGGGTTAATAGTCTTTTCATTATAGTGATGCCTTTTTGCACGGCCGCCTGCCTGTCTAATCTATGCTCGTTCGCTCCCACGTAGTCGTACAGCTTGGCCATATTTCTGCAGCTTGGTGATTAGCTGATCACCTTGTTTTACGACGTCCTGATACTGTTTGTTCTTGTCGTCTGGTCGGTTTGTCTCAATAACGCCTTTACCCGTCACGCGGTCGATAGTGCAGGGGATGCGGCCACCTGCAATGAACTTGGCGAGGTCACTAAAGAATGTGGTTAGTTGTAGTTTCAAGATCACTGACAGATCGTGGCGTCGACATACCGGTCTAAGAAGTCTACTGTGACACCGAAGTCGTTGGCCATGCTCTCCAGACCCACAACGCGGTAACTCTGCAAAAGTTGCTGGTATGCGCGTAACCGCATCTCGCGGATAAACCATCCCCTGTGCTCAAACAAATACCGGTCTTGCGTCAGAAACTTCTCTTCTACGAGAGCGAGAGCCTGGAAAAACAGCTTATAGTGACCGCTGTACAGGCTATTCACGAGTTGGGCGAGAGATGAGAAATCAATGGCCATTTCCGTCTCGGGCTGGTCGACACCTGTACCCAGGGTGGTCAGGTTCACAGCGGTCGTGGCTTTTGACGCAACGTTAGGTGCAGTGGTGTCCTTGGTATTCCGCATCTCAGGGTCTTCTGCCCCGGGGCCTGCGGAAATGGCACCGGACAAGGCGAGCATCCTGTCATCCCCGTCGGCTCCTAGGATAGCCTTGATCTCGGGCGCGTCGACGACCTTGCTCTTGAAGTCAACCCGTTTGAGGGAGACGGAGCCGGCGAGAACGGAGTAAACAACAAGGTTCGAGTAGGTGCAGAGTTCGTAGCTGGTAAAAGTCGAGAGAGAGTCGAGGAGGAGAGGAGCGGCGAGGTTGTAAGATCGGACAGTGAGGAGATGGAGGCCTTCGTACGCCTTCAGGCGATTGCGGCGATCCCAGTCACCGCCGCTCTCCACTAATGACTTCGCTTTGGTGACGTACTTCTTGACGAGGGTCAGGTCACCATAGAAGAGACCCATACGAATGACGGCAAGCACAATGTCGATCTTGGTACCCAGAATGCCGTTCTTCTCAAGAACGTCCTCGTAAGCCGATATCGCCTTGTCCTATACGCATGAAGAATTAGCACCGTGGATGGGACGATGTCGAAGACGAGCAGAAAAGAGAGAAGCAGAAGCAGAAGCAGAAAGAAGAAGAACAGAGATGGAGGTTCGGCAAACCTTATCGCCAATCTTGGCAAAGAACTCGGCGCGCTTCCCCCTTGCGGCCATGATCTCGGTATCACCGGCCTTCTCCACGGCCTCGTCCTCCTCCTTTTGGATCTCTTCTAGCTCCTTGTCATTATCGGCATTCAGCCGCTCGTAGACTCGCTCGTCCCAGGGTAGGTTCACGCCCGACGTTATGGAGCCACTGGCCATCATGCCAGCAGCAGCACTTAGTCTCCGGCCGGAGGGCTTCTGTTGCGAGGCGGCGCCCGACGTGGTCTCGCCGGGGGCGTTCAGGATGCCATCGGTCGGGTGGGCGAGGTACTTGTAGAGGGGAGCCATCTTATGCTCGGCGATGGCATCCTCTAGACTCTTGACGGCGGCCAGCTGGGCGGGTTTGGCGGCATAGGGGTTTGTGAGGGTAAAGACATGCTGCGACAGCGGTAGCAACGGCCACTTCGCGTACTGCGGATCGGAGCCCATCTCGGCGACGGGAGGGGTGTGCGTGCGCTACGTACGGGGGTTGCTGAATGATTGGGTTGACGACTCTTGAAGCAAGATTCGTCAGTCGTGTCCGCGTAGAAGAGGGAATAGAGACGATGGAGACGGCGTACCGTGATGAATCTGGATGGAAAGAGACAGGTGCTTGTACAGGCAGTCAGATAGATCTAGCTAAGCAATGGACGTGTTCGTGATTGGAGTACTGGGAGTTATGGATAGAGCGAGTTGCTGCCCGCATTTGTTCCGTGCCCACGATGAAGTAACAGACACCAGCTACAGGCGTCCAAGGCCGACGTAACCAGTGCTAAGCTTGGGCGAGTGTGGAACCAATAGCAGGTTGCGAGCAGAGCTCTTAAGTGGGGTGCCAACATTGAATGAGAGCCTCAACGTTCCGAGAAGGGTGCACAGGTACGTACTGTAGGTACATCTCCGCCCGCTAGGAGGCAGGTACACCACGCTTCAGGTAGTTGGGTACCTTTTGGGAAATATGGGGTCCTTTAGATGCTAGGGTATACAAGAATAGCGCTAGCTACCTAAGAGCACGTACGTATCTACATGCATAGAAGACCCAAGTAGGATGTAAGTAGGGAGCATCAACATTGAATGGATCTACACTATATAGTACAAGGGTCACCGTGGTGAAGTTCCAGATTCCGCGCCCTCTCCTGGTCTTTTCAACAGCACACAACACGACGTCCCGTTCACAACCATTCGAAGGAGACAGCTCATTGAACCCGTCAGGAGCATATCCCGCAACTAAACTGAGATCGAAATCAATATTATGGTTTGGTACCGACAACGCACAAGCAAGACGACATCGAAACATAACACCACACCTCGCACCCTCCCGACGTCGGAACCATGGCGGACGACGAGGGCCTAGAGGACTTGCCCCAGCCCTTTGATGCAAAGAGGCTTGAGTCGGCCAAGCGGCGCAAACACGGCAACAGCACCACCGACGAGCCCCCGTCAAGAGAGGAGAACGGCAAGGCCCGAGACATGCCGTCCATCGACGAGCTGCCGCAGCCCTTCGACGCGAAGAAGCTCGAGCCCGCCAAAAAACGCCAACGCTCGACGTCGCCGTCGTCGTCGGAACCGGCCCGAAAGCTCAAGCGCCCCGGCCAGCGCGCCCGCATCTCGAACAACGAGGCTGCCGCCATTCGCCAGCGCCATGAGCAGCGCGAGCGCGAGTCCGCCCGGGCCGCAGAGGCCGCTGCGGCCGATGCCCAGAGGGGCATCAACGACATCGTGCGCCAGCACTACAACGCCGTGCCCGAGCGCGGTCGCGACTGGCGCAAGACCGGCAGCCGCATCAAGGGTCTGCGCGTCTTCAACAACTGGGTCAAGAGCACCCTCATCCAGAAGTTCTCGCCCGACGAGGACCACACGCCCGGCGCCCAGCAGCAAGGCCGTGACATGGCCGGCGCGCAGGGACACGAGCTGATCGTCCTCGACATCGGCTGCGGCAAGGGCGGTGATCTAGGCAAGTGGCAGCAGGCACCACAGAGGGTTCAGCTCTACGTTGGGTTGGATCCCGCCGACGTTTCCATAGACCAGGCGAAGGACCGGTATCGAAACTTGGGTAGTCAGGGTGGCAGGGGCGGCCGAGGGGGAAGGGGTGGTAGAGGGGGCTATAGAGGCGGCCGCCAGCAACAACAGCACCTATTCGACGCCCGCTTTTACGTCAAAGATTGTTACGGCGAATCGCTTGGCGACGTTGATATTGTGCGTCAGGTCGGCTTTGATCCCTCGCCCATGGGCCGCAGCGGCTTCGATATCGTCAGCATGATGTTCTGCATGCACTATGCGTTCGAGACGGAAGAGAAGGCTCGAATGATGCTGCAGAACGTGTCGAGCGCGCTCAAGAAGGGTGGCCGGTTCATCGGATGCATACCCAGCTCAGATGTCATCAGCAGCCAAGTCCGAAAATTCAACGAGCGTATCGCCCAAAAAGGGGAAGATCCGGTCGAGGAAGGTGAGCAGCCGTCCGAAGACAAGGAGGAGGGCGAAGCCGAGGAGACGGCAGAATGGGGCAACGACTTGTATCGGGTGCGTTTCGCCGGCAAGACACCTGAGGATGGTGTCTTCCGCCCGCCCTTTGGCTGGAAATACAATTTCTTCCTCGACGAAGCGGTCGAAGAGGTGCCCGAGTATGTAGTGCCGTGGGAAGCGTTTCGCGCCATCGCCGAGGACTACAACCTAGAGACGCAGTATCATCAGAGCTTCAGGGACATTTGGGAAGCAGAGAAGGACGACCACATATTGGGACCTCTCAGCGAACGTATGGGCGTTCGTGGGAAAGGAAGAGGCCCGCTACTGGTTTCACCAGAGGAAATGGAGGTGGCCAACTTCTACGTAGCATTCTGCTTCTACAAGGTATAGAGGTTCGCCGTATGGTGGTGGTCGCGTACCTACGAGTAGAATTGCAGCGGAGTCTGATGTAGAGCCGTGACACTGCGTGTATATAACGAATTGCTTAATGTGAACACGATGCATCCTGCTGTTTCTGCCCTGTCTGCGTAGTGATGTGCGTGTTCAACTCATGATGCATTGTGCATTGGGCAATCCTTGCCAACTGCAGTAAGGCTTTCCCCCTTATATTTGTACACACGAAGGCTGGACTAGTGAGGAGCAACTTCAGCAGTGACATTCACTCCAATGCTGTGCTTCAAGACAAATTTGCCGCACTTCCTGTACCCTTGATCCTATCTGCAATCTAATGTATGTGTTAAAGATACCATGCACCACGACCGGTATGTGTCCTTCGCGTCGTCTTAGTAGGAAGCTCCCCCTGGGAGGTCTAGACTCACGTCAACTTGGTCTGGACTCGTCTAGAATACTGATGATGTAGAGGTTTCCGAAAGGAGAAAGTGGAGCGCCCTGTGACTGGCTAATTGAAACGCCTCTAGTAGACCTCCATTACGACTACCGAGGAAGTATGTTAACAACCCACGCAACGGCCAGGTTGGATATTATAGCTACTATTTCACAATGGCTTCGATGGTTTTATCCTGGTATTCATATATGTGTTTATGTAGTTTCTTCTGAATAAAAATTCTGCTGTCGGAGGCGGCTGCAGCTAGATAGATGTAATAGTATGTCTGAGAACCAATTTTGTAGGCGTCGACCTCGTTCTCATATTCAGGATTTGAAATCCTATAGATATGAAGCTGAGCGGAATGTGACCAGTGTGTCTATCAAAGATAGTGCTAACCAGGGTTCCAGTTCTTCTCACGTTGCCTACATAAGAGCCAACCCTTGCTGTGACGTCCCCTGCTCAGGCGAGCATATCTCTGCCGGTCTATCCACGTATACTCGACCCAGACAACCGTGTTTCGGGGGAAAGTAAAATGCAGTTACGGAAATGAAATTGCCAACAGCATGACCCCATGCCGCTTTTGTGGAGTCTGTCATGAACTTCGAGGGTGGTAGGTGTCTTGCTCAACCCATGCGCCAACTCCTAGGAGCATCGTCTCCTGTGTAGAACGAAGAGCCCTCTGTCCAGGGTAACTGTGGCATGTACAGGGGCGAACAGCAGAATCTAGGCCTGCAAAAGCCCCCATGAGACGGTCTTCGCGGTGATACTCAAAGTAGACAAGAGGTCCTAAGCTCAGCGAGAGCCCAGCTGTGGGTCCGAGATCGAGAAGGTCAAGTGCGTGTTCGTCAAGGCTTGGTAGGCCCAAGGCATCGACGAAAGATCCATCGGTGCTCGTGGACACAAATGTCTGGTTGGTGGTTGCGTAAGTCCTAGTGGATGACGGCAACTGGCTGCTACTCGGGGTCATGGCTGGGTCTAGAAAACTTCTCCCTTCGGCTCGATTCTGGCGTCGTCGGCCTAATAGCCGCAAATTGATAGAGCTGAGGTGTGCTTGGTGATATGTTCAAAGGAGAAGGATTCCTAGGTGGGTGTGAGTGGCAGTGAGTGTGGTTGAAGGAACTCGGTAGAATATGGGATGAGCTATTTCGAATAGTGGAGCGAAGAGGAGACATTCTCGACTTATATACGCTCAAAAAGGGGAAGTATATCATTTCGAGCCAGGCACCTCTCGAGCGACAAATCGACGGGATTCACTTGACGTCCACGCGTAAGCAGATCCAGACTGATCAACTAAGTTGTGAGGCTGTAGCGTTCCATGCCAGGGACCAGGTTTCGTTCTTATCTCGAGTCCTGGAATTAATTACCTACGCGCTGCATACGATCATCTCCAATGGGAATATCGCAACACACGCTCGAGGCGGGGCGGCCTCGAAGCGTTCGTGGCTCGAGGGAGGCGTAGATCGGATTATATCATGCAGGCATGACCGTACAGGGGAACCGATCCAGCCCGCTACATGAACCTGTGGAGAGAAAATTGGGAATGTCATCGTGTGATGGTCAGACGGGACATCGGCCACGACATCCGGAATGTCCGCCTGCATGCCCATCAACGACTAGGGTTCCCCAATCTCCGCTACTCTGACGTTTTGGTCACGGCAGTAAATGCCGTATGGATGCTCGAGATAGACACACGTGATTGGTACATGGTGCGTACAGAACCGACCTCTGTCTCTTCCGTTGTGGGGGCTCGACTACAACTTCACGCGGTCGAGACAGATGAAAGAGAGATGAAACCGCGGGGATCGGTACCATTGTAGGTGCATACGTAGCATGGACGGATAAAAATAGATCGATAGCTCGGCCGAGTATATCCACCAAAGACCATCTCATCCAGTTCCCGAACCAGGGGTTTGTCTCCAGAATCCAGAAACCCGGTTTGCGGGCAACGCCAACAAGCCAAGCCACTTGATATATGATTCGTCGGGCGTCACGTCAGATTAGCTAGGCACGAACGCCGGTACAGACCGATCTCTGAGCCCAACATGCAAGATTGGGCATTCACTAGTACATATGATCTATCACATCTGCCGTTGTTCGCCGGAAGCCTTCCGCCTCGCGACGCCGTTACCTAACCTACTACTAGCATCGTCGATCATTCGCTACGGCGCTAAACTACGCCTTCGGACGTCGTGGTCGGGCAATTTCGCCATGAAAGTGATAGCCCGGGCTTAATTCAAAGCACAATAAAACATGACTTCCTCTCCCTCCTTCCGCCCCCTTGTCCTTCTCCGCCCTGGCCAATGAACATCATAGGTGAGGCTGGCACGTGGAGTGATTCGTCCATCTAGTCTACATGATGAATATCGAATGAAAATGATTTATAACAGAAAGAAGGAATAACAGCTAATAGGGAGAGTCAAATTCCCCAGCGCTACTATATTGGGATAGCCGCAGCCACAACCGCCGTCCGGCCTCCAATCTCCCGGGCTAATTAAGTGCTTTGTGTTAGGACTTCATGGGCCCTAGAAACATACTGGTGTCTTTTCTTTCGAACTCTTCTGGACGAGAAAAAAAAAAATCTCATGTTATCAGAGCGGATCACATATCACTTGTCTCAGAGCGCACTTGACCGCCACACTACTAGCAAAAAATAGAACGTTGTCGAGCTAGGCACCTTATCTTTTGTAGCTCCTTATTGGTTACTTGATCTTCAGTGACTTCCGCGGATGGGTTCGATGCTGGTGATGATTACAATCTGCTTCAGGCCAGCCTTCCCACCTCATTATGGATTTCGGCAGTGCTGGGGGTTTCTCCATGACATTTTCCTAATGCTGGCCCAGTGGGGATACGTTATCCTGCTGCATGACGCCTTATATTATTTTCAAACATCTTTATTCACTCCCCAAAAGCGCTATCCTGAAGTGGTCGCTCCATCTGTACGAGCAGCTCTGTCAGGTGGATAGGTGACACCCTGGCGTATACCCCTTAGGCTTCGTCTATGTATTCAAGCTATCCCTCCCATCTACCGGTTAGAAGGGCCAGGTGCCATTTGACCAATACACCTTCATGGTTGCTGACCCTTTTCTACCTACCGGCTATGTGACTGCGTAGGCTATTCCATTCACTCTGGGACAAATACCCCTGACAAGCTCCTATCTTGACCACCCAATAACACTATAATACCATGTAAGCCGTATAGACACCGCCTCGGTCAAAGCCCAGCGGGAGTCGTATTATAATCGTATCGGAGGGAATTGGCTCTTTCAACTAGATATTCTTTCATTCTCCGCTGTATGTAGACACGACGATGTTTCCGCCGCTCACTACATTTGCTCTATTTCCTATTCGGGCAAGGAGCACCCGGCGTTAGGTTGCAGTGAGGAAGGAAAGGTCCGTATGGTAATACAGCCTTGGGCATGGCCCTGTCTACGCACGAAACGGAGCGCGTCCGGGAAGCAGCTTTACGTGTGCTTCACTCATTTTCTCTTGTATTGAAGTGAACCCCATGGGTCGGTGCCCATGCTGGGGTCCGAATCTTCAGGAGGCCGGCTGCACCTACACCTCCTGAGGCCGTCGGGCCTTGAACTTTCATAAGTTGAGACGGGGGAATTGAGTGATCACGAGAAAGGGTCGTTGTATTCGTTCGAAGAAGTCAAGCGCATGCGACGTGTGTCTCTTTCCTTCATTGCAGTCCTTCCTAAATTCTCCTTTATATCCTCTTCTTTAGCTAAGCCAACCCTTTAGCTGACTAAGTAATATTGTCGTGGCTTATCTACACCACTTCAGTATATGGGCAGTGTTTCTGGTTACCCCTTTATTTTCCCACAACGGAACATTAATGACACGCAAATAAAAGAACATGTATGAAACTTAAGGTTACTGGATTTTATCCACCAATTGCCGTATTTCCACTGTTAACCGGGCTGTCACCTCCCGCTCGTCGAAGCTACGCTACAATACTCGTTGAAAAGCCAACAATGCCTCTTATTCGGGAAGGCTACCATATCACTATTGTAGATAATAGATAATACTACCTACCTTCTTATACACGTAGAAGAGAAGAAGTGACATGAATCGTAACGGTATTATATATCTTCCTACACCCATGAAATCAGCTATATATAGATATATTGGGTGTACCCCACGTCAGCAACCGTGGTATTCTTGACGCATAGATTAGTGCGCACGAGCATCTCGTCCTCGTTCGTATCTAAGAAATACCGACAAAGCAAAAATGTATATCCCGGCCGAGCAGTTTCCCGTTCTTGCCTCTTTCTCTGACGTCGCGATACTATCCAATGACCCTTCTCCCAGGGTCGCATGTCTCGGGTAGCAGGCTAAAAGACTCTTGAGTCGCTGCCCGCAAGACTTATTATGTAAGCGTGGCGAGCATAGCCCTCACAAGCTTAGGAGGCGGGCCTAATAGGGACATTGAGTTAGCCAAAAGTATCCCGCAGCGACTCGGCGGAGAACCCGCGAAATAGTGTTGCGCGCACCTTCACTTGCGATACTTGGGCACGCTGATGGACATCCTACCTTTCTTGTCCTTCTCAATACGCACCCCGCGCCTAGGCTCCTCAATCCTCTCGACCTCTTCCTCGTACAAGACGAGCTCGCCTGTGGGTAAGCGCTCGGCGCGCACGAGATCGCGATCCCTACTGTGACTATGACTATGATGTTCATGATGGTGGTGATCGACGCGCCTGTCGCCGACTAGGGCCAGCGGCCCGACCATGATATTGTCGCTCACTTCGCGCGGCCCTGCGTTGACAACAACCGGTGTTCGGGAGGTGGCGTAGCTCGTGGTTGTGGTGGAAGGGCCGGTGTAGGTCGTATAGGTACTGCGGGCTGGCGACACTTCACGGACCATGGTCTCCTTTATTACTTCGACCGGAGGCGCTGGCGGTACTCTGATGAGTGTAGGTGGTGCCGGTGGCGGGATGGTGAAGACCTCTTCCTTGCGTTCTTCGAGCACCGCACCAGGAACGGAGCGGGCTGCGGCGAGTTCCGCGTCGGCTTTCTTGTAGTCGTCACTGAGCCTCAGCAGATCGTCAATGTTCTGCTGCCCCAATGCCTTCTGGATAATGACGGTATTGCCCTGCATCGTGTCAGCATCATGGTAAGACAGCGCATGTCGCATCGCGGGCGGCTCGAGGAAACAAGACGAGCTTTAGGTGTTTCGACGTACCTCGATGGCATAAGGATATTGGAGCTCTGCGATGGCCCTAATGGAGACGAGGCGAAGAGGAATCCTCGTCTTTCCCTTCTTCGGGTATTCGCTCTTGGCGGTGAGAGACGTGCCGCCCGATCGGCTGCTGCTCGAGGACGTGGAGGAAGAGCGCGAGGTGCCACGGCGGGAGCGACTGCGGCGTCGGCGCGTCGTCCTGGTGCTGCGCGATGTGCTTCGATCCCTCTGCTTCCTGGTCCGCACGATCTCCCTTTCTAGAACATGCTCCGGGTAGGCATGGAAGTCGTCATCACCGTACCGTTGGGGGTCGGCGACCTTGATCTCCTCGTAGTCGTGCTCGGCATACATGCGCGGCGGAGGCAGAGCACGGGAGCGGGGGAGAGGGATGGGCTCGTAGGGGTCGGCGCGGTACTCCCTGCGACGAGCGGGCGGGCCGTACTCGTCGCGGTCGTACAGCCGCTGTGCCGGGCGCCGGTCGAAGGTGTCTAGCGATGACTGGCGCCGCAGCAGGGCGCCCGGGCGACGAGGGGGCGACGGGCCACGCAAGTCGCGGCCGCGCTCTCGTTCTCTCTCGAGGGCAATCCCCCTTTCCAGCTCCGGGGGCGGCGAGGGACGGCGACGCCGCAGCGGTGGCGGCCGCGATACGTCGTCGTCCTCGTAGTAGCGCGTCTCGCGGACGTGCTGTTCCTCCCAGGGCCGCGGGGCCCGTCGTTCCACGAAGCGCTCGTCAACCGAGGCCTCGCGAACCCGTTCTCGTGGGGGTTCCCGTTCCCGTTCACGAGGTGGCGCTCGTGTGTAATAGCGGTCGCGTTCCTCAAAGCGATCTCTCTCGTAGGCCAAGCGATCCTGGTCCCACCGCTCCCCATAGGCCAGGTCCTCCTCGTCCGATCTCCGGTAGGTAGCCATTCCAGTCGGGCTGTCTGGTCGCGGCCACACAGATCAATGCAGGCGATGGATGTCAGAAGCGGAGGAATTAGGCATATATTATATACTTGTTAGAGAATGGGCAAGCCGCGAGACAGATCGCTGGGTAGGTATTTGTTTTTTTGTTGTTGTTGGTGATGGGGAGGAAGGGACAGAAGGGACAGAAGGGACTGGCATCTAAGCGTCTCCTCAGGTTGGATCACGTCGGGTTGGGATGGCTGCCACATCGCCCAACCAAGGGGGTGTCTCGTCTGTCTGTCTCCATGTGATGACGACAGACGGGGAGCCAAGTACTGAAGCAGGTAACTAACAGGTGGGCAGTACTTACCTAGGTAGGTTAGGTACTCGCTACCTAGGTAGGTACTTACGTACTTGGATTAGGTCGCTGGCGGGGGTGGTCTGGCGGAGCACAGTGCCGAGAATGCTGCAAGGCATGTACTGTAGGTAGCCAAGGCAGAATCTCCATGCTGTACCGTGAATACTACAGTATACGATAGGGCATAGACACAGTACAATATGACCCCTCAGTACATTCCATTGGGCAGATGAACAGAGTACCTACCTAGGTACTGCCTAGTTCCAACACGAGCTGTACCGCACGAGGCCTGGGGTAATGAGGACTACGATGTAGATATGTATACCATGCCATATGGGTAGTCGTACTCAGTAATGCAGTACTAACCTTGTCAATTCTGGTGCAGAGGCAGTACGCAAGTATGCTTTGGAAATCCCCGTTCTGAAATGTCAGATGGCAAGCAAACGAGTTGTTCTACTGGGATCTACCTATTAACATTTGACGCTGTACTTCATCCACTAAGAGGTTGGGTCTTGCTTGAATGGTACGCAATCATATAACCAGGGGTGTTCGTCTACTCAAAACAACAAAGACCTGTGGGTGCTGTCTAGGGTGCATTATCTAAAGATTTTTTTTCGTCGAAAAGCCAACTTCCAAGTTTCTGGGGCCGGGAGATATGGAACTACACAGACCACCTAAGCCTGCACAGGTAGGTGGAGCTCGGTGGAGTATATCTGGCATTGTGTCTGCGCTAAGTAACTGCCTGCCGCTTGGCCAGAAGCGGGATGACGTCGTCGTACACAGGTAACCTGAGCTAATGCCAAGACACCAATAAACGTGCATTACCGTAGATGCTGATACGGTATACCTACTTGCGACAGCGGATTTGGTTCGGTCTCGGATGCAGGAGGTACACCGCTTTCACAGGAGCTAGGTAATTTCTAGTACGGCGCTTTCCGATGCCTGCCGTCCGGCCTTGGTTTGTTCGTCGTTACACACGGCAATTTGGGTCAGGGGAGTCAGGGCAGAATCAGGGGACAAGTGCTGCAATGCAAGGAGCCGCTTGGAGCATGTCCAGATTGTCTACTGGGCTACCTAGAGCGGACAATAGACATTGCGAGTTGTATCCCGCATACCTGATGGCCACAAACGCCCATACATGTCCGATGGAATTTCCCCAAATTGCAACAGCGCTGGTAACGTATAGCTGAAGCTGACTGCATACCTAGGCACCTCGAACCTGCCACCCGCCGTTGGCGACGAGCCGCGTGTTTTATCGTTTATTGTGGCTATGTTCGAAGCTGCCTCCCGCAAAACGCGACCGCGAGAGGCAGTGCTTACAAGAGGTGCCATAAGTCAATAAACACGTATACCAGCTCAAGCGAGAGTAGTACCGCAATAAGCGATTGGCTCGATACAATAAGCCAATGAGTCAGGTAACAGAGCCGAGGGAAAGCTTCCGGCAGTCGAGAGACCAATCGCCCCAAGGACGTCGGGTTCTCTCTGATATTAGGTAGTGCATGGTTGGCTTATATGTCTGGCGTATTCTCATTTCGCCCTCCGTAGTCTGGAATGAGTTACGATTTGGATACAGGACAGACATAGTATGGTGAAGGGAGGCAACCTATCATGCTCGGGATCATATATTCCAAGCTTGAACGTACAATCGGAGGGGAATCTGTTTGAGTGCTTCTCACGCTACTATTTCTTACACCGGTTTCCTCTTTAATACCTTCATAACAGAGAGCGTATCGTTTGACCCTTGATCAACCTCAACTCTCATTGTGAATGGTGACTACTCTGTGTAGTCACCATTCATGAGTTCCACAAACCGTTCGATCTTCTTCCAGGACAGACAACGATTTTGTCACAATGTGGGTGACAGTTCTGATGTGATTATATATAATAGATGAAGATAGAGCTATGAATTTACCTGTTACGATGAGGCGGTTGTTAGCTGCATTGCCTAAAGGCATGTAACATGACCCTTCCCTGTGGCCCCATTGTATAGGTAACCTTTAGAGACGTGGTACCTGTTCTCTCATAAACAGTTGTCCTCATGTGACAAATGTGATATATGTTGGCGCCAAGCTTTATGAAACACGGCGCTATCTAATAGGACGAAGAGGGGCATGCGGTACCGGTCTGGAGTCAAAAGGCAGCGGCAAGTATTCGTCAGGGCAGCTTAACACCTAAAGCATAAGAGCGCAGACGTTCAAACACTCAGGTAGTACATGGAGGTATTATCTGTGGAATTGGGGATTGTGAAAACCCTATATTTATGTGCATATATTTCAGGTCTTTTGCCATGTATTTGAGTAACCATGTAGGCTCTGGTAGGTTTCTCTCAAGTGTTACTTCATATCACAAGGGCTGAATACAGGGCTTGGAGAATAATCTAATATAAGGATAATATTTTATAAGTGTATAATAACTTATAACTATTTAAAAAAAATTTAATTTTTAAAAGAATTAACTAGTTTTTATATATAAAAGTTTTATAAACTTAAATTTTTTTTATAAAAAAATTTATTTATATATTTTAATTTTTAAATAGTTTATTTAAGATATTTTATAATTTAGCTTTATATTTATACGAAAGGTTATATAATTCGTGGGGCCTCGCATAGGTGGCCTCCCGTCAACGCATAGGCTTCCGTACAACACTCGAGCCATTCAGCAGTACGGAAATAAATAGTACTGTGGCCGCGGCAAACCATACTCTATAGACACCCGGAATGGCCTGCTGAGATCTTGAGGCAATTAATTCGGCATGGTGGATAACAAGAGATAGCTTAGCACAACAGTAGAGAGACTATTAGCCCGGCTACGTCTAGTGGATCCCAAAGACGAGATAATTGTATAGTTGTATTCCACCATCGACAGATATAGGGAAGAAATCCAATGATTTTCATTGGTTAGGCGAACATATTGGGGCTGCCGTGGGCTTCTATAAGTGGGTAACAAGTTTCATGATATGTGAAGCAGAGACTTGCCCCAAGAGTTTCTACCTCCTGGCTATTTAGTATGAATGAGTGTTCACTTTGCGATATTGATCTTTGTTCGCTGATGCTTGGATTAATATAGATGTTTCCGGAGGCGGCCATTGTCCCATAGCAACTATGCCGCAATGAATGGCAAACCCGACGCGAGCGAGACAAAAACATATACTAAAAGGGGCCAATCGAAAATAAATATTTCGGCATAACTAGAAGCACGCTCGCACATATCATTTGGCGCAGGGTCAGAATGATATAAATTTGTGTTGAGACATAATTAACGTACCTATGTCAGCAACACCAAAGCCAGTAGTAGACGATGAGATGCTCGATACTAGCAGTAAGAAACGCCTTCGGGATGATGGTAGCTCAAATTCAGGGGTAGGGGCTTCCGAGTTCCGATTATGGCCTCCTCCGGCCTTGCAGGCGTACTGCCTCGACCATTTCATGATGGAATGCAATATATATTACGAGCAAGAGAATGAGCGGTACAGCGAGCTGGTGAATTATTCCCGCGAAACTTTCCTCCAAAAGCAAGGCCATAGAAAGTCGATAAGTCAAGCGACCTCAGCTTCAACTCGCATTCAACCGTCTCGCAAAGCCAAGGCGAAGCACTCGCTCGAAGGGACAAAGCTGCCGACGGCACCTCGGGGAGCACCAGGGCCCACAGTGTCGTCCAATGTCCCATTTAAGCCGCCAAAGCTTGAAAGGGCGTTCAAAAAATCTCCACAAGGCGCCGTGTTCCGCAACCTGACAGAATTACGCAAGAAGCTCGGCTTGCAAAAGAGCTGGGAAGAGTACCGCGTAGCGCTCGAAGGTAGGATCAAGGGGCCAACGAGTCGACTGCTGGTTGAAATTGAAAAGGTGCGGAAACTCGTTCGTCCAGGCCATGTCACTTTCTGGGACCTGTCGCCCCTTACGCAGTATCCATGCTGAATGACACCGTGACAATGCAGGGTAGAACCATACACAGAACTGTGTTTTCCATACGCCGCTAGCAATAGAATGCCGATATTGCGACTTCGTAGACAAGGTACAAGACGACGAAGCGGTCACTCCGAGGAAGCTGGCCCCGCCTGCACAAATGCATGCGGTAAAGTGCCTGTCAGGGGGCGACGGCGCAAAAGAGTCGAAGCTTACGTTCCGTGGGATTGAATTCATAGTGGACATCTGCGGCGAGAAGACGATGATCGTGCTTATGGGAATGAAAGGACTACTAGACTTGTGCGCCGAGATATTTGAGGAAGAAGAAGCCGCACCAGGGAGTCCAACTAGCTTATTTGCCCGCTTTGATAGTATGAACCCAGTACCTAGGGTTATCAAATCTGACGGTACCGAAAGGCGAGCAGATGAGTCAATATCGGACAGAGAACGCGGGCGAGAGAAATCAGAGCACAGATCTACTGTCCAGGAAGACACTAGAACACTGGGTGTAGACCAACGGCCGTGCATGAACTAATTCATATGCCACGGGTAAGCTTGGAATCTACAACGACGCTGACATGAATAATTATTATATGGAGCTTGAGCTGGCTGTTAGGCGTCTGAGTAGTTGGATGATTAGATCTTATTGGAGACGTAGATCAACGACATAATCATCTTTGCAAGTTCATAAATACCCATAAACATAGTGGGAAATGTATTGTAGTAGCAAGCTCGTCAACTTATTTATTTTTTATTCTTCCCCTAGCTGGCCAAGCCACTATGTTGGCTGATTAAGTAATATGGTCGTGGCTTTTACCAAATTACTTTAAATCAAAGCGTTAAAAAACCAAAAACAGTTGGATTATTGATGCTGAAGATCTAAATAATAGTATATGCACTGGGATTCTCTAAGTGAAGTCGCACAATTTCACCAAATGTTATATCACCAGCCATGACGTAGCCTCTTTGAACGGTGCCTACGTGCTCTATATCCAGGAATACTATGTCTCTACGGTTCATATCACGATTACTATCTCTTATTGTAATTCTATGATATCTCTTTAGTAGGTAGTCTCTGAATTGATCATATCGACACTAGAATACACTCTATATACCTGGGTATCTATGTAAGATTGACGGGTCTTAAATCGGATCACACGTATTTAGGCATTGGCAGTCTTCATTTTGAGAACGTGACGAGGAGAAGTTATTTAACAAGTAGAGCAACACTCCATACCTCCGAATCTACCGATGAAACTGTTTCAGACTGATCCCCAGAAGTGGGATTGTGACTCCCTAAGTTTGTGGATTTGGATAGGGCCAATTTCTCAGTGGAGTTATATTAGCAGCTCCTCGGACCTACACCCACCAGGTTCTCGCTCAGCCGGCAGACCAAAGTCTTTAACTTTACTGAAACTTACCATTATCACCATGCTTGAGTAACCTTACGGAGTTGGAAAGACGTATCAAACTATCGTAAGGCGAGGCTCCCGGCTCTCTGCCGATGATGCAACTATCATGGCATAATCAGCTGCAGATATCTCTGGACGTCGTATCTTTTCATATCCGCGAATGCGAAGCCTTTGTATGCATTCAGCGAAACTTCATCACGGAATATACCATCCAATGTACTAAACATGATACTGCAGTTATTCCCCATGCGTGGACAGAGCCGTAAAACTCGGTGGACTTGTAACACTTGTGTGGGTCTAGAAAGGCGAGACTGCCGAATTGTTTTAAGCATGCTTGGACTACGAGAATAGCCAAACGAAGCCGCGAGATGCCGGTCTGAGAGAAGTTGCGCTGCACAGAGCTGATAATGAATGAAGAAGGATCATATGCTGTTGTGCTCAACGGCTTATATTTAACTGTACGACCCACAGTAGTGTGACATATGCCGCTACAAGGGCGACCGAAAGGGGGCATATCAGGACCCAGTGTTTTGTGTGCATCATGTATATCATGATTGTTCCTCTACGACGGGCAACATGCGACCCTATAAATCCCTGAATATCGAAATGTGGATTGCGATAATTCGCGCTCGTTGAATTGGCGTTGTGGTAGCCGCGGTAATATAGCCACAATATACCCATAGTGCAATCAAGTCTTGAACTGAGGAAAGTAGAGGAGCAAAGTGTGAACTTCAATTCTCAATAAGTCCCTACAAGCAGGCTACTATGTCCCTCATTTTCCTCGACGGCAACTGACTGTTCGTAATAATACAAGAGCCAAGAATCGAGGGATTTTGGGTCTTGGAGAAAAGGAGGGTGGCAGGGTTCTCTGTTAGATATGATAGATGTGAATGTGTTAAAATCTCTCACGCCGCACCGAAGGACTAAGACTATGTTAGTGGTCAAGGCTTATCAGTGCAGATAGTGATTAGTGATGGCGATATTGTTCGCCATCCCAAGCTAATCGCTCGCGCCATATGAGTACCCGGTCGGCAACCTTGAGGGCATTTGATGAGCGGTCGTACAACATCTGTGTATATAAATATATCCGGCGTGTGCGCCCAACCTATCTGGACCGCTCCTAGAGAGACCTCTAACACCTCTAACACCTCTACATCTTCTATATGGTGCTCGAATCGAAGCTCTCGTGTTCATTGGAATTTCCGAATGCCACACGCACCTGTCTTGGTGGCTTCCGTGGTGGCGTAACGAGAGGCTCAGCACTAGTCGAGCCTGCTTATCAATCAGTCGTCTGATTGACTGGCAGTGGCAGCTTTAGGTGTCCTATCTCTATACCTCGTCGTCTGTTGGGGCTAATTATACGATGATTGCATTTCACGTCTGCATTAGCAGGGAAACACTTTTACAACCGAGACGCTTACACGCGTGCTAGATTCGGATAGCAAAAGCTGTCGCATGGGAGAATATCAAGTGAGAAAATAATGGCGATGACAGCCGCCGACTATCCTAGGGGTCTAGCAAGTCGGGTCCCAGGTGCTGGGTTCATCAGGATCGCTCGGCTACGACGACAGGAATAGCGGGATGGGCTGTTGGTGTTGACTCTGCAGATGCTGGTCAGAGAACAGCCGAACGTGGATACGGATACCTGAGCAGGATGCTTTCTCGACGAGCGCCGAAGCGGACGCACCAATAGCAGGGATGCAATCGACCGCAATGCTACGCTGTTGTAGTGCATGAGGGGCGAAACACGAAAGCTGCGCTATGCTCCCCAACAGTGCCGAGCGGAGATCCATACATGGCTAGCAGCATGATAGGAATAGTGAACGAAGACAGGAAACCGGGTTATCCCAGAGCGCCCCCACGACACTCTGGGTTTTGCTCTGACGTTCGATGCATACAGTACCGTATGGGATATAACCGGAAGGATACGCCTTGATCGGCTATGGTGGCGTTGCCGGCGCCTCTCTCATCATAGATGCGGTCTCCCCTCCTTCTGGTTGTGTATGCATGTTTTGGGCTGCTATGCAACATGGATTCGCGAGAACGGAGTCTGGCGCGGCTGTATGACTTTACAGACGTTTCACAGAGGGGGCGTACCAGAAGCTCATCGGATGGCATCGCCTCTTGTCTAACGTTCCACAAAGGTGAGCCAACGGAGAGGATAGCCACGTGGAGGGTTGGCTAGAATTGCGCCCGGAGATGTTAGAAACCCCCAAGATCTGAGCAGCGATGATCCGAGGCACAAGGGCACAGGGGGCACAAGAAGGGGCTCGGGGGGCAGCGAGAAGAGAGAGTTCCTCTTATGCGTACCCTTGAACCGACAGGCAGACGTCGGTAGGGAGCCAGGTAGGGAGCCACCCCCTCTCATGCCTTTGGATTACTAGTAGGTATGACTGTCGGTTTTGTTGTTGGTTGGTTGGCTGGGTTGGCTGGCTCGCTGGTTGGTTGGTTATTAGCATCAATCGTCATACGCCTCGAGTGTAGTGCAGCTCTAGCCAACCGAACCCAGCCCACACTGAGCAAGACAGCAGCGTACGGAAGGATGGCCGACGATCAATCCACTTCCGCGCAGGCCGGGCGGCGAATGAAAGCAGAGTCCGGCCGACTTGATGTCACGTTCTTTGCGTGACTTGTGCCTGCTGCATGTATTATGTGCGTGTTCCACTGCATACTACGACCGGGACACGACCAGAGAGGCCAGCGAGCTTTCCCGCTTACTGCCTAGCTTCGCCTCCCCCACCTCTTGCCTCCCCCTACGTACGAGTACACTTGTACCTCCGTAACACTGTCCCCATAGTGCCAATAGGCGTATGTGGTGGTTGCGGTTTCAAAGGGACCACGGGAGGCAAGTAGTAACAGTCGTTGTTGCCGTTAGTAATGCACGCAGCTGCAAGCGGGAAGGAGGAGGCAGCAGCAGCGGCGGCGGCGCCGCTAGCCTGCGTCGGTGCTTCTCTCTAAGTGGTCACTTGCTAGGTCTCTAGCAGCTACCCTACCTACTGCAGTAGGTAGGTAGCTGACAGTGACAATGACAGGCAAGTCCACGCAGAAAGGACGCGCGCAAGAACCGCGCACAAACCACGCACTCGGCACCCGTAGCGGCAGCGCTAGTTGGCTGCTTCTCCCCGTTCATTGGCCTGGCGCTTTGCTGTGGACGGGTCTGGTGGGTGGCACATGTTGGGGCCCTGGTCGGGTCCTCAACTCTCGACTTGGCTATAAAAGGACCCTTGAACTGAACTTCTTGGACTTGTCTCCTCTCCATCTACCCTACCAGCTACACACACATACAATCTTACCACACGCACTACGATTTTCTCATTCAACTGTCTTACAGACAAATACCGACAATCAGCCAAAATGAAGGGTGACTGCACTTGCTCTGGCGGCGACGGATGTGAGTAAATCAATATCCCATAGCAACATCCCTTCATCCCCTCCTTTGGGTCATCCCCGCTCCTGAACCCCTCTCTCTCTTCTATATTTGGACTATATGGTCTTTATTACCCCGCCATCGACATTGCCGAACTTTAATGCTCCCAATCTTCGACGTAGTGCCATAGCATCGCGAGAAAGCA
The DNA here is from genome assembly GCA_022593225.1 of Xylaria sp. FL0064. Classification (NCBI taxonomy): domain Eukaryota; kingdom Fungi; phylum Ascomycota; class Sordariomycetes; order Xylariales; family Xylariaceae; genus Xylaria; species Xylaria sp. FL0064. Next base: position 1,090,702 of record JAJKLE010000010.1, on the reverse strand, counting down.
GACAAAGAGCACGATTGCGACCTGAACAATCGACTCATATAATAAAAACTTGGGTTTCCGCTGCTAACATGTATCTCTGACTAGGCCAATGCGGATCTGGCTGCTCCTGCGGAAAATAAGCGATTGAGACCCTCAATCCGCTAGCCCCTATAAATCCAAAACTACCAAAAAAAAGGGGATCATCTAGAATCCCCCTGTTTTGACCGGTGTTTCTATTGCGTCAACTACAACACGTAGATTCCCACTACATCAGTCCCTCATCATTCACCATGGAGCAAAGTTCTAAATAGAGAGCATGGGGTTCGGGGAGGCTAGGGGCATGGGGATAGGCAAAGGTTGCAAATATCCGGGTTCGAGAATCGACGGACTGTATTTCAACTTCTCTGTCAGTCACTCCTTAGAAATTTAAACAATCCTTTATGTGACTATACACCTACCGCTTTCGGCGTATTCTCGTAATGTGTGATTGCAACCAACTCTCGGTAGTGCCTGCCTTCGAAGCCACCGCGTAGATTACCGTGAATAGATGGTTATGGGCACACGACCTACGACCGCTGGGTAGGTCACCTAACCATTAGTAGCAAGGATAAACAGGGGTGAATGTCGGCAATGGTAAAGGGATAACTTAAGGTAGGGATATCATTATTGTCATATCTTAAACGGGAGAATGTACCAGTAGTCCAATGATTAGTTATATTGCCCGTTCTGCCCTTGCTCGATTCTCTCGATACCGTTTCTCTTTGGCCGCCGACTTCCTCCTTTTTCTCCAGGCCCGGTTAAGATTTCCTCTGCTCTCCCAGAACTGCTTCTGAAAGTCGCTTGCCGGGGTCTGACCCGTCTGTCCACTTGCAGCCACGGTGTCCTCCATATCTACGTCGTTATCTTCCTCCTGTTCCTCTTCCACATCTCCGAGGCCCTTGGCATCATTATCCTCACCTGACTCAGCATCATCTGCAGAGCCTTGGGAGGCCCAGAAGTTGAAGGACCGGCTGGGATGCGCCGTGTCAGGCGTCGGCGCGGCACTGCGAATATTCCGAAACTCAAACTCCTGTTTGGTGAACGGAGTCATGGGGGCCTGACTGGCTGGAGCCATGAAATCCCCGTCTTCTTCCACGTCATCATCGTTGCCGAAGAAGCTGAAAGGCTGAGCTTCTGAGTAGCCATTAGGTCCACCATCGCCTCCCTGTGGCCGCTTGTACAAGACTTCGAGAGGGTGAATCTTAGCAGTGGGCGTCGTTGGTGGTATCTTGATAGAGAGACTGGTAATAGAACCCGAGGATTTGGGTCTTGCGGATTCGGACTTAGTCACGGTCAAGGGACTGCTCGCGATGGGAGTTTTGACCTTGAGTTGCTGGGGCGGAGTCGTCGCTTCTGCCTCTTGAGCTGAGACGTCAGACTCAGACTCGGAACCGGAACTGGAGGTATCATCATCTTCATCGGATGATGATGTTCCACTACTGCTGGTCTTATCATCATCGTCCTCGTCGCCAACCTCCCCCCCTTTTTCTTCTTCAGGCTCACGTATAGCTTTCTTAGGCTTGGGAGGGTCGGGAGCTGGTATACCCTCAGGCCGTCTTCTCGACTTGACCGGTTCAATCACCTTGCCGGTACTATCTACCCAGCCGATACCATCTTTAAATGTTGTCGCCTCGGCGCTAGCCCCGGTTGAACTGGATTTAAGAAATGTAGGGTACTTGGTGGTTTTCTCAAACTCGTGCACTATGACTCCGCGATCACTCTTCCGCTTTCGTTTCTTCTTGTGAGAAGAAGCCTGCTCCCCCTCCTCCTCGGTCTCTTTAGCTTCTATTAGGGTAACGGGGCCAGGGAGTTTGGTCTTGAAGAGGCATTCGGGTTCGTCGGTGTACTTCGACTTGACGGTCGGCTTTTTCTTTTTAGCGGCCTTCTCTTTCTTCTCATCCTTGGGCGGAGCCTTGTCCCTCTTTTCTTTTCTGGCCTTTTTGCGTTTCTCTTCAATCATTTCCTGCTCGGTGGTAGTCCACCCTCGCTTGACTTTGCGACCTTCAAGCTGGACGCCTTCCATCACGTCGGCTTCATGTTTCCGCTTCTTCGATTTCTTCTTTTTCTCCTTCTTCTCCTTCTTCTCCTTCCTCGTCTCAGCTGCATCAGTGTCGGCTGTGGGCCTAGATACTGGCTCGGGGAGGGCGGTCTCGACGCGCATCTTGGACCCCTTGAGGACAGCGCCGTTGAGTTTCTTCTTGAGCTTATCGGTATCCATGGTGGGCAAATCGACAAATCCAAAGCGTTTTTCAGGGAATGTCTCGATGGTATGGTAAGAGATGTTGCGTGCGCGGGGTAGGATCGAGGCGGGAATCACCACGCTCTGGAGGGACGAGTCGAAGGGCGTGATGTGCAATCTCGTGTATGGCGTCTTCGCGGAAACGGGGTCTTCGGCGGATGTTGTTGACACGGGTGCCATTTCTTGTCAGTAGCCGCACGTCCCGTAGATGGGATATACTAGTGTATATATAATATATATACCGCGGTAGTGCAAGCTAAGCCGAAGCACAACGGCCGTTAAAGGGATACCTAGGCGGGATCCCGCCGTCTTGAGATGCGCAGATCCAGAGGAAAGCGTCCCTCCTTTGGGCGGTCAATGAAAAATGGGAGCTCAGGGAAGGGTCTACGAGGCCCCGCTTTTCCTTTTGTTTGTCCGGCAGCAGGCTACCTACCTAAGTACCTAGGTACCTAGGTAGTTGGAGCGCACGGGCCTTCTACCGTCTTGCCTACTGAGGTCCTTACAACAGACAGTGCCATATTAGCATATACCCATGCCAAGTCACTAACATACCCGTTAACACTGAAAATAGGCGGCTGTAGATGGACAGGAACATAAATCGAGACATTACCGCAGCTTAAACTAAAACGACACAAAAGGACTCAGTATCAGTTTTACTTCAACATGGCTCCAAAGCTTCCTCCACTCAGATTTGTCCGATCTGTATGTTCTGCCCAAATCTAGCTGTTTCATGCATATATATCCTGAGCCTAACAAGTGCAGGTCTTGAAGTCATTCATGGCAGAATCCGGGCTAGAACCGAGGTTAGTGAGCCACAAGCCATTATCTCTGTCTCGTCATGTACGCACAACATTCGGCTCACGTCGCTGCCTCTAGGTTATTGGGGGCTAATGTAAGTTCTCTTCCGGGATGCCAATAATAGTTGATGATGTTCATGAACTTTGAATTGAACGAACCGTAGCAGATACGAATCACAAACGCCGCTCACGGCAAGGTCGACTTCGAGCTGGATATCAACAAAGATCATACAGTATGGCTCCAGTATTGAAAAACTGAGAAGCGTTCACTCATGTATCCAATATAGAACCGACTGAAGATACTACATGGAGGTACCATTGCTAGCATGGTCGATCTTGGTGGTTCGCTCGCCGTGGCCTCAACAGGACTCTACGGCACTGGCGTGTCAACCGATCTCAATGGTAAGTCATTATCCCTCATCACCCGCTACGTTCCTATAAGAAGAGAGCAAAAGAGTCCCCCCTCTCCTTTAGACTCGGAAATTGACATAGTCTACAGTCACCTATTTGAGCGGAGGCGGTAAAGTCGGCGACAAGATCACAGCTACCGCCGTCTGTGATAAGAGTAAAACGAACTCGATTCCCGCGATCAGGTGATAGAGAAACTAACATGTTTACAGTTGGAAAGACCTTGGCATATACATCTGTGGCATTTCGAAACAGCAAAGGTGAACTAGCAGCAAGGGGTAGCCATACAAAGTGAGTGCCTACCTTCTTAACCTAGGTGCTGAGTTACCATGCCATATTGTCCATACTCTAGAGGGCATTAAAGTTGCAGCCGTCCTTTTCCTACAAAAAGAAAGAAGAAAATAATTGTCATTGTTATAATTACTCACTTGAGTCGACTTCAGATATGATGCTGACTTAGATAGGTACGTGGCACAGGCCGTAAAGGCCCAGGAATCACCTTTTGTTGCACCCGAAGGCGCTGAGATTGCCGATGAGGAATAGAGTGGGTTAGTTTGGAGCTTTGCTTGATATGGGGCTCGCAATATGAGCGTATAGAAAGTAGAGATGCCTATACCACGATGCTCAATATCGCGAATTGCGAAGCGCATGTGCATAGTGAGGAGTCCACTGCAATAGTATTTATTAGAATTCGACTCATGCAGTCCATGCACTGCTATCTACTATTCCAGGTCATGGATCGTCACCCCCGGTTGGCAAAGAATGGATATCATGAATGCTACCGTCTGTCGAAGCACTGAAGTAACCCGTTCCAGCTTCAACCCCTGCCGTCTTTGTCCGACTAGGCTTCCCCCAGAAACTGCCGTGCTCCAACCCCGACACAATAAGCCGCGAGTGGTCCAATGAGAATGATGAGCCGAGCATATAGCTCGGCTATTTATTCCAAGCAAGGCTAAGCTTTATTAGAGGTTCAAAACGCGCCGATTCGCCTCGATTCGCCTATGGATAGAAGAAACGGTCGGGATTGTCGAGAATAGGCAAATCTGTAAGAGCCAGGTTCGATCGGTTCACACAACATAGTAAATACTGACCTCGTCGCAGCTAATTCTGGTTGTCGCAACTTCAACAATTTCGTTCCTGGGGCCCGCATACCAAAAAGGCGCTACGGCATCGCCCTAGTCTACTTAGCATCAACGGAGGGCGGTAGGAAGAAGCCATGACGACAATTGGTACGTTTATCTAAACAACGGGACTTTATCCAATCCCAACAACAAAGGCAAAAGCATTCAACTCGCAATCTCCTCATGTTCATTACACAACAGAATGCGTGGCGCAAGCTTACCGCCAACTATGATGAATAGCAGCTGGTCTCGCGGCCACCGCCGCAGGCCTTACATACCTCGACGGCAAGTACCACATAAGGCAGGACCTGAAAATGATGCGAGCCAAGCGTAAAGGGGCCAAGATGTTCCAAAAGGCCGGTACGTATGAATGAATGAATAAATGAGCCTGCGCACTCACTCACTCATTCTTCCCACTCGCACCAATGTACAATATCCGCATGCATGCAACATTAACAAGACACAGTCCAAGAACATCGCATCTCGCCGTACTACTTCTTCGAGAAGTATGCGCAAGCCCAGCCCAGCGAAGAATGCATCTGGTGGCGCGGTGGCTCGTACACGTGGAACGCCGCGTACTTACGGGCGAACCAATACGCCCATTTCTTCCGCTCGCAGGGCGTAGAGCCGAATGACCTCGTGTCCTTCTTCATGATCAACAGCCCGGACTTCGTGCTGGCGTGGATGGGGCTGTGGGCGATCGGGGCCGCGCCGGCCCTGATAAACCACAACCTAACCCAGCAAGCCCTCCTACACTGCCTGGGCATCGCGGGGTCTAAGCTCATCTTCGCCGACGGGCCAGACGAGTTATTGGAGCGTCTCGACGCCGTAGAGGGGGACTTGTCGGCTTCAGGAGTCCGCATCGTGAGGCTGTCCTCCGTGCGCGCCGAGATCGAGGCCTTGCCCACGACGCGGCCCCCGGACGAGCTGCGCGCGGCCGTGACGCCGAGCTCGGCCTTCGGCCTCTTCTACACAAGCGGCACGACGGGGCTGCCAAAGGCATGCATCGTGCCTGCCACAGCGGGTTTCATGCATGGCGCGAGCCGGGAGTGCGGGTCCGCCTATGTGACGCCCACGGGCGAGAACGCGGCGTTGGGGCGTCCTGAGCGGTACTACGATTGCATGCCCTTGTACCACGGCACGGGAGGCATAAGCGGGATGACCCAGCTCGTGACGGGACAGACCCTCTGCCTGGCGCCGAAATTCAGCACCTCTCGCTTCTGGGATGACGTGCGCGCCTCGCGGGCGACCTGGTTTGTCTACGTGGGCGAGACGCTGCGGTATCTCCTCGCGGCCCCTCCCTCGCCCCTCGACAAGGCGCATTCGGTGCGCGGCATCTACGGCAACGGGCTGCGGCCGGACGTGTGGGTGCCGTTCCGCGAGCGATTTGGGATCGAGACGATCCACGAGTTCTTCAACTCGACGGAGGGCATACTGCCGCTCGACAACCCGGCGCGCGGCGACTTTCGGGCGCACAGCGTAGGGCATCACGGACTAATCAGCCGCTGGCGGTTCCACAGCATCCTGGTACCTGTAGCCATAGATGCGGAGACGGGGGACATTGTGCGAGACAAGAAGACGGGGTTCGCGACGCGCATGCCCTACGAGGTGGGCGGCGAGATCCTCGTCAGACAACCACCGACGATAACCCCCCCGTTTCCGGGATACTTCAAGAACGAGGAGGCAACAGCCAAGAAGTACGTGCATGATGTCTTCCGCAAGGGTGACTGCTACTATCGCACAGGCGACGCCTTGCGACGTGACGGCGATGGCCGCTGGTTTTTCCTTGATAGACTAGGCGATACCTTCCGTTGGAAGGGTGAGAACGTGAGTACCGCTGAAGTATCCGAAGTCCTGGGTCGGTACCCGGGCGTGAGCGAGGCCACCGTGTACGGTATATCGCTGCCGGGCCACGACGGCAAGGCCGGTATGGCAGCCATCTACATTAACTCGGAGGCTTCGAATTTCGACTATAAGGGGTTGTTGAAGTAAGTGTTCACTTTTATGTGTTGGCTATTTGCCACGGGAGATATCATCACCATGATCTCATACTAGCTGATCTGCAAAATAACTAACACCCTTCTAGACATGCCCGGTCCCATCTCCCTAGGTACGCCGTACCTATATTTCTACGTCAACTTATAGCCCGATCAGCGACACACAACAACAAGCAGGATAAGGTTCCTTTGAAGAAGGCTGGAATCGACCCGACACAGATGAATGGTGACTTACTATTCTGGATCTCGGATAATGGAAGAGGTGACGAATACGTGCCTTTCACGTTGAAAGAGTTTGACAGTCTTCGATCGGGGCGAGCGAAGTTATGATGCGGCGGTACACCAACATCAATAAGAGGGAGGGAGTATCATGATCATACAGGATTAAAGGCAATGGAACAGTGCGCTAAAGATGGCCTGGGGTCAGATGTTCCGACTTTATTGAAGATGGACAAGGTATTGATAGAGAAGAACTTCATATTCCAAGTGAACATTCACATATGTGTAAACCCCGAAGAAAACGCTAGCATTGGTTTGCATATATACTGTGGTTGTGTGTTGAGAGTTTCGTACATGACATCTCACGGCTAATACTTCGGGCTAAACATCATGCAAGGTCATAACCCTGACTCTGAGGGGTGTTGTCTCCCCTTGGACTTCACTAGCAATTGTAAAATAGAGTGCAGTACTTATTGTTGACTGTGCAAATCATCGCTGTTCCGTATCATCTACCAGCCTTCCATCTGTGCCGTTTTTAACAAGAAATGCGCCTGTCAGATAACCTCCCGGGATAAAAGTTCTTCCAGTTCAGAGTCCTACTACTAGCAGCTATCATACATCATTGGCACACCGCCTTTACTCACTTCTTTTATCGAGGAGCGGACCGTCTCGGCCACGGTTCGGACATATAGCCGAAAGGCCTAGAACTGATGAGTGCAATGAGCTTAGAGAATGGGGACGATTGTCATACTTTCTCGAGTCTGTCGCTCCAATAATCGACTTAATTCCGGGTTTCGTCACCCTACGCTTTGTAGACGCCGCGGTAGGTCGAGTCACTTTGACCTCCTTAGATGTTCTCTAACACTGGTGTCAGCTCCATCACTATGTTTCCGTTCATAAGACCTACCTCAACATCAAGCTCGGGTATAGTCCAGGGAGCAATCAATTCCGCATAATCATGCCGTGGTGTATTTCTCAATGAACGTCGGGGTTTTCTGTGCTCTCCCTCAGGCTCTGACTGATGACTGTGAGCCGAATCCCGCAATTTGGGAGAGCAAGTAAAACCACCGCCTGTCTCCTCGCATCTGCCTATCGTATCCTCTGTACGACCTGACTGGGAAGTGCGTCGAGCGAAACCCGCGGGAATAACTGATAAAGGTTAGTAGCTATGCCATAATGTACCTGGAGGCACTGGGAACGTATTGAACTATAACTCACATGTGTGCGGTTCCACGCCAAGATGCTCCCTAATCCAGTATTTGCTGGCCAGCTCGTCGCCATCCACTGCTGAACGTCAGACGAGGAACACAATTTGTTTCGGGAAACTCGTACCCTGTAACGCATATCTTTCGAATATAGATTCATTTGTCAGGTCTTCCTCGGGTGTGTGCTGTTGAAAATGCTTCAGCGCCCTATTATATTTCAGAGGAGGCTCTGTGAAAATGCCTGGCTCGCAATAAACACATCGAATAACGAAGAATCCTTTTTTATTTGCATGGCGGAAAATGCATTCTGTCCGAACAACCGGTCAGTTATTTACCCGGGAGTGGTACAAGCGGTTTAGGAAACATCAGCAAAAGGGGTTTAGAAGAGTTTCATATGAGGAAAAAAAAAAAGAAAAAAAAAGGGAGATTTTGTACCGCCTGTTATCAGATTAGGGAACGCGACTCGTTCTTTTATCTCGTCTTTCTGTACAGCTCCGGAAGATATCTCCAACACTCGTCAGCTGTATGGGATTGACACTAGACTGATTGATAGCGGCACATACCTGCTCATGGGTGGTCCTTTGCCGCTTATACGCGACATCGCTCTCGGCCGGGTGGTCAGCTTCAGCTCGTTTGGAACTGCAAGGAATCGAAGAGTTTTCGGTAATGGTTGGAGACTGTACTTGATGGGAAAAGCTCTGTGACTTCATTGGAGATTCTGAGGGTTTAGATTGAGGGGTTGCTCCCTGCCCACTGTGATTCGACGTCGCCGGCGTCGAGACAGGTGAAGCGAGAGCATGGGTTGCCGTGTCTAAGTTGGGTGTGTCGCCCAAAATATCGTCTGAAGAGGTGGCTGTGCTAGGTGTAGAAAGAGGAGCAGGGGCAGAGGCAGAGGAAGAGACGGCAACAGGCAGTGCCAAGGACGATGCGCTTGGGAAGAGAGCGAGCCATCGGGGAGTGACGGCGTGGAGTTGGCCTATGGCATCTTCGACTGTGGCAGCATTGAGACCAAGCAGGTTAAGTTGGTGGCGCAAATCATGTGCGGCCTCTTGCTTGCGCTCTTCAAAGGCGTCTCGCTGCTGGTCGATTTGACGCAGAATACCGTGGAGCCGCGGAAGCAACTCACGCTCGAGGCGCTGGTCACATTCTCGCGCCAGTTGCTGCAGTTGGTCCTTCATGTATTTTGGAGCAAAGTCGAGAAGGGCAGCATTGAGCTGGACATCAAGAGACCGCCGAGATGTCATATCGCGCCATGCAGGATAGCGTCAAGCCGACACCACCGCCGATAGAAGGATATGTAGGTATGCCTCAAACGAGATCCAGCTCTCTAACTTTAAATATGAGTAAGAATCGAGCTGGAAGGGTCTGACTGAAACACCTAGCCCCGCGCAGGACAGAGATAGAGGGACAGCCTGTCGATACTACAATATGATGTTCAAATATCTTCTAGCGTGAGTTAGTGGCAGACGATCACATAGCCCAAGAGGGAGATAGAGACAAGCTAATTGACCTATACACAGGGTGATTGGACGAAACTGAAGTATAGGGATACCAGCTGAGATACGGAGGCAAGCTGGACGAGCCGACGAGGCGGGGGGGGGGGAAAGGCGGCGGCGTTTGGAGGCTCAAGGGTTGAAAGGGCGGAGTCGCGGGACACTGGCACTTTGCGGACGACGTCTACCTACCTCACCTACCTAGATAGGTACAGATTCGACCCCTGTAGATTCCCTGGTGAGGGTTGTGCAGGCAGGACAGGGGCACGGGTTACATTTCTTGGCAACGTTCACGCAAACACCTGCAGGATTCGGGGGGGCTGCCAGGGAAAGTTTCCTGGTAAATGAAGAGACTCGGCGGGGTGTTACGAGGAGCTAACCCTGGAAACCTGGGCAGGTGGCTCTATACATACGTAGGTAAGAAGATGCATACCTAAGTTTGTTGCAGTGTGTTGGTAGAGGCGGCAGGTGACGAGAGGCAGTACATAGAAGTGGGTGAATGTACTACGCAAACATTGAAACTGCTAGTATGTAGTAGAAATGGGTCAGGCCTGCCTTCCCTTGCATATGTATATGCATATACTTACCTAACCTACCTACCTCTATAGATATCTATTCACATGTAAGTGTTCCCATAGGTTGAGAAGGATCGGTGCCCACATCTGCCCACATACACAGAAAAATCCAGACTGGCTGCCTTTATTATACGCGTGCTTATCCGAGTGAAGACAAAATACAAACTGCTCATCGTCGATTGTTAGGAGGCGCAGACAAGTGGGGGTAGTTACTCTCCAGGAATATAGCAGATCTGTGACACAGGATCCATAGGTCGTAAGCAAGTAGGCAGCCTGGGTAAAAACAATTTGGGAAAAGGTATAGAAAATGAAAGGTACCGTTCTCTGCCAAACAATGCGCAGCTGCACTGTGGTCATAGAACTGGTCGTTGGTGCTAATCATGGTGGCACATGTACTCCGATATTTCATTTGAGGGGAAAGTGCAACAACACACAAGCCCAGCGCAAGCAGGTCCGACACCTTACCTACTTAGGTACTACCTAAGTACTTACCACAGTCCACATACCAAACAAGCAAGCATCTAATCATCCTGGGCACTTACCCACCGGAATACTGTATAAGTTTACTGTAATTTTGGAGGGAAATGGCCTACCTACATGTATTGAGTAGACCGTGGCGCATCTGAGCGACTGGTCGAGCCACCATGCAGCCGTCCGCATCGGGAACCCCTCCACGTGGGAGACAACGACCTTGGCGATCGAGAGTACCTGCCCTACTACTGTATGTGAGTATGTGAGCATAATATGCGGGAAAGGTGAAATGCCAACAATACGGCGACTTGTTCCAGCGCCGCTAATTATAAGTTATTACGCGACATAATCGAATGTTTGGTGGGTTGAAAGTCGCCGATTTCAGACTTATACAGCGCCCTCCTAACTTCATCAGGCGGATGAGTATGTCGTGGCCGGTCAGCGCATAAGCGAACCAATCACGTCGAATGCGCCACCTTGCAAACTGATTGTCCAGGCCCTCCGCCTTTTGCAAACTTTTGAATTGGAGACGCTCTGTCTGTATTCATCGTAGAAATCGAGTATAGGGAAGTCGATCCCCGAGAACACAGACTCCGGTGTCATTGAGTTACCGCAAGCACAGAGTCCTGCGCTTCGGATAAGCGAACGATTATGCCAACGGTAGAAGATCTGGCGATTCGCTCGATCCACCCGGAATGTGACGACGGCGTGGCGGACGGCGTGGAGATTTCGCCTACGTACGTGAGACATCAATGCTGACGGCGGTATAGTAGTAGCGTGATCGGCGGCGGCGTGATCTTGTTTCTCCCGCAACTATGGTATTCTTGTAATGCGTATCGATAAGGTATCAATAGGACAAGCCGCAAACGTTCTACAGTACTACTTCGTTATCAAGCTCCCAGCCACGGGCCAGAGATATAATATTAAGCCTGAAACCATACGGTATCACATATCCCTAATGTTTGTATCTAGTTTATTGGCTCGCAAGAAAAAGTAGCACCGGAGATGAGGATCTGACGAAGGTGGAAGAGAGTGACAGGTTATCTTCCACCTAACGGTCTTCCGACGAGATTCATCTTATTCTTAAACGGAAAGGCATGCCTGAGGCTGAAGCAATTGGTTCCATTCTCAAATATCATCAATCCCTTCAGCTAGGGTATATCATAGTGATTAAATACTAAGTGGCATTACTGATTTTTGACTTTGCGGTACCGAATCGCCTCCACTCCCTGGTCATCAATGATGCGTGTCGCGACGATCTTGTAGCCACCGATAGCCGGCCAGATCTTAGTCCAGCAGAGCCAATAGAAGGCCCCAAGAAGCAGAACGCCCACCCCGACAACAGGAAAGACGTAGTAGGGGTATCCCTCGGCGTTCCAGTTCCCGTTCGGGGGGATGAAAGGAGTAACCGCCAAGAAGATGTTGGCTAATAGGTAGAGCACAGTTATTGGTAGATATGTGTGCCACGGTGACGTCCAATTCTCGGATTTCTTTAACTGTAGGTAAATCAAACCAGCGCAGACGAAGCCGTTGATCCAGGATCCCGGGTACGTGTACAAGTTGACGATAAAATTATATGCCGCACCTTTAGGAGGGGCAAGGAGCACAATGACAGTTACAGCCCAGTGGAGAAACAGCTGTTATTGGTCAACACAACACAGCATTCCAACCCAGGGTCTCATGGTTACTTACTGCAGGAGCGGGAGCGCCAAACGGCTTGATAGAGGCCCAGAATCTGCTGAACGGTAGCAGAGCTTCCTTTCCAAACTCTTGGTTTAACCGGGCGTGGGCGAAGCTCACGGCAAGGACGTTGCCGAGATTACTCAAGGCCACAAAAACGGGCAAGCTCTTGGCACCTGCGCTATCGCCGAACACGTTCTTGAAGAACAAGGCTGCCACAAGCGAGCTAGAGGTGGCCAAGTCCTTCTTGGGAATGGCAGCGAAGTAGGCGACGTTGGCGAGCACGTAGAGAATCGTGACACCACCGACGGCGAGGGGGGCAGCGATAGCCAATGTCCTACGGGGGTGTCTAAGCTCGCCGACGACGTAGTTGGCGTTTTCCCACCCCTTGTAACTGTATATGATGCTTAACAATGCGTTTGCGTAACCGTAGGCTCCCGTGCCGCCATAGTCCTCGGTCACTTCGAGCTCGAATGCGTTGTGGAAGTTATTAGGCGGGGGTACGCGCATACGGCCGGCGAGAGCAGCAAACCCCGAGAACACTATGAACACGAGGATGACCACTTTGAAGATCCCCAGGACATTGAAAAGGCGGATCCCCCATTTCGGGAAAATGGAGTGCAAGGCAATAGAAAATGTCGTTGCGGCGACACCGATGCCACGAGCCTTCCAGCCCTCAGTGTCGCTGCTGCCCGATGCGGCTAGGACATACTGCCCGAAAGCCAATGCATTGCCGGATGAAAACCCGAGCAAGATTATCTGCGCCGCCAGGACGCACGAGGCAAGGTACCGAGGGTGGCGGTAGACGCGCTCGAGATAGTTCTTCTCACCACCAGACCGAGGAATGGCGAGGCCGAATTCGAGCCACACACTAAGACCGGCAAAGGTAAGGACGCCACCAATGACCCAGACGAACAGACTGACGCCGACCGAGCCTGTAGCGGCGAAAATGCTAGACGGGGTCGAGAAAACTGGGCTCTCATGTTAGCACGCGCGCGACACGATGTAGGTTCGGGGCAAGCAGGGCAATGACACAAGCAGGCAGGGACTCACTTCCGGTTCCGATCATCTTGTTCAAGATCAGAAACGTAGCGCCCGTGATCCCGATCTTCCTAGAGTCGTCGTAGTCATATTTCTGCACGGCACCCACCGTCTCGCCATCCGTGTTCTCGGGCGCGCCGACCTCGTGTGAGACATCCCGCTCAGCATCCTTCACGTCGCTACTCGATCCCATGGTCCCATACGACGGCATCCCACGCTCACTGGCACGGAGAGAGGTTGAGAGACGAGGGGTAGATAAAGAAGCACCAGCAGCAGGTGATGCGCCGACCTTCCGCATGCATACTTTATATGCAAAGTTACCCACGTCGCACTGTCGATCTCATTCTGACAGCCAATGGCGCCATAGGTTTTTCTTACGTAGCATCTGAATCAAAAGTTGGGTCTTGGCAAGCACGCAATAGCACCCTGTCGACATCGCGAGAAAATCTGGTTCGAGGTATCCATGCGAGCCATGGCGTCAATCTTGAATTTTGCAATTTGAGCCGCATGCGGCATTAGTCCAGACTACTCGTGCCGAATAAGTACGAGGTCGCTATCTTAAATCGCCCCTAGCTTGGTAGATGCGGTGGCGTGATTGTGAGGAAATCTAGTCTGCCATAGCCGGAGGATACAAGTGTAGCTTTCGGGTGATAACAGCAGGCGATTATCGGCTGTCTCTTTATGGAACAATGAATACATATATGCACGTTTGCCGGCAGTCAATTCATGGGCTTGTCCTAAATAACAGTAGAGACGACTCAAGAGGTTTCCCAATTGGACAAGTCTATGGAATTCCGAAGGGGAGCTGGCGACCCTTGGCTGCTCGTCTAGCTACCTTCCAAACAAGGTAAGGTCCAAGCACGCCTATGCCTATCAAAAGCTTCACCTTGTACGTTGAATACTGTCTGGGTAGCTGTATGCATGATGCTAAGAATGGAAGCTATCGTATACTCTTGGAAGCTACCCTTTGCAGCCAAGCCTATCGCACCATTTCGATCCTGGCCGAGTGTATGTTTCTTATGCCAAACCAAGCTCATTGGTTGTACAGCTGAAGAAGAGGTCTAGGTCGCCTTCTGTTTGGTCGGCGATGGCATGCTACCTGTCAATGTCTTCGGCATAATCCTAACCTTTGTGCCTAATTTAGTTCCTTTTCTGTAGCGTTCGGCACCATGCTGTGTCTGAGGCTGTTTAGGAACAGTTGGTACCCATTGACTATACTTCTATTGCATAGGATTCGCAAACCACCCTTAGGAAATCGAGTCTCGAAACAACATGTATCACTACTCGTGATGGGTCAATCGGTGGCCCTGCCTGGCCATGCGCTTTGCCTCGGCAAATGACGTGATCAAGAACTGCTAATCCCATGACCGATGAGGTGATGCGGCTGCGACCAGACGCGGCATCCACCAGCGCCGTTGCTATCCGAATCATGCTACTTGAAGCAGTTCCCTAGGTGACTGCGTAGCATTTGATGATAAATCTGTGAATGCTCAGCCTTTGCGTTCCTTGTACATCGTATTGGCTTTACTGAGACGAGTGAGAACTGACAGACACCCATACCGTATACGCTATTACTACCAAGTAGATATCAGGTACTTAACAATTTGCCTTAGTGGTATGTATATATAAACGCTTGTGCTCATAATATACGATGACGGGAGTATTGGCGGGCGCTGTAAACAGCAATTGGGTGCACAGCCTCTACGAAAAAAGTGTCAATCTCTTCCGCAAGCGATATAAAAGCTATTAAGTCTGTGGTAGCCATTTCAAGTGCGACGTCTTCGGGTACAGACGTTACAGTATCATCATAGCGGCCTCAAACTTGCATTTCAACGCAGCTCTTTGAGCAACGGTATCAGGGATATCTATCTCAGGGTGAATAGAATAGCCTAGGCAGTCACATAGCAGGTAGGTATGAATGGGTCAGTAGCCATGAAGATGTATGTCAAATGGCCCCTAGCCCTTCCAGCTGGTAGTTGGGAGGGATAGCCTGTACATATAAACGAAGCGTAATAGGAATACACCAAGGGGTCACATATGCACCTGGCAAACGTGAAATCGCACTTTATCCGTACGTGCTTTCTGTTGTCTTTTGCCAAACAAATTCACCCAGGTCCGCATAGAAAGGCTTGGTAATGATAGCTGGCATTCTTAATGATTAGGGTTGCATCCGTTTTGCCAGGATGGTCTCTTTACTTTCATTGTGCCTCCTCGCTGTGAGGTTTCTGGCCTATTTCAGTCAAAAATGGTGGCTGAACATCATTGATCTGCCAGAAGAGCTCTCCGCATTTTCGAGCAAAGATTCTGTATGCGATATCAGGGGTTCAAAAGCTCTGCGAACGACGGCCTGGACACCACGCTCGATTTACCTGATCCAACGCGCCAGCCTGAAGTACTTCGAAACCACCATTTTGAGTCGTTCATAAGCCGAGACGGACCGCCTCAACTCTCAGAAGAATTCCTAGGAGGCATTTCATCGTAGTTTTAATTGCAACTGTGATCATGAATGATGGCTATTTAGTCTATTCACCTCACCACAGAAGGATAGTTCATCCGTAAAGTTTTGGCGCTAGAAGGGATCCGTGATGGTGAATGATCCATCCATAGATGAACCGGATTCCTTTATCATAACCATGGTCGAGGGTGGCGTTTCTGGTATCCGTTGTGAGTCGCGTCCACGCTGCCCGTACAAGTCGTCCAGGGGCTAATAACCTGATGGTTTCCACCAAACTACCCGTTTCAAATACTACTCACTCTCGATCGGCTAATATTGTGTCCTAGAGACTATAGGCAACATCTTGTTTAACTCACACGCTTGTGCATCTAGGTGGCTTCGTTTGAGCATGTTACGATGAAGAGAGCGAGAAACTTCGGGGATTCGCTCCTGCAACTTCTTTACGGTCTTCTTTTCCTAATTTCATGAACTCTATGTCGAGGCGAATGATGTCAGACCTTGAGAGTGCGTGTGTTCCAGCCTCATCTCAAAATTTTTAGTCATGTACCTAGGAAGCTCTAATCACTAGAAATACCTATGCATTTTCCGAACCCAGCTCAAACAAGACATGAATACACCAAAAATAGTATGTTTGCTCTTTTGCAGCAAGCACGCGCCAGGTCGGCATGAGAAAAGGCGAGTACAAAGGTGAATGTAACCAAAATGCTAGTATTCCTGTAGGATGACTGACCACAGTTGCTAGTAAGGCATCTGTGGCGTTGACATCTGAGTATAGAGCTGAACATAAGTCTGACTGGCAACGATAAGATCTGCCTGCCGGGGTGGAAGTGCTGACGCTGTTGAGCTGAAACAAATCCTCGCGTTTAGAGCTTGTTTTACCAATTTCAGCTCATGTCATAGCAAAAGTTCCTAACTAAGTAGCCTGCCGAACGTACCGTAGACACAGATATGAGGGTTGTTTGACGCTTTTATCCATGGCACTCTAAGCGTCTGGGATGTTACCGAAGTTAGCAGTCATCAACTTCAATTAGGAGCTTATGGGCAACAGTTTAAAACCGGTGAGTAAAGGACCATGTAACCATTCAAGAGAAGTAAACAAAGGGTTCCAGAATCCAGCCAATATTGGTGCAATAACTTGGAAGCTGCATTTGAATCCCATAACAGGAACCGCAACTAGCAGAGTCATGCTACAGAAAAATTTGCAGAAGCGTATATATATATAGATGAGTATCATGATACGTCATATATTCCGAACCTTGAGCTCAGTACATGATTTAGTCTCATCTAGTGACTCTTCTCCGGCCTGGGACCCTCATAACTCCATTGACGAACTAACCAACCAATCAGTTGCAAGCTAATAGAACTATATTCCATTTCTTTGATACCTTTTAAAACTACATCTCACGGACACTTTCAGACCCACGGCTATAATGTCAATTCATGTCTTACGCCACGTGGCGTCTTGTAGGCACGCGTCTAATGTACAAGGAATCTCTCAGTCTAATAGGTATAAGTTTCATATTACAATCATGATAAACATTTCTGTAGGAGAATCAACTCTTACAGCATATTCTCCCAATACAACTTTAATAGTCCCTGTACCTTACCCGAGATAGCTGTTGGTGGGCAACTTCTGATTCAAAGCCATAGCCTATAACAACGTGAGCTGTGTTACGATGGAGTGAGTACTTTGAGTTTTTCAAAGCAACTGCCGCATTGGCAAATGGCTGGGCGGCATTAGGCCGCAGATCCAGGATTCTTCCGTTGCTAGACTGAGGACTTACCTTTATCAGCATTTTTATCCCGGCTCTTGGTCCACGGAACATTTTAGCTACCATCACTATAATGCTCTGAAGCAGACCCTTTCTTCAGCCGTCACTCGCAATTTTGGTTCGCGAGCTGACATACATGTTGGGGCAGACGCTAAATGTGAAGATAAATATTCTCTCGAATAGCGTCAAGGTACTTAAAAGTCGTATCGTGTGTTACCAATTACAGACAAGAATACAAATTATCCACCTCTTCGGGTCGGAAATGATCGAAGTCATCGCTTAGTTTTTCAATACAAACACAGTACATCATCTTTGGGCTGGTGAAAGATAAGTATATACCCAAGTCAGCCAACCATTAACGCCCACGTCTTGCTCCGACCCAGTCTCCGCTTCTAATATCCCCTGCCGCATTGATATCTCCAGACTTCATATATACGAAGCAGAGCGGGCTAATAGTGGTCCATGTCGCGTACACGGCCTGCAGCTTGGTAGTACCAGGTATTAGGGGAGACTCGAGGAACGCCCGGAAGAAAATGCAGAAATGTGATACTCACACAGTATCGGACCAAACTAAGGTTAGAATAGGCCAGAGCTCCAAGGGAGCCTGTATATGAGCGCTTGGATCACTATACAGACAGGATTGTGCTCGAATCTTTCTCGCACAGAATAGCCTGCTTACTCAAATTGCTTAGAATTTTTAGCTTGTCTTTCCAACATGTCGGCTGAGTAGCCAACTAAGACATACGTATCATAATAATTAACCTCAGGGTCGCGGATCTCTGATAGATGATCCTGCGCTAACAATACTAGCACGCATTGCGTATCTTGGTATACCACGTGCGCTAATACAAGCCATACTACCGGTATATCCTGAGATTGGCGTCCCGTCAAATTGACAGGCAACGAATGCGCAATTAGATCTTGGCACATGTTGGAGTAGGTATCAGTGCTATTCAGAAAGTTGGTTTTTTACGTGGTAATAGTCGTCATAGACCGCCTATCTAGAATTTATCATTCATTGCCTGTGCTCTATGTAGAACCCATAAAGGGCCACACAATCGGAGTGTTTCAGCAGAGGATGGATTTCATTTACATACACTAGATATGGCGAATCCTTTAACTACCCGAGAGGGGCGTTAGCTCGGTAGCAGTCAAGGATATGCTCGAGTAAATTGAGAGGTTGTTGCTTAGCACTAATCATAGAATAAGCAGATAATACCCGGCATTTGGCCCGCCCAATCCGAGACTTGATATGTACATTCTTATACACCTACATAGTGGGGGTACGCAAGACGCTACAGTATGTATACATTCTAGCAGTAGGCGATATGTAGTGTGGCGTTGGGCACTGAATAGCTAGACACACCGGCAAGTAGGCGACCGGTGACCATTGAAAAGTTACCGAGAAGCGGATTTTGAACTTTTCTGGGACTGACCCGCATGTCACCTGCAGATTGAACCAGGGAATGGGTAATTTGGGGTAGTATTGGGGTAGATGTCCTGGGTCTTCCGTTCTGCGGGGGTCTGGAAGAAAAAAGATAATATCTCGACTAGACTAAGCTGTCTTCCAAGGTTCATGGCCCGGGGTTCATACGCTAGCTGCGCTCACCGCTCCCAGCGCGTTTCGATCCCACTCACTGGGATAGAGCTTTCATCCATTGGGGCCTCTACATTTCACGTTGCGCCCAGCTTAGCGAACAAATGCGCGGACGCCTTTGGTGTCTAATTTAGGCAGGGGAACCCCAAAGTCATGTGCTACACGGACATCAGTCTCATCTGTTTCGAAAAGTTCTAGCTTAGGGCCGTTTGGGCGGAAAAGAACGGCCAATACGAGACTGATTTCAGCCAGTGCCAAGCTAACGCCGCAGAGAAAGATCCAAGTTAGTCGATGCCTTAGACGCCAATGAAGCTCTGGGTCAGTGAGGAGGGAAGAAGGAAATAAAGAAAAGAAAACGCACTTTGAGCCTAAACATGTTCGAGAACCCCGCGCAAACGGGACGAAATTGCGGCTCATCAGGGGATTGATGGTTCCAAGCCATCGCTCGGGGATAAAATCGGCGGGGTTCGGGAAGACTTTTGGATCCGTATGCATGAAGTAAGATGACATTCCTACCGGAACCTACGCGGCACGTTAGCGAAAGTTTGGGCGCCAGAGTCAACAATTGACTTCTTACACCAGCCGGAATGGTATACTGCTTATACTGGAGTGGTACGTCAGGTGAGATTCGAGGCAGTCGAGTCATGACGCCAAAGTCGACACTGTGCTGAAGAATTAGTTCTCAGTAGGAGGAGGAACAGAAGAACAAGTGGCTTAATACATACCGCAGAGCCTCTTTGATCACAGCCTGTAGAAAGGGTAGCCTTTCTAACTCTGCCCAGGTAGGGATATGAGTTGGCCATTGTGCCATCGGTTGTCTCAGCTCCTCTCCAAGGACCTTCACAACATCTGGTCTGGTTAGAATATAGTAAACTGCGCATGAAATTGTGCGAGCACTCGTCACAGTCCCACCTCCCAGGAGCAGTTGGGCTTCTTTCGCTAGCCGCTCCTCAGATTTCTCTGATACTGGCATATCGCTATTGGCAACGTGATGAAATAGTGACTCTATGTATTTCTCGTTCATCGATCTACACCCTAGGGCCTTGCGGATATTACTCCGTGCTTTCTGTGAATACATCAGTAACGGAATGGCACAACTTAACGTAACATCCCCGCACCTCCTGAAACGTAGCAAATGCTTGACCTCGTGGGTACAGCCACAGCAGTACTTCGCTGGGAATTGGATTGAGAAGCCTAGTGATAACATGAGGATCGAAACCGTTGCCCATAGACGTAGTAGGTAAGTAATGCTTACCGGATGATCCAGGGAAATCCGGAAAAGAGCGGGACAGAGCGTATTATCATTTGCATGATCCAGAACCTGATCATTAGCGTCAAGAGTAACACGGCGTTATCAATAATTAGAGAAACCTACCAGTCGGCAGAAAAATCCTCCCTGCTTAAAAAACGATCGCCCGGGTCATCAGTATCCAGGCACATTCGCCCAATAATGTCTCCCGTGTAAGCGGTGAATGCATGGTCGAGTCTGACGACCTTGTCAGTACTAGAATATTCCCTCAGGCGTGTTTCTAGGTGTAAAGCGACTTCAGCAAGCATAGATTGCAACCGGGAAACGCCCTTTCTAGAAAAATATGGCTCAAGCGGCTTCCTCCGTGCCCTATGTAAGTCATGATCTACTGTCAAAAGATGACAACCTGGAGTATGTTAGTGCGAGTTCCGAGTTGTTGTAGCCGAAGCAAGGCACTGACCGTCGAAGCCTATACCCTGGGCAAAACTATCATAGTGGTTCGTACGCCGTGTGCTCTCTGTTACGTAGAGTTCATTATAGAACTCCGGATCATGTATGAAGAGCTCTTCCGGATTCACTCGGATAATCGGACCTGAAAGCAGAACTTCCATTTAGAAACATTCGCTCAGTATGGAGTTGACGTTCCATACCATATTTCTTCACCATCCTTTCAGTCTCGAATATATACTGGCCTTCTAGCCAGCATTGAAAGTAAAACTCGTACCATCCCGTCGCGGCAGCTAGTCTAGGCCCCGGAAAACTAGCCAGAGGATGAAAATAGAGTCGGTAAATGACCAAACCGGCAAGATAGGCAACCCAGGCTATTAGTGAAGTACTAATCACGAGAACGGGGCTGGCACGCGAAAGAAGTTCGGTTATAAGGGCGGCCATAATCATTCGGGCCTGGTGCAGCAACAAAAGACTTTGTATCAGCCAGGAAGATATAAGGAAACGTCTCCGCGCGTCGATCCGCGTCCGACACGATGACTTCGCAGGCGGTAGTCACATTATATGGCACGATATGAAATGGCTTAGAGGGTCCACGAAGAAGCAATTTTTATCCTGCTACTACTATATGGAACTAGCCTGCAGATGCTGCTGAGATTCTTCATGTGTACATGGTGGTACATGGCCTGAAAAAGGACCACGATGAGATTATACAGGTACGGCACTGGTACGATGCTGGGTACGGGTCCAGGGTCTTCCACACTAACTACTTACGCCCTGTTAGTGTCTGACTATCTATGACACGCGGCGTTCCATTCAACTGGGTCCGTGTACCTGTTTAGGAATAAATAGAAGCACCAAGCCAAGAAAGCAGACGAATACAGTACGCCCACACGGGTTGTGGCTATTTTAGGTAAGCGAATCGAGGACCTTTTTACAAAGAAAGGCTATACTCAAAAGAGCAGAATCATTCTTTGTAAATAGTGCACAACAAAAAAAGTAACGTTGGATACCTAAGTTCTGAAACTGAAACTATTCCCACAGATCTACCGCCTGGTTCCCAGGGATCAGGACTAACCCCTTCAAACCTTAACATTATACCGCTCAGTCCACCGCAATATGCACTAGGTTGCCCACTAAGGTAGCCTATATGGTGGCCACCAACGCCATCAGACCACCTACCCTACACGTTCACAGTAACCTCCAACAACTCACCATGTATTGCCAGGTTTGGATGCAGTGGCCCACTAATACAGGAGCTGTGTACTACGTAGGTATACTACACTAGAATAAATCCCTACCCATTCAACTCGGGCCGACGCCTCAGGCCCCTTCATTCCATGGGAGAAGTGAAGAATATACTTTATCAACAGGCACAAGCAACTTGCTCTATATGAGGGCCGGACCTCGCGTGTAAATCGTCATTCTAGAGATCACATTCGGTGTCACTTACTCGAATATTCTCTTTTAACTTGCTCGTGTCTACGATTTATATCATGGAATTTAAATACTCCCGAGAAATTGATCCTAGCCTCTATGAGACCCACGGACTGGATGAGGGTATCCCTCTCCGCATACACAAAGACCAACAACTAGAAATCAAGGGCGCTCTTCGAGCCCAGCGAGATTGGACCAAGCATGTGCGTAACGTGGATGGTTATAACGGAGGACTGGGAGATCCTTTCACGTTCATCTGCGTAACAGTGCCCGAATGTCTCCCCGAGAGGCTAGAACTGATCTCCTACGCGAACGAATTCGCCTTCCTCTACGATGGTAAAGCTTCGAAGGCCAGAGTTGAGACACGAGACAAATGGCTGATTTCATTGTCAGATAAGATGGAGAGTTTTGATCTGAAAAAAGACTTCAAAAGGGAGACCACGAAAATGCTGGATGCCTTTGGAGATGGAGCTTTGGACCAGAGGATTAGCGCTAAGTCGGCCCCAGAGAAACGGGTACAAGCGCAGATGCTATCTGAGATGATGGCACTCGACCCAACACGAGCAGTAACGTCGATGAGAGCATGGGCAAAGTTCGTGCAATTAGCATCACGCACAAGATCATCGCCTTTTGAGACACTCGAGGAGTATGTTCCCTCGCGAGTGATTGATGCAGGGGAGCTGTAAGTCACCAGAAGTCTTACCTCATAGCGGAGACAATTTACTGACCAGCCCCCATTCCAGTATTTGGTTCGGCACCCTGACTTTTGGAAGTGAGCAACCCTCAATGTCCATTTTATCCTCCCTTGGCGATATCTTTAAAGCTCAGAAGTTCTTTTTTCAGCCACAGTCTGCCTTGGACGATTCTCGGTGTTCTGAGATAATCAATAGCCACGCTTAGGGATTTAAGACTGACCATTAGTGTTGTAGTGGCGCTCACTATTCCCGATGACGAGTACGAAATGTGCATGGAAATGGCACGCTCGGGCTATGCAGCTCTAGGCCTCACGAATGATCTACTATCGTGGGAAAAGGAGAAACACGATGCTATGGTAGCCGGTCTGGATTATGTATTCAACGCCATCTGGGTCATAATGAAGGAAAGATCTACCAGTGAGGCGGAGGCGAAGAAAATATGCTGCTCCGAGATCAAGAAGCACGTTTCTATATTCAAACAAACCGTGAACGAAACCCGAGACAATCCGTGTCTTTCTCGAGATCTCAGGACATACCTGGAAGCTGTATTGTATTCGATTAGCGGAAATCTGGTTTGGAGTATCTATTGTCCTCGGTATCGCGAGTTCTGATCTTACACAAAGGGACAGTCTTGGTCTCGGTTGCTGCTACCGGGCACCTCAGGTTAGTGCAGAATAATACATGGTCGGGATACTTAGGCTTTCCGAATTGGTACCAAAGTAGAATGTTTGTGTTCTCCTCCGATTCCATTCGGATGAGAAGTAGTGCAAAACACGGACCCGACGCCATGGCACTGGAGCTGACTGGCGCATACTGTGTCTAAGACACATCTTGATTGTCTAAGACTAGTATGTAAGCAAACATACATACTGTGCGCAATTGCATCGGACCCAGGTTACCGGTACCCTTGGCCCAATGCTGGTACGCTAGATACAGTGACTTAAATTACATCCTTGCTAGTCAAGCCATGGCGCGGAGCATCCTGTAGACCGCAACACTTGCGGTGTATTGTACTGCTGGTGATGAGAGTTTTCGTCTTCTGCCAGGCTGTGCTACGTTCGCTTATCTCAATGCGGGTCCTCTTCCACTAGAGAAGCGCTGTCCTGCCTATCTATGAATAACAACACATTGGGACCGAGTCAGTTTCAAGGGCCCGATATCAGCATCGAAATGAAAATATCACTCTTTACTACCATTAACACATTTGTGGTTGGAGGCTCAGAAATTCTAAACTTGTAATGCGAGTAAAGAAACGTAGGCTTTGCATTACCAAGATCAATCCGTCTTTGCAAGTGCAGCCATATGTTTCAAGCAGGTACTAATATAGTTGACAATGACCATATTAAGGTATTCCTACCCACGTCCTGATTCTAGTAATCTCTTTGAAGATTCCTCTGATAAGAAGAATCAGACACATTGGATCAAGCTGCCTACATGGAGTTTAAACCATAGATCTATTTGTGTATTAAACACTATAGTACATACATCAGAAATGTTCTCCACCTCTATAACGCCCTTTGTCACACTATTATAAGTCTTAAAAGCCTTAAGCTCGGGTAAATATAAATTTACCTGCTTATATATAAATATTAGTCATTTTTATATAAATAATATTTAAAATTTATTTTAAAAGGTTTTATAATTAAAAAATATATTAATATATTTTTATTAATTAAATATATATTTATAATAATATAATAAAAAATAATAATTATTTTTTAATAAAAGAATTTATAAATATATTATAAAAAATATTATACAAACTTTTAAATTTAATTAATATATTATTATTTTTAAAAAAAATTAATAAAATAATAAATCTTATAATTATTAATATTTTTATTATTAAATTTATTTAAAAGATTAATATTATTTTATAAAAATTAATATAAATATTAAATTGCTTTTTAATTTTTTAATATTAATAATAATAATAAAAATTAAATAAATATAATAAAAAAATTTAAACTTAAAATTTAATATAGAATTTATTTATAAATATAAATATTTAATTTTTTAAATATTAACAAAATATTTATTATAAATAAATAAATAAATTAAATTTTAATAAGTTTAAAATAATATAAAAGTTTTTTTTTAATATATTAAATAATAAAATTATATAAAAAAATATAATAAAACTAAAATATATATAATAAAAATTATAAATTTATAATAGAATTAATTAAAATAAAAAATAAAAAAATAAAAATAAAAAATAAAAAATTTATATAATTATTTCTATTTTTAAAAATAATAATAATAAAATAATAAATAATTTAATTTTAATTTAATATATTTTATAATTAATTTATTTATAATTTAAGATTTTTTATTTAATTTAAAAATATATATAATATTATTATAAAGTGGCTGTGGCCCGATCGGGTGAGGAGCCACAAGGAGGGGCCAGTGTTTCTCTGACCCGCACTGGGCCACTAAGGGGTCACGTGCTGGCTCACCCAGTTTACGGTGATCCAGGATCACTCGGCTTATAGTGATCCAGGCTTACTCGGCTTATAGTGATCTAGGCTTACTGGGCTCGTTAACTTTCGAGAGGGCTCTTGTTTCTTTCTGTTTATTATGTTTATATAATCTTATGACTCTCCTGTATTTAGTCACTTGTTTAGTTTAGTTCTTTAGCTATTAATCTTTATTTTTTAGTTCTTATTCTAAACGACTATTATTCTATTGCGACTAGACTAGTAGTAGGAGTACTAGTAAACCTCCTTTACGGACCACCTATTATTAGTCTTATTATTACCTGTAAATCAAGAACCCTAGTATATATCTTATATATTTTTTAATATATAAGAGGTCTATAATAAATATTTAATTATAAATTATATTTATTTTATATAAATATTATATTTAATTAATAAAAGATTTTTTTTAAAACTAGTTTTTTTAAATTTATTAAAAATAATAAAAATAATGATATTAATATTATAAATTTTTTAATTTAAAAAGAATTATTCAATTTTATATTATTTTATAATTCTTTATATAATTATAATTTTTATTAAGTTTTTATAATTTAAATAAATTTTAATTAATTTTATTATTTTAATAAAAAGTATTTTTTATTTTTTAAAGATTATAATAATTATAAATAATTGTTTATTATAAATAAAATAATATAATATAATGTTTTTTAATATTTTTAAATAATAAATTATTAAATTAAAAGTTATTTTTAATTTTAATTTTTTAAAAGTTTTTTATATTCTTTTTAAAATTAAAAAGAATTCTTTAATATTTTTTTATTATATATTTTATAAAATATTATATTATATTTTTAAAGTTTTTAATAAATATAAAAATATAATTAAAAAAAATTTAAAACTTATTTAATATTTATAATTATTATTAAATTTAAAATCTTTTAATTATAATTTTATTTATTTAAATATAATTATAAATTTTAAAAAATTAATTTTTTATATATATTATATATTTTTTAAACTTAATTATAATTTAGTTTATTAAAATATTTTTAATATTAGAATTATATATTTTTTATATCTTTCAAATATATTTAAATAAATAAATATAAATTTATTTAAAAACTTTTATATTATTATTATTATTATTATTATTATTATTATTATTATTATTATTATTATTATTATTATTATTATTATTATTATTATTATTATTATAAAGAAAGATAGCCTAAAAAAAAGCCTAGTATATATTATGCTTTTATATTTATTTATTTATTATTAACGCTTATATAAACCCTGTTTATTATATAAAAAGGTTAATTATAATTTTATTATTTTAGTTAATATTAATTTTATTAATTCTAACTAAATTAATATAATTAATAATAATTTTATTAGTCCTAGGCTATTTATACCTTAATATAATATATTTTTTATGTTTATAAAATCTTATAATATTTTTATATTTAATTATTTATTTAATTTAGTTTTTTAATTATTAATTTTAGTTTTTATTTTATATATAAATAATTATTATTTTATTATAATTAATTTAATAATAAAAGTTTTAATAAACTTTTTTTATAAATTATTTATTATTAGTTTTATTATTATTTATAAATTAAAAAGCTTTAAATATATTTTATATATTTTTTAATATATAAAAAGTTTATAATATTTTAATAATTTCTTAATTAATAAAACTTAATATAATATAAATATTAATATAAAAAACTAAATAATAATTAATTTATAAAATAGATTTATTAAAAAATATTATAAAAATATTTAATAAAATAATAAAATATAAATATATTTATAAATAATTATTTTAAAAACTATATTTTATTTAATAAGTTTAATTAATTAAATAAATTATAAAACTTTATAAATATTTTAGCCGATTATAAATATTAATATATTTAAATAATAAATTTTAATTATAATAAATTAATTATTATTAATTAAAAATATTATTATAATATAAATAAATAATAATAATTTAAATAATAATTTAAATAAAAAAAAACAATATTAATATTAATATTTTTATTTAAATTAATTATATTTATTTTAAAAATAATTTCTTAGAAAATAATTATAATAATATTATAAAATCAAATAATAATAATAATAATTACTTTATTAATATTTATTTTTATAATATTTTAATTAATAAAGCTAGCACTAACTTAGACCTTAAATATACTAGTTTTTAAACCAGCCGATAAAAATAAAAAACCAGAAAAACTAAAGAAACTAGAAAAATCAAAAGAAAATAAGTTACCATTATTATTACCACTTTTAAAATAAATTATTAGAACTAGCCTATTAAAAACCAAAGGTTTTAAGCTTATACCTTTTAGGTTATATAATAAGTCTATAAATATAAAAATATTCCTTATATAAATAAGATTTTATATAAAATAATATAAATTAATAATTAAAAAAGATTATTAAAAAATAATAATAGTTTTTTAATTTTTAATAAAAGAAATATTTAATTAATTTTAATTAATTTTAAAAGATTATTTAAAATCTTTTATATTAAATAAAACTAAATAAAAAACCTAGAATATTTTTATTAATTATAAAGTCTTTAAAAAATAAATAAGAATATTAAAAAAATAAAATATATTAAAAGATAGTTTTATTATTTAAAATAAACTAAAAATATAATAAACTATATTATAAATTTTAAATAATTAATAATAATTTTAAAATCATTAAAATGTATATTATTTTATTTATTTTATATAAAATTAAAACTATAAATTAAAAAGAAACTTTATAAAATAAATAAGCTTAAAAGAATTAATAAAAGAATTAATATAATTATTATAATTAATTAATAATTGTTTAATAAATATTCTTTAGAAAAGAAATTATTATAATTAAAGAAAATAGTTTTTAAAAAGAATATTTTTAATTATTATACCGCTTTAAAAAAAATAATAAAATAGGTTATTAAAAAAAGATTTTTAAGGTTAAAAAGAAAATATAAATAATAAAAGTCTAAAAAAATAAAAAAAATAAATATTAATTAAAAAATAATATATTTTTAAAACAAGAGTATAAAGTTATTATTTTAAACTAAATAAATAATTTTATATTTAATAAAATAAAATATTTAATTTATAAAAAATAAAAAATATATATATATATAAATATTATTTAAAAATTAAATAATTTTTAAAATATATTATGAAAAGATATATATATAATAAAAATAATTAAAATTATATAATATATATATTTAAAAAAATAATTTAATTAAAAATAAAAAAATTAATAATAATAATAAATTAATATAATTAATAAATTTGAATAATTATAAAACAGTTTTTATAATTTTATTTTAAAAAAATAAAATTATTTATTAAATATTAAAAAATAAAAAAATAAAAAATAAACAAAATTATTTTAAATAAGTTTAAAAAAATAAAAAAAGTTTTTATATAATTTAAATTATAGAAAATATAAAATAATAATAAAATATTATTAATTAATTATTAAAGATTATAAATATAATAAAATAATAATAAAGAAATTCATAATTTTTTAATAGTTAAATATTTAAAATATTATAAACTTATGTAAATATATTATATAATATATAAATATTATTAATATCTATAAAATAAATTAGAGAATATTTAATTTTTAAAATAAATTATATAAATAATAATAAATAAATTATATATAATAAATTATAAAATTATTATATAAATAAATTATTAAAATAAATAAAGATTTATAATATTTAAAATAAATAATTATTATATATTAAATTTTATTATAAAATATTATATAAATAATTATTATAAATATTATTAATTATTAAAAATATAATTTATAAAAAATAAAGAAATAAAAAAATATATTTTATAATATAATTAAAAATAATAATTAAAAAATATTTTTTATTTAAAAAAATTAAATTAAAAAAGACTTATATTATAAAAAATTAAGAAATATTAAATTAAATATTTATTGAAGTATTTTATATAAAAAAATTAAAATATTAAAAATTAAAAAATTAAAAAAGTTTTTATTTTAAAAATAATAAATAATTAAAATTATTAAAATTTTATAAAAAGTTTAATATAATATAAAAAAATTAATTTAAAATTAAAATTAAATATTAAAAAATATATATAAAATATTAATAAATTTTAAAATATAAATAAATATTATATTATTAATAATAATAAAATAAAATTATATTTTTTAATATATTTATATAAAAATATAAAAAATAAATTATATTTAATATTATTAATATTTTTAAATATAATATTATTTTAAAAATATTATAATTAATAATTAATAATTTTATAAAATAATAAAAAATAAAGATAATTAAATAAAAATTAAATTAATAAAAAGAAATTAATAAAATTATAAAAGAATTATTAAAAATATATTAAAAAGATATTTTTGAAATATAATTTATATAATTATTATATTTTAATTAAAAAAAATATTAATTAAAATTTTATTAAATTTATTATATAAAATTAAATATATATAATAAAGATTTTATAAAAATATATTTAAAAATATTTAATTAAAAGATTTATTAAAAAATTATAATTATTTTATAATTATTTAATAATTATATTATTAAAATAAAAATTTAATATAATAAATAATAAAAATTAATTATTTAAATAATATATAAATTATATAAATTTTTATTAATATTATAAAAATTATAAAATATATTAATTAGTTTTTAATATATAATAATAATAATAATATTTTAATTTATTTAAATATTTTTAATAAATATAAAAAATATATAATTTTAATATTAAAAATATTTAAAAAAGATTAAATTATAATTAAACTTAAAAAAAATATTTAATATATATAAAAATATAATCTTTTAAAATCTATAATTATATTTAAATAAATATAATATATAATTAAAAGATTTTAAATTTAATAATAATTATAAATATTAAATAAATCTTAAGATTTTTTAATTATATTTATATATTTATTAAAAACTTTAAAACTATAATTTAATATTTTATAAAATATATATATTACGAAGTAGACCAGAAAGGCGGCCAGCTGGGCAGACCAAGACTAAGGAAGAATGCCATACGCCAAGGATTTGGAGATATGCCACGGGCCAGAAGATAGGAAGTCACATGATTAAGTCACGTGATGGATAGGAGGATAGGAGGATAGGGGAGCTATCCTACGATCCAGGACAAAAGGGGGAATGAGGGTTCTCTATATAAGTCTGTTACTTTTAGTCACTCGTTTAGTTTTAGTTCCTCAGCTATTAATCTTATCTTAATTTCTATTGACGACTACTACTCTATTACGACTAGACTAGTGGTGGGAGTACCAGCACACCTCCCTTACGGACCACCTGCTGTTAGTCTTATTATTACCTGTAAATCAAGAACCCCAGCGTATGTCTTATATATTTTTTAATATATAAGAGGTCTATAATAATATAATAAAAAAATATAAAAGGTTTTTAAAAAATTAAAAATTAAAATAATCTTTAATTTAATAATTAAATTATTAAACTTAATAAAAAAAGTTTAAAATAAATATTTTAAATAAAATAATAATAAAAATATTTAAATAATTTAAAAATAATAGAAAATAATAAAAAACTTTATATTATATTATTTTATTTATAATAAACAACTTTTTATAATTATAATAATATTTAAAAAATAAAAATTATTTTTTATTAAAATAATAAAACTAATTAAAATTTATAATTATATAAAAAATTATTAAATAATATAAAAATTAAATATTCTTTTTTTAAATTTAATTTTAAAATATATTATATTAAAAAAAAATTTTTAAACTAATATATTTAATTAATAAAATTAAAAAAGATTTAAAGGTTTAAAATAAAGTAAAAACTGAAGAACTTAAATTATTTTTAAAAGTCTTTTAAATATATAATTATAATAAATATATAATTTAAAAGAATTAATAAAATTATATAAATTAAAGAAATTAAAAAATAATAAATTAATATATAAATAAAAAATTTATATATTAAAAACTTTATAAATATTTATTATATAAATATTAAAATATATAATTTTTTAAAATTATAAAATATAATTAAATTTATAATAAAATTAAGGTTTTACAATATAAACTTTATAAAATATTATAATTAATATAAATATTTAAATAAATATAATATATAATTATTTAAAATTTTATTATTAAATTATTTTTATTAATTAATTTAATTATATAAATATAATATAATAAAATATAAATAATTATTTTTTATTATTTAAAAAAATATAATTATTAAATAATTTATATATATTTTTATTTATTAATATTTAAATAAATATAAAATATTAA
Source organism: Xylaria sp. FL0064 (assembly GCA_022593225.1). NCBI lineage: Eukaryota > Fungi > Ascomycota > Sordariomycetes > Xylariales > Xylariaceae > Xylaria > Xylaria sp. FL0064. Next base: position 1,058,973 of record JAJKLE010000010.1, on the reverse strand, counting down.
AAAGAATTATTATTAATTATATAAATTATTTATAATATACTAATTAATAAATATATTAATATATTATTTTATAAAATAATTTATAAATAACTAATTATTATTAAAAAATAAAAAAAACTATTAATAAATGTTTTTATTATTATATTATAATAATAAAAAATTAAAAAATTAATTTTAATAAAAAAAATAAAGTTTGTTTATTATATTAAAAATAAAATATAAACTTAAAGATTTTATAAATTAAAATAAAATAATTTAATAATAAATTAAATTTTAAAAAACTTAGTTTCTTTAAAATTAAAAAAATTATTTTATTAATTAATTATACATTATTATTATTAAAAATATATAAATTTATTTTATTTTTTATATTTTATTATTTAAATTAATATTAAAGAATATATCATTAAAAGCTTAATTTAAAATAAAAAATAATTAAAATATTTATAAAATTAAAAGAATATTAGATTTTTATTCAAATAAAAATAATATTAAATATTTTATTAAATAAAAAGAATATTTATATATTAATAAAATTTAAAAATTTAAAAGATATTTAAAAAGTATTATAATTATTTTAAAGTAAAAATAAAAGGTTAACTTTTTAAAAATTAATAATATTTTAATAATAATTTTAAACTTATTATAATTTTATTATTTTAATTTATTTAATAAATAAATACTTTTATTTTAATAAACAATATATTAATAATATATATTATTAAAATAAATAAAAACTTTAAAAAGTTATTATTTTATTTAATATTTTATTTAATTAATTAATTAAACCTTTTAATAAATTTATTACTAATAATAATAAAAACTTTAAAATTATTATATAATTACTTATAATATATATATTTTTATTTTTTTAATTTATATAAAACATATAATATAATTTTAAAAAAAATAATATTATAAATTAATAAAAAGAATAATTAAATTAAATATAAATTATATAATTTTAAAAATAAATTAATAAGCTTTAAATTATTTTATTATAATAATAAATTAATAAACCTTTTTTTTTTATATTTTTAATATTTATATAATTTTATAATTCTTTTTAAATTTCATTATTTATTTAATTTAGTTTTTAAATTACTAATTCTATTTTAAACTTTATTTTAATATTTATAAATATTTAAAAATAATTATTATATATAATAATATTTAATATAATAATAAAAATATTAATAAACTTTTTTTATAAATTATTTATTATTAGTTTTATTATTATTTATAAATTAAAAACTTTTATAAATATTATATATATTTTAAAAATATATATAAAGTTTATAATATTATTAAATATTATAAATTATTATATTTAATAATTAATAATTTATTATTATTTATTATATTAAATTTTTATTTTTATTAATTAAAATCTTTTATTAAATTTCTTTAAACATATTTTATAAAATTTCTATTTTATTTAATTAATATATTTTTAATATTCTTTATTATAATATTATTAATTCTTTTTTTATATTATTTTAATTCTTATTTAATTATCTTTTTATTTTATTAAATTATAAAATTATTAATTATTAATTATAATATTTTTAAAATAATATTATATTTAAAAATATTAATAATATTAAATATAATTTATTTTTTATATTCTTATATAAATATATTAAAGAATATAATTTTTTAAAATTTTAATTTATATTTTAAAATTTATTAATAATCTATATATATTTTTTAATATTTAAATTTAATTTTAAATTAATTTTTTTTATATTATATTAAACTTTTTATAAAATTTTAATAATTTTAATTATTTATTATTTTTAAAATAAAAACTTTTTTTATTTTTTATTTTTTACTTTTTTATTTTTTTTATATAAAATATTTTAATAAATATTTAATTTACTATTCTTTTAATTCTTTATAATATAAGTTTTTTTTATTTAATTTTTTTTATATAAAAAATATTTTTTAATTATTATTTTTAATCATATTATAAAATATTTTTTTTTATTTTTTCATTTTTTATAAATTATTTATTAAAAGAATAATATTTTTAATAATTAATAATATTTGTATATTATATAATATATTTATATAATTTTATAATATTTTAAATATTTAAATATTAAAAAATAATTATTATTATTTTTATTATTTTATTATATTTATAATCTTTAATAATTAATTAAGTAATTAATTAAAATATTATTATAGACCTCTTATATATTAAAAGATATATAAAATATATATTAGGGTTTTTAATTTGCAGGTAATAATAAGACTAATAGCAGGTGGTCTATAAAGGAGGTTTGCTGGTACTCCTACCACTAGTCTAGTCGTAATAGAATAATAGTCGCTTAGAATAAGAACTAAAAAATAGAGATTAATAGCTGAGGAACTAAACTAAACAAGTGACTAAATATAGGAGAATCATGAGTTTATATAGACATAGGAAATACACACATAAGACGAGGCTCACTCCTTCTGGTGATCCAAGGCTCACTGGCTCACCGTCGTGATCCAGTGATCCAGGGCTTACTGGCTCACTTCTACGGCCACGTGACCTATGCCAATCGTGGCCCTCTTTCTCCATATCTGGTTTAGTACCTCCTCTCTTCCACGCCTGGCCCGTTGAACTGGCCACCCCGTCTTGTTGGTTCATAACAAATATATATTTAATATTAATATTAATTTTAATTAATAATACTTTATTATATTTTTATATTTTTTATAATTTAAATTATAAAAATATTCTTTTTATTATTTTTAGTTTTTTTAAAATAATTTCTTTTTAATAATTTTATTTTATTAAATATTTTTAAATATTAATTATTTAAACTATTTATAATTTATATTATAATAATATTAATTATATTTATAATTTTATTTTTTAAAATAAAATTTATTTTTAAATTATATAAATTTATTATTAATATTAATTTATTATTTTTTATTAAACTATTTTTTAAAATTATATAATATATATTTTTAATTATTTATATAATAAATATATTCTTTTATAATTTATTTTAAAAATTATTTAATTTTTAAATAACATTATTTTTTTTATTTTTTATAAATTAAATATTTTATTTTATTAAATATAAAATTATTTATTTAATTTAAAATAATAATTCTTATTCTTTTTAAAAAAAATATATTATTTTTTAATTAATTTTTATTTTTATTATTTTCTTAAACTTTTATTATTTATATTTTTTTAATAATTCTTTTTATTATTTTCTTTTATAAAATATTTATTAAAATAATTATTAATTAATTATAATAATTATATTAATATATTTATTAATTTCTTTTTATTTTATATTTTTAATTTTATATAAAATAAATAAAATAATATATATTTTAATAATTTTAAAATTATTATTAATTATTTAAATTTTATAATATAATTTATTATAATTTTAATTTATTTTAAATAATAAAATAATTCTTTAATATATTTTATTTTTTTAATATTTTTAAATAATATTTTTATTTATTTTTATCTAATATAAAAACTTTTAAAAAATCTTTTAATATTAATTAAAATTATTTAAATATTTTTTTTATTAAGAATTAAAAAATTATTATTATTTTTAAATATTATTTTTTAATTATTAATTTATATTATTTTAAATAAAATCTTATTTATATAAAATATATTTTTATATTTATAGATTTATTGTATTATTTAAAAAATATAAACTTAAAACTTTTAATCTTTTATAAATTAATTATAATAATTTATTTTAAAAATAATAATAATAATAATAAATTTTTTTCTTTAATCTTTTTTGGTTTTCTTCTTTTTTATTAATTTAAAAACTAATATATTTAAAATTTAAATTAATATAAATCTTTTTTAAAGAATTATTTTTAAAATAAATATAATTAATTTAAATAAATATATTAAAATTAATATCTTTTTTATTTAATCTATTATTTAAATTATTATTATTTATTTATATTATAATAATATTTTTAATTAATAATAATTAATTAATTATAATTAAACTTTATTATTAAATATATTAATATTTATAATTTATTAAAATCTTTATAAAACTTTTAAATTTACTTTTAAATTTTATAATTTATTTAATTAATTTAATTTATTAAATATAATATATTTTTTAAAATAAATATTTATAAATATATTTATAATATTCGTTAATAAATCTATTTTATAAACTAATTATTATTTAGTTTTTTATATTAATATTTATATTATATTAAGTTTTATTAATTAAAAAAGTATTAAAATATTGTAAACTTTATATATATATTTTAAAATATATATAATATTTATAAAAGTTTTTAATTTATAAATAATAATAAAATTAATAATAAATAATTTATAAAAAGAATTATGATTATTTTTAAATATTTATAAATATAAACTAAATAATAAAATATAAAATTAAAATAAAATAAATAATTAAATATAAAAAGAAATTAAGCTTATTATATAAATAAATAAAATATATTTTATTAATGCGTAAATAATTCAAAATTAATAAAATTATAATTAATTCTTTTATATAATAAACAAGGTTTATATAAATATTAATAATAAAAAATAAATATAAAAATATAACACGCGTTAAACTTTTTTTAAACCACTTTTTTTTATAATAATATAAATTATTTTATTATATTATAATTTCTTTTATATTTAAAAATAAGAAAGTTTTATTTTTATTTTTCTTTTATTATTTTAAATTTTCTTTTTAATTTATAATAATAATAAATTATCTTTTATAATTATTTTAATAAAAACTTTTATATATTATAGTTTATTTATTTAAATTAAATATAAAATATATATTAATTAAAGTTAATAAAAAAATTTATATAATAAATTATAATATTTATAATAAAAATAATTAAAAATTATAATAATAAATTAATAAAAAAAATATTATTTAAAAAATAAAAATATTTAATAACTTTATATTAAAAAATAAATTTAATAATTTATTTTTTTATTTAATTAAATATTATTATAAAAACAAAAACTTATTTTATTATTAATATTTATTTTATTTCGTTTATTATATAAAAGAATTAAATATAATTAATATTATTAATAATAACTTTATTAATTTAAAGCTTTTATATAATAATAAATTATATTTTCTTTATTTATATAATAATTATAACTTTCTTATATTTAATTACTCTTTTAATAAAATTCTTTAATTATTAATTTAATTTTAACTTTCATTTTATACCTTAAAAATAATTATTATTAGTTTTATTATTATTTATAAATTAAAAACCTTTATAAATATTATATATATATAAAATTAAAAAAAGAAATTTATTAAAAATTCTTTTATAAATATTAGCTCAATTTATTTTAAACAATTATAAAAATATTTTAATATATATATATAAAATAAATATATAAAGTTTAATATTATTTAAAAATTAAATTTTTAAATAATAATATATTATTATATTTAAAATAATATTTTAAATAACTTTATAATTTTTATAAAATTATAAAACTAAAAAATATATTATATTATTATAAGTTTTAAAAGTTTTAAACTTAAATAAATATAAATTTATTTATTTATATATAAATACTAGCTATTTTTTTATATATAATATTTAAAATTTAAACTAATAAAACTTTAAAATTTATTTTAAAAGATCTTATAGCTAAAGAGTATACTAGTATACTTTTATTAGTTAAGCGCGTTGGAATGTCCTAGAATTCACGCTTATATGGTAACGATGCAAACGAAGGGGACCAAAATGTCAGATGCAAATCGCCTGTCCCAAGGTATTAATCATTATACTAAAAGCCATGTGCGACGTCTACAGTTACGAACAAAGTGGAGGTATTGTGAATGGTGGTGACCACCAGCTATTTTCGCTTGGCCTACAGCGCAGACCGCCACAGCCCACCACTTGCATTCATGTCGCTCCGGAGAAGGGAACTCAAACAAAATGAGTATCGGAAGACTCTATTTGCTTCGATAGGCACATAAGAATGATACCACGGTGGGCTTTTGTTGAACATTATCCGTCTTCGCTCTGATGTATCGTCATGACATGATTACTATGTCAAGATACAGGTATCCCAGTTTATAGTTGAATCACTATCAGATATCAATACTCCCATGACTTTCTACCTATTTATTTGCGCTAAGTGCAACTGGTAAGATTATGCAGCGCAATCCATTTACAAATTCTTCCCAACCCAAATGGCAAATAATGGCTGCAGGGACAAGCAACTAACTCCTAAGAAAGCCGGAAAATTTGGAATAGATTTCTACACTAAAGGAGATAGCAAGGGGAAGGCCCCACTTATTATATGCGTTATACCTTTGGTAGTAAAGTATAGCCTATCCTGGTAAACTGTACATCAACCAAAGTCTTCTGTTATATGTGCTTTGTACAGTACAGTGATTGAGATTGTCTTAGGAATTAGTTACTAAGTTGGGTACCTACATACTAATTATTTTAGAATAGTATTCACTCTTGGCTAGCTGCCGTACCAGATGACTTTTTTATGGAAACAAGCTGTCTATAACAATTGGACAATGCATTATTTTCCTTGCTAGGTAGAAGAAAGAAATCAAAACGAAAAAGAAAGGCTTCAGCCATAGCCGAGCTCTAACTTAAATCTTGATCCGGGTCTCGGAGCTTCGAGTTCTATTAGCTAGCAAGGGACTTATCACATTATAATGACTAACTAATGACTAGAGAAGCAAAGCGATTCGGTTATATGTTTCTTTTTCTGACTCAGCCAGTGAGCAGTGACAAAACCGGTTGCTTAAGACAATATGATAAACATAAGGTCCTTAGTCTGTGATGATCCTATATATACAGAAGTTAGAGATATAACTCAGAAACGTATCATCACCAACTAGCACTATACGTGATGTACGGGAGCCTAAGTGCATACGAGGTCACCTATGCCAGACCCTGCAAACTGCAACAGCTCTTCGTATGCTTATTCATCATACCATGTCCGTGGAGCCGCATTGGATAGGCTGCGGGTAAGAGATAAATAGATTCATACCGAATTTTAAGAAATCGACCAGACTTTAAAACAAGAGGAGCAAGGTCGCAGGAATGCTATATATAGAGACTAGTTGAGTTTTCAGAAGGCTAGACCGCTCTTCTGCACAATACTCAAGGATCTTTGCGCTCATAGAATGTCATTGTCGTATTGAGTCATCCCCCACGCCCTGTATCCGCTCCTTATGACAATACGAAATGTGAACTCTAGTGTAAGAGTCTAGATATGTAGATACAGCGAAAGGCCACATAGTCAGTGCATATGAATACTTTCACTCCCAAGTTTATTTTTGGATATTCGAGGTTAGGTAGAACTGACCAATTCCAGTTATAGTAAGAGACTTATTACCTTTGTATGCTCTTTGAGTTTAGGCGTGGTTTTATAACTCAAAGTTTCTTCTCTATGTATTACCTTAGGATCGTTACTCTGTGAGTTATATCCATTATCGCACGAGGAGCCTTTATTTCTACTGGCCATGCTGGTGAGTAAACTATAGAATAATATAACAGTCTAACGAGTAGGCTATATGAAATATTGTGTCTGTCGATATTCCATTTTTCTGTATCATTCCCCCGATTTTCCGAATCGCGACGTGATAATGTATTGTATCTATACAACAAGCCAGGGCTGAGTAGCCTCTTTTAAACCATCCCTATTCACCATCGAGAGCTACAATTCGTCTTAGTTACTTTAGCGCATTAGATTGTTTCGTAGGTTCTCATAGCTGCGTAGGCTTTCGTTGCAATTTTTAGCATTGCTAAATATTCGCTACAGCTTCCTTAGCTAATCGGCGTGATCTTGTAACGCTGTAGACGATGGTATTTCATAGAAAAATTCTATTATCCGACAGCAAAGGATCAACCGGACGAGTACCTTAAGTTTTCATTAACTACCTTTCTACGTAATCCACTAAAAATAGGATGAGATCTCGCAGATTCAAGCTATCACTTCATTAGAACCTCTATAATACCTAGCTCACTTATCTCTCCTAGCATACTGGCCATTGTAGTCACTGTAACCTGAGTGAACTCGGGTGTAATCCGGTCCATCATCTTTCGCTACTGCTTATCACTCAAAGACCACATAAGTTGAATTCAACAGTGGTAATATATGTGGTTATCATAACTCGCTTATCCAGGTAAAACTCTTGTTCATATAACAACATTCAGGATGATACTCCTCAGCTGAGTGCACCTAATATACTTAGCTCAGCTCAATTGGCCTAAACGGGGCCGTGCCGCCCCCACGCGCACATACTCAACGCAAGATTCTTCGTGGAGTAGTCATCGGTAAACGGCGAACCTAGTTCTGGGGAGCGCCTCTCCCAGTTGAACAAGAAAGCAACAAGATAATCCGACCAGCCTAGGTATCTCACCCCTGCATATCAGCCTCAGCTCACGATTAGTGCAGACAGTATGCTGCTCGTGAGGTTCGTAGTTACAACTTGTGCTATGGTCAAGTTGCTGTCTAATTCCACTTCCCTGAATTAAGATTCTAAGCTGATCTAAATAGTAACCCAAACAATCTATCAACCAAAATCAAAATTCTACTGGAGAGTGCTTGAAGATATACTAATAGCCAATAGCCGAAATGATACCACCTCGGTTCCCTATACTAGAGCCGGATTTGGCCAGCTTGGGCGTGGATTGTTACTAGAGATTCGCTCATGATGATGCTGGGCCGGTCCTAATATTATACCCAGTAGGGTAGTACAATTGGTAACAATATTACTAGAAAGTTGGTGTTGTACGGAAGCCTACGCGCTGACGGGAGGCCACCTATGCGAGCCCCCGCGAACTATATGACCCTTCGTATAGGCATGAAGCCGAATTGCAGGATGTCTCGGGTGAAGCTATTCAGAGACTAAGACATACGGGTAAACCTTTTCATAAAGGAGGTTTAGGTCCGCAGGACTCCTGTATATAAAAACTGGTTAGCCTCCTAAGGGACAGAGGGTCCTTAAGATGACTAAGGGTTATTATGCACTTATAGAATATTATTCTCATATTGAATTATTCTCCAAGCCCTGTATCCAGCCCTTGTGATAGTTGGTAATGACTTAAAAAATTGAGGTTAGGCACCACCGCTCCTCATCACATGGTCTAACAAAAATAATCGCAGTTTCTCATTATACCGAAACTAAGTGTCAATACACGGGCTCGGCCCTTGTGATACGACCCTGGCCAAGCCCGCGGTAGCATGTATGGCCAAGCGGGTCGCCTGACTTTCGGCTGCACTATGACACCGGCAAATATTCTGAGGGGATAGATTAACCCGACTAGATAGCTAGGAACGGTCTGATTTTGCGATGATAGTTTACGCCACACGGCGCTACAGCTACGCTCGTTCAAATGGCGAGTCTGACTCATCTATGATCAATGTGATTGCGGCGTGGTTCTTGAGATATAACACTCAATGCAGAAGGAGAATAGACTCACTTTGAACTGTAAAAGGAATCATGGGCGGTTCGATGAAGCTACCCAGGGTCCCTGTGATTGGCGCTCGATAATAGAGCGTTGTTGGTGCCTGGGTTACATCGGAACGGCGATCATGAACTCGAACCATGGTGATGGGTTTTACTGAGGCTGATCTCCCACCTGTTACCGAGATGCGGGCACGCTGACGTGCTGTGCCATCGCTACCATACGAGCAAGGGTCCCCCTGCTGTCTAATACGGCGTGAGAACTAGGCTAGTCACAGGCTCATCACCGTAGCTGGTAGTCAGTGCGTTGTTTGGTCTAGCTCAAATCCTAACTTCTTGATATTTGTTTACTTCTGTCGCGATGCTTTGTTCATTGAGCAAGTTGAAGCTTATCCGGCGCGCCACGAGTTTGTCCTTATAAATGCCAAGAATATCCACGCTGTCCTCAGAACGAGCACTGAATCAAGAAGGGCCACTGTTCCCGACGCAGTACAGAAATCGGAGTCGCTAGATGATGGAGCACCGTTGCTGTATGCCATGACTGGTTGCGTGTGTCGCCCATAGCTCTCACCAACTTGCTTTTTCTGTTCCTGCATAGTTGCAACATCGACTATACATAGGACTATCGATTGGGCCCACTGAGACGGACTTGAAGTCGCACAAAGACTGATCTTTTTGCGGCACGGCGGCCAACCCAGCTCCTTGCACGAGACCTAAGCTGTTACTCCAAAGAATGCGCCACTCTGAATTTCGGCTACTGGTGTGCAGCCCACTAGTTCTGGACACTCGGCACCGTAGAACAAACAATGCATCTTCTCATACGAACACGCGGAGCAATTGGTATTCTTGTCATTCGCTGTATGGCTATGGCGTATGAGTTTATCTCATCGTGCCGCCAGGTCGAATGCTTACCGTACCTAGTCAGAATAGCTCACTGGAGATAGCGAATTGCATCGAGTTCTAACGCCGGAAGGGTTGATTCTTCCAATGTCATTGCATGTGACTTCGGTCTTGACGCTTTCTTTTTCGGCGCTGAGAGAGATAAGAAGTGGGCGAAGCTGGCATCAATGACCACGTTAACTTCACATCACTGGCCTAACCTGAGACTATAAGCATAACATTACCAATAACCAAGATCGGTCGAGAACAATATACGGGCTGATTTGTGTGGATCTTCAGTATGAACAAACGGTAGATGGTCCCAACAGGTACCATTTAACACACCAAATCCAAATTGCGGCGGTCATCGGACTGGACTACTGGTGTGCGCCACTCTGCGTGTCGAGGTGGGCTAATAGGATAGGACCCGAGCATTAGCGAAGTCTCGCGTCAGCTTTATTTAACTTACCAGAAACCTGGGATGGTTAATCGTGTCTTCAGCGCTGTGCCGCCACGAGGCCGAAGAAGGGTTAAGCAGTACAGTATGCTCGGGCCCACGATGAAGCCATGTTCTCTTACCATACTTCTTCGGGTAGTCGGCCTGACACCCTATACTATCTTGTGTTCCACACCACCGTCTGTACTCACGAACACGCGACTACAGTCTTAAGGCTGTTTTCCAATCAATTGGGACACCGTCACAGGGATCATCCAAGGCGCGAGAGCCCAGTCGGCCTTGTCTGCTGTAGCTTGATTCCATATCTGCACGAAACTGGACTATTGAACCTCGAACATGCCCGTTCCTCTGCTCAGTACTCTTGATGTAGGGGATTCTTGCGCCGCACGTTACGGCCCCAAGTGGTTCAGCAGATGGATTCCCAAGCGACGATACACCGTATCCAATATCGGAGCATGCCGTTGATAGTAATCGTGAGCATGGGATGATAGCTCTGGTCTCTTGAGCTGACTCCTCTTGGGGGCGAGGTTGTTCGGTGTAAGTTTTTAAAGCCGTTGAGCACCTTCTGGCGGACTATATAAGGTCAGTGAAGACTCAGATGACATCGTCTATCCCGTGGGTTATCACTGAAAATCGCTAGCAGCTTCCAGAGTGTCACATAGTCTAGTGACCCTCTGCTCTCCTTTTGAGTATTACGCCACTCTTGTCAGCTTCTCGAGATGCGTCCTTTCCTCATCGGAGTCTTCTTGGCCAACCTTCTTGCAAGGCCTGGTCAATGTGCTCCGTCACAGTCCAACGTGCTCGAGCTCCGAGGCCCCGGTGCTTGTTATACTCCTTCAAACCGAGCGTGCTGGAGCCCCGGATTCGATATCAAGACTGACTATGAAACCAAAACCCCACCGGGTGTTGTTAGAACTGTAAGACAGAGATTTCGTAGTCCCTGTGAGGCAACACCCTCAAAGCCAAAACTGACTCGTCAACTAGTTCAACTGGGAGGTGACAGAGCATGACAACTGGACTGGCCCAGACGGCAGAGTTAAGAGCAAAGTGATGCTCATCAACAACCAGTATCCCGGGCCCACCCTAAAAGCGGATTGGGGAGATACCGTCGTAATCACTATCAAGAACAGCCTTCGTCTCAACGGCACCTCATTTCACTGGCATGGTATACGTCAGCTGGGCACCAATACCCAGGACGGTACTAACGGGGTAACTGAATGCCCTATCCCCCCAGGAGGGACCAAGACCTACACATTCAAGCTCACCCAATATGGGACGAGCTGGTATCACTCTCACTTCTCTGCACAATATGGTAACGGCGTCTTCGGGCCTATTGTCATCAACGGGCCGGCTTCTCTCCCCTATGACATCGACCTAGGGGCCTATCCAATCAATGACTACTATCTAAAGACGGCGGATGAGATTGTGGCTGATACCCAGCACATTCCGGGGTCACCGCCGAGTGACAATGTCCTATTCAATGGCACAAATGTCAACCCGGCCGGTAGTGGCGGCGCTTACTCCAGAATTACCCTGACCCCGGGTAAGCGTCACCTTTTGAGGCTGATCAACACTTCGGTCGAAAACAACTTCCAAGTGTCAATCGTCGGCCACGATATGACGGTTATCGCGATGGATTTGGTCCCAGTCAACTCGCTCACCACGAGCAATATCTTCCTCGGCGTCGGTCAACGTGTGGACGTGACCATCGATGCCTCGAAGACGCCAGGAAACTACTGGATGAACGTCACCATGCCCACGGGGAGTCCTTGCGGCACATCCTTGAACCCCGCGCCGGCAGCCATCGTACACTATTCAACGGTCCCCAACGGCATTCCAACCAACCCCGGAAGCGCCCAGCCCAACTTGGGGTGCCGCGACTCTCTAAACTACGTCCCGGTCGTCACGCGCCAGGCACCGCTGGATCAATTCGCAGCCAGCACGAAGAACACGCTCGACGTGACGCTCGCGACGGCGCCACTCGTGGTCTGGAAAATCAACGGGACATCGATCAATGTGGACTGGGACCGACCAGTCCTCGACTACGTGCTCCGGGGCAACACGTCGTACCCGGCCTCGGAGAACGTGGTCATCGTGGACCAGAAGAACGTGTGGACGTTCTGGGTCGTTGAGAACCTCTCGGGCATCCCGCACCCGATGCACCTGCATGGGCATGATTTCCTGGTACTCGGCGCGTCGGCGACGGGCGCGGGCACCTTCACGGCGGCGGACAAGGCCAGCCTGAAAGGCGCCAACCCGACGCGGCGCGACGTGACGATGCTCCCGGGCAGCGGGTGGCTGGTGCTCGCCTTCAAGGCCGACAACCCGGGCAACTGGCTGCTGCACTGCCACATCGCGTGGCATGTCAGCGGCGGCATGAGCATCGACTTCCTCGAGCGCGTCCCGGAGCAGAAGGCCCAGATCAGCGCCGCCGACTCGGCAGCTTTTCAGAATAACTGTGCCCAGTGGCGCAACTACTTTGATCATAGCGGTATTGTCAAGATCGACTCGGGTCTATAGGTAGGTACTCAGTACGGGAAACAAGCTGGGACTTAATTACTCTTTACTTACTATTGTTTCTTTTGTTTCCACGCTTTTCTTTATGTATACCTATACATAAACTATATATTTGAGGTTAATCGATATACCTAGTGAGCGCTGGTGGCAGTTCAGGTTGTTGATAATACTGCTCTATGTCTCTCCATTGGCATAATTGTATGGGCTGGGGGCTGGTCTGAGTGAATGTTAACAGGACTGTAGCTAGGCAATTTGATTGAAAGGCAAACCTAGGCCGTAGTAATGGATCTAAGTACCTACTGTAGAGCTCGAAATATTTCCTTTTCAGGGAAGTGGAGACCTCACTACCCTGCTTTCTACTAGGTTTCTATAGTAAAGCGGGCGGACCGATGGCAGGTGTTGATTAGGTCATTATTTGCTGGACCCCCTCATTGGGTACCTAAAAGGGAACTCCTTTCTGCTTCTAGTGGAGGTACCTACCTAGGTAGTATGTATTAATACCTACTCAACTATTACCTTACTAGGTGTAGCTGAGCACGCTGGGCGTAAAGTACCCCTGCGCAGACCTGCGTAATAGCGAGGACTTGGTAGGCAGGCACAAGATCCGACACTAAGTGCAGCAGGATCAGGGCGGATCACCCGCGTAGCTATCTACATAGAAGTACCTCAAAATTGCCGGACACACTGGCTGAAGTGATATTTCTCCAGCACGTTTGGAATATGTACCACCCGACTTTGTGATCTACTTGATTTTCGGTTTACACTAGGTAGTTTTTTCTTTAACAGATTTATTGTTTCATTGGCGGCGGCCCATTCTTTTTGTAAAGCTGGCACCAGCAGCCAGCGTCATGACACTGTACACTGCTACGCTACCTAGCACAAGTCCTTACGTATGTACATATGTAGGTAAACATAAGAGGTACATATATTTCTTGTTATTTGTTGTACTACCTACGTACCCCATCACCTCTTGCTAATTACTCCGTATTCTTCGCATGCCGGTGCCGGGAAGCTTGGTTGCATCGGAAATCAATTGTTGAATGATTGATTGATTGATTGATGTTGTTTCTGGTCTGGCCATTACTACTGGAGACAGACAGACAGACAGACCAAGACAAACTAAGTAGACTTGGAAGTATCCATCATACAATCTTAGCGTACTTTTTTTTTTCTACTGCTACGCATAGACTCCGCTACCAAATACTTACCTAGAATCGCCCTCCGGACCGCGCGTTGACAACACACACTTACAGACCTACTACATGCACCACACACGTTTACGACGCTTTTTTTCATCAACGCGACAGATCGCACGTCTTGTTTCTTGTTCACTGGTCTTCCCTGGTCCGCAACAATAGCAAAGGACAAGGATAAAAAATAACAGCGCCTTCACCATCATCACCATCACCATCGGCACGAGCATTGTTCTTCTTCACCTGCGTCGACTTGTCGCAAAACCCGTTGTCGACGTATCACACACTGTCAGACGCCAACTGATTGGGGCCCCTGCTGTTGTCTCATATTTTTTTTTTCTTTGTTTGCATTGCATTGCATCGCATCGGGCATTGATCGGCCACTACATAAATGGCAGCCCTCCTCAACTTCTGGAACTCTCCTAGCAAGAGAGGTTCCGTCATCGACACGGCCTCGGACGCGAGAGGCATGAAGCGCAAGGCGAAAGTCGATCCCTACGAAGACATGGATGATGGTGAGTGGCGACGCTAGTCATGGACATGGACTGGGACATGGACATGTTCATATATCCTTTGACCGAGAGATAGAGGTGTCTGTCTACCTGTGTGTATGCGTGTATGCGTGTGGCGCTGACCCGGAGACATGAAACCGCAACAGATGACGACGACATCATCCCGGCCCGGAAGACTCCCACTTCACAGCGCACTGCGCGATCGCGCCTCTCATCCGCACCCGCGACCCCCGGCTCGAGCACCAGACCTCGCCAGGCGCTCCCGGCCAGTGGCAAACGTACGATTCCCGAGCTTTCCTGATACTGCGCACTGGGGTTGTTTGGGTGGCGTGGACTGACGCAAGGTACTATTAGGGCGCCCCGGTCGGCCGTCGTTAAAGTCGCAGCAGGGCGACACTCCGGATAAGGCGGTAGCACCGCCGAAAACCAATGCAGAGGCCAACCTCGCTCGCGCCAAGGCTCCAGATGCCGCACACCAGTTACCAGATTCCCTCGTGCCTGAGGCCCCCATGGGCGGTTTAGGTAAGAACTCCTTGACTCTGCGCGCCGTCCCTGATCGTCAACTTGACTCGCCTTGTACTCATTCCTTTATCCCATAGAGCTGCTCGGTAACAACGCTGCCGCCACGTCAGCACCTTTATCGACGAAGCCTCCGCAAGCTGAAAAGGTCAAGGAACCTCTTCCCCAGGCGAAGGGAAAAGCGAAACCGGCTGAGACTAGGCCAGCTCAAAAGCCGCAAAGCGGCGAGGCGGAGAAGCAGGAGCAGGAAGAAGACAGTCGCGAGGTGGCAGAAATTGCAAAACTCATTAAGCACCGGATGGCCGGCGACCGAAGCGGTGCCGTCGAGCTGCTAGTCCAATGGGCGGGCGAGGACGAGAAAGACGCGACATGGGAGGCCGAGGAGGAGATCCAGCAAGGCGCCGAAGAGATGCTATATGAGTACTGGGACGCTCAGGGCGGGCGAATTAACGCGCTCTTCCACAAACCCAAAAACCCGCCCCCGGAAATCTACCGCGTGTTCAAGGTTCTACGACACGAGAAGAAGAACCGCGGGGGCTTCCAGTTTGAGGTACAATGGGTGGGCCATTCAGCGGCGCGCGCCGACACGACCATGGAGGCCGAGACCAAGCTGAAGAAGGTCGCACCCGAGTTGCTGAATGCATATTGGGAGAGTGTCGGTGGTCGCGCAAGCCATCTTGCGCCACGCGGTCGAGCGAAAAAGGCTCGGACTCAGTAAGCTACCGACGTCAGCGGCTCGTTGAGAAACTTGAGTTGTCCCCCTGTGCGCGTGCATTTTCCCTTTTACACATTCGTGATCAATAAGGAACGATGGGTGGTGGCGGTCTCGGTTGCATTTCTATCAGGAGTTGGAAGGGAGGGTGGGAGGTGATTCTATTGCTAGCTTTGTTTCATGAGGAGAAGCCAGGGATAGCGGCCACGCTGAGGGAAAACAAGAGATTGTTATCTGGGGTTGATTTGAGTCGACGGCGGCGCAAATCAAACAGGCCATTTACAGTATTAATAGCTATTACGTTGTTGGCGCTTGGTATTTATATTTGGGACAATGTTTGCTCTTTATCTAGGGCCAACATCTGAAAAACGTTCATGGGTCGTCTTGCCCGCGGTCTCGTACATAGCTCAGTTAACCGTAATTTCTTCAGACAATCTTCCGACGCAGAAATCCTTTCGGCTACGATGTGCTTTCTCACTGGCAATACTGTCCCATTCTGAATAGGGTTCTGTCAACAGGTAAGGCATCGAGTTGAGTTGCAGTTCCCTTCTCACGTTATTGCAGAGCATAGGGTTAGTCATTCACTTCCCTCACTGCCACTTCGATTGCACTATGCTAATTTGTTCATATATGAGATCGAACATGGTATCTTGGTTGGACCTCATAATTGAGGATCCTGAAACTATACAGAACTGAGGGGGGTTGTCATTCCTGAGATTCATTCACCATGAGTCTATATATACACATAGTTATAACAAATATCCCTATGTTTTCGCAAGGAATTGGAGCCACCGCTCCAGGTCCCCGACGATCGCTTCGCCCAGCTTGACATCAACAACGCAATCCTGCCAGCTACAGCCCATACAGAGCGCCCCGCCCCTCACAGAGATGGGCGAGACCTGAAACGCGGCGCCGCAGACCTCGGCGCTGATGGCGAACGTAGAATGCGCTATCTTCCAGCAGCTGCTGCTCCCCGCGTCGCCATTGCGATTCTCCTTCTCTCCCTCTCCCTCTTCCTCCTCCTCCTCTTTCTCCATGGCGGGCTCGCCATCGAGGACGCCAAGATTCGAGACCACAAACGAGTGTGGCCGCGGCTTGCCGGCGTCGGCGCGGAGCTGCGCCCGCCAGTCCGGTATGAGCTTCATCAGGCCCACGACGTCGTTCCTGAGGCCGCTGTCCAGCCGCTTCTCAATCTCGGCACGCACGCGAGCGGCGCATTGCCAGACGAGGTCCACGAGCGCCGGGGCTATCGCGTCGTCGTTCCCTGGCTTCGCGGTATCTCTGATCCTGCGCACGACGTCGGCGTCGAACTCGTGCGTCATCGCCGACACGTAGTTCGCCACCGTGCGCCGCGGGTCGAGGCAGGGATACGACTTTACGTCTACGCCGATGAGATGTCGACGCAGATCTAGCGCCGTGCTGCCTACGAATGCAGCCTGCGCGGGGATACGCGAGGATATGGAGGCGAGCAGGAGGGCGTGCAAGAGGCCCGTGACGGTCGTCCTGTGCGCGCGACACGCCGTGAGAATCCCCGGCAGAGCGTCGGCTGGGACGTCGAAGGCGCGGAAGCGGGTCTTGTACGGCGTCGTGCGGATCGGGGCCCAGTGCGCGTGCGCCGCGGACGTCGACGACAAGCCTAGTGGTCGCAGCTCCTTCCACGCTGTTGATACGGCGAACTTGGCCGACACGGAAAACCTGCCTGCCTTTTCCATTGGGGGCGGGAGAGTCTTTGCTGTGGACGGGATTGTTAATATGCGGTCTTTGAGTATGGGTGTCTCTGTCTCTGCCTCCCCCGATGTTGTGGGCTTGTTGAGGATGCGGAGAAGAGTCTCGTGGAAGATCTTGCCGCTTGTGCCGTCGCCGAATGCATGGCTGTAGTCGAATATGATATCCAAGAAGGGATCTCCGCCTCCCTTGAAGAGGACGAGGACACGCCATTGCGGCCGTCCTGCCATATTCTCGTAGGGCTCGTCAAGGCGTCTTTCAATTACATCTGGTAGCGTGCCCTCCGACTTCGCAGCCGCGTTGTTGTCGCTGCCATTGGCGCCAGTAATGTCTACCCATTGGACATGACGCGCGAAGTCCACTTGATCGACTGCTACCCAGGCCGGACGTTTCGTGTCCAAATTCACGGCGTCGACACGCAATGCGGGATGTTCCAGCACGACGCGCACTATAGCGTCTTCTACATGCGCAACGACTTGGTCATGGAGCCCCGGCCCCGCGAGAGGAGCCGGTATGGCATAGCGACAGCCTACTATGTTGTTTCCCAAGAACCTCAACTGAATCATGTGACCCTCATAGCATTCTCTTTACAACGTGTTAGTTTCTCCAATCTGTGAATAATATGCTTAGGCACACTTACAAGTTGCCAAATGGGCGGATAATGCTAGATTTCTTCCCTCCATCTTTCTTCTTGACTGACATGACGACAAATGACTCTAGGTGTACGGTTAAACAAGTTTAGGTGGAACGAATAACACCGCAAGACGTCAAAATAAGGTTACACAATAGACGAAGCTTATAAACCGCGTTTATGTAAGGGCTTGGGCAATTTATATGATCAGTAGTTTTTGTGTAGTGAAATAGGCAGCCGTTTTGAGGAACTCACCGTCTTCCGGGCCCGCGGAGGCCGAGTTCTAGTGTCGATGCGGTAGTCCACGGTACGTTTCGCCTTGACTCCACGTCATCCCGGTATGAAACGACCGGGGTCATAATGACCAAGTCTCCGGATAGGATCTCCTCTACTTATGATACCAGATACTTGGGATTCATCTTGGTCTTAACTTCCTAGGAATAGGCAGATGGCAGATGAGTCTCAACTATAGATGACCCCCGCATCGCGACTTCGCTTTCGGCACTAGCTATCTATCTCCCGTTTCCTCTCGATTATGAAGAGAAATCGGAGCACTTGTTCGTCCTTGAATTTGAATGATGTCTCACGCCGGGAGGTAGCTCATCGTCGATGAATGCGGCGCAACGCTTTCGGTCACCTGTATGAAGTAGTATTTTGATTTACAAGTCGACATCCAAGATGGCAGTACCTTCTCATACCTAAGATATAAAGCCGAGCCGAGTGAGGATCTATAAACATTTTGACAGTGAATTCATAATCCCCTCACACAAAAGAGGATAAGCTTTTAGATCATGAATATAGGCAGACGTAGAAGAACTGGTCTGCTTTGAGCAGTAAGTCTAAATGGAATCGTAGGCAGGCGGCTAGGTCCTGAATTAAATCATTCGACAAGTCAATTGATGCTATGTGCATACCGTCGGCTTTCACTGACTGATCCAATTGATGGTAAATGTAAGGCAGTCGGGTAAATCAGCGTTCCACCTGATTCGAATTAGGTATCCCGGTATAACTAAAGTAGGTTACTTAAGCGCCCTCTATAGAATGGGCGGCACCAGATCTTTCCAAACTCACAGCATTTGAAGAATCATGAGAGTGAACCGAGCGGCTGTGTAATGGATAAATTGATTTGCTAGTAACATATCGTCTCGCTGAAGTATGTTCACGGATACCAATTTAAACTTTAACCAAATTTACCCTACATTCCGTATAGGTAAGCAAGGTTCAAGGTTTATGCCATCTAATTAGATGAGTGCCTACCTTACAACATTCATCTCCTCGACCACAACTCAATCACACCATCTTAATGGAAAAGACCACTTGCTCACGCGCACTTCTCATGTCACTTCTCTTTCTGTGATGATTGTTCCCGTCTAAGTAATTGGACAGCCTTCATACCTCTCGGCATGCCGTTATCGGCCATAGGCGGGGTTTGTATGGTGGGGTGAGAAGTGGCATGCCTCAGTGTTCATCACCATGCTGCACGAGACGTATGTATAGCAAACAACGGTCACTCCTGTATTCACCAAGTATCACAAAAGGGATTACTCGAAATGGCCACAGTGTTCCACAACGGGCGATTCTTCCAGTCGGGGATCCAGGGGGACAATCACTCATTCGCCGAGTGTATGCTTGTTGATGAAGTGGGGAGGATTGTCCACGTAGGCTCGTCCGCCGACGAACAAATACGACAGGCCGAGGCAGAAGGCGTCACAAAAAATGACGTGGGTGGTCGTATTGTCCTGTCGGGTTTCATCGATGGGCATATGCATCTCTTGATAATGGGGCAGTCACTACAGAAAGCCGGGCTAGAGACATGCAAGAACTTCGAGGATATTAGAAAGACGCTGAAAGAGTTCGCGTGAGTAGCATCAAGAGTTTCTCTCTTCACCCCACCTTTCTATTTTATTTTATAGTTACGAAAGTAACAGCGTGGGCAGCGCCAATTAGTAGCGCAGGGGATACAAGCAGTCATGGCTCTGATAGATCTCGCTTATAGGAACTTACTGACTCAAATCGTGGTGTTGAAGTGAGGCTCATCCGTCCGCTTCACGGATATTGGCCAAGGGATGGATGAACTTCATGTCAGACGGTAAGGCGTTAGCAAGCATGATCGATGATATCGACCCCCGGCCAATCTTCATCGATTCCAAAGATCTTCATTTCACATGGTGCAACACTGCGGCTTTGGAAGAATTAGGGGTACAGGACATGCCTGACCCTGAGGGGGGAAAGATATACCGGGACGAGAATGGTAAGCCCACCGGCCTTCTAGCCGAGGCTGCAGCAGTCACCATCGTGTGGCCTCACATCGCCAGAGTCGCGCCGATGGAAGAGAAACTAGCGGCCGTAAGGGGCGCAATACAGGCGTACAACGCCGTCGGATACACGGGCTTGATTGAAATGGCAATGGACGAGAACGGATGGGAGGTTTTACAGAATTTCCGCAAACAAGAAGCTTGTCCAATGCGGTTCGCGGTGCATTGGCTCATCGTCCCCCGCAAAAGCGAAGCGGAGAATCTGGCACAGGTTGATAGGGCGATCGAGCTGAACCACCAATTTAACGAAAAGACAACCCCGAACTGTCGAGTAGTGGGTATAAAGGTCATTGGCGACGGTATAGTAGACGGTTGCACCGCCGCTCTAACAGAGCCGTACACGTCCAACGGGGTCACGAGCGAACCGGTATGGTCGCTGGAGGAGCTCGGCCCGGTTGTGAAGAAGGCAGATGCCGCTGGATTGCAGTGCGCGCTTCACGCGATAGGTGATAAGACGATCAAGATTGCCATCGACGCACTAGAGCAGAACGCGACGCCGGGACGTAGACACCGGATCGAGCACTTGGAGCTTGCATCCCCCGAGGACGCTGCACGGTTGGGTAAGTTAGGCATCACTGCATCTATCCAAGCGGTACATGCGGACCCAGCGATCCTCCGGGCCTGGCCGACGCTGATAGGATCCAAACGCTGTGAGCGAGCGTTTGCCTATTCGGAATTCGCCAGAGGAGGCGCGGTACTAGCCCTGGGTTCGGACGCGCCGACAGCACCGCACGCACCTCTCACGGGGATTTATACGGCGACGACGCGGCGGTCGGCACGGGAGCCAGAGCTAGAAGACCGGATCAACCCTCATTTTGCGCTCGATCTGGCGGCGGCTATCGCTGCAGGAACCGAGGGTTCGGCACACAGCTGCTTCATGGACTGGGCCGGCAAGTTGGAGGCTGGCCGGTCAGCTGACTTCGCGGTCGTAGACATGGATTGGAGTACAGATAAGCTGTTACAAGCGAAGGTAGTCCAGACTTGGTTCGAAGGGAAGAAAGTGTTCGACGCCAACACGGCCGCGTCATCCTAGGTAGTCAGGCCGCCGTTGAGCCAGCGAACAGGAATGCGTAGATGGTGTACCAAGAATCGGCACGCTGTACACAACCCCGCCACCCCTGGATGCTTACTTCAGCATACGGGGATCTCCTATCCTCCTCCTCCTCCTCCTCCTCCTTCTCCCCTTCTCTTATCTCTCTTCTCGCCTCTCTGTCTCTATTGCTCGCGTATGATCATGTACACGCAGACACGCGTGCATAGATGCATAGATGCATATAAGATACCGTGACACAAAGACATAGATAGACGATCCGAATGTTTGCTCATGCCGGTGTTCGTGCAGATTAGGCACTGTATATGACCGTCAATCCCTATCTGCTAGCTCCACGGTTTGTTTCTAAGGGAGACTGGCCACCACCTACTGTCTCGCCTCGCCCTGTTCTCCCATCGTAGGTATGAGGCGACTAGCATATCCCCACCAGCAAGCGGCAGAGGCTGCAACGCACACGCCGAGACGCCTACCGTGATAGCGTGACGGCGTCGGGCCAATACCTACCTGTTTGGTGCGAGATCTCGAACCATCGTGGAGGCGTCCGGCCTATTAGAGTGCTGTGATGGCAGTCCCACTGATAAACTCCACTGCCGAGCTGCCGAGCCGAACTATCATCACCGTACAGCCACCGCCTGAGATACGGGGAACAAGGCAGTGTACAAGTCATCGCGTGACTATGTTACTATTTTGTGTTGCGTGGTGTTTTCACCGGAGACGAAGATGAGAGGTGTTTGTGAGTGCATGTGCGTTGGCAGGAACTGGTGTTTTGGGATGACAGGTCGGTCAGCAAGCTGCATGGCAGTCCCCCGTTCTCGGCGCCGGAAAGGCGAGCACTCGGGCTTCAGTGGAGTTGTCAGCTCCGATGGCTTGCCGGGCATGTACATAAGCTACCTAGGTAGGGAGGTACTGTACCAGCCTTACTGTATCTATCTACCTACATGTAAGTAACCAGCCAACTTGCAGTTGGTTGTGGGGGTTTCACTGATACCTAACAGGTGCCCAGATGGAGAAATCTCCAACAGTGATGGTGTAGGTCGGTTACACCTAGACCAACTGCCTGCACTTCCGCTGTAGTGGTAGGCCGGTGGTCTACTTCAGTGCCCAGTGCCTTTACACAACGCAACGATTGTAAAAGAGAGGGCGAGCTACAAGATCGATCCATCATCTCAAGGCAATGGGCTCAAGTAGCGTTTGCTTGTCAACCCTACCGTTACGTTCTGCCAAGTCTCTTCTAGTAAAAGAGTTTTTTCTTTTCCTTTTCATTGTTTGGTCCTCGCTTCACAGTGTGCCTAGGTAGCCAGACTAAGCTTACCCAGTATTATTCCCAGCCATCATCGTCATCATCGTTTCTCTTCGTCCTCCTCCCTTTCTCCCTTTCTCCATCTCTCCATCCCTGGCTTCCTCGATTCTCTTGTATACTGTATCTAGCATGTCACTACGCTCCCATTGCCTAATGCAGTATACGACAGCGAGTTGAGCTACGGTCCCAAAAGAAGGGTGACTTGGCGCAATATTGGCACACGTCCACATGACAGCCACATGATAGGATGTAAGTGCATCACCTCGTGGGTTCTGCGCGGGGTTGCGCCAGTCAATGCGTGTCTCCTGGGCCCCGGGGGACATGGATGCATGCATTCACTCATGCAACCTGCTATGCATGTTGTCGTGGGACGACACATCCCGAGGGGACGAGAGCGAGCAACGACGGGCCAGATACCGGGTCCATGTCCGTGTTAGTATATCTTGAGCCTCCCACTATGCCCCCTTGTTCTCCGGCTTCCCGCTTCGTAACCCTCCCTTTCTTTTTCTCCCTCCTTTTATTAAACTGTTCGTCGGCATACCCATTGCCTAGCTTGTGCATACTTGAATGGGGACAGAAGATCAACTTATCGTCGAGGAGTCGGCTGAGCCTCCTATATGTGAGCCAACATGCTCTTCGGATGCCACTTCTCAAGCAACCAAACAGAGGCCCGATGACGCTCATTGTCTCCGTGCGCCTCACACCTTGCCCGTCAACCAATTAGAGCATCTCCTCGAGACCGACGCGAGAAATGGCCTCTCTCATGTCGAGGCCGCTCGCCGTCTGGGGGAGTATGGCCCTAATAGGGTTAAGGCCGCTAAAGGGCTTCCCGTGTGGAAGATTCTCCTGAGGCAGGTCTCTAACAGTCTGACTGTTGTTCTTATCCTCGTCATGGCTCTGTCTTTCGCAATTCATGACTACACCGAGGGTGGCGTTATTACGGCCGTCATCGTGCTCAATATCGTAGTTGGGTGAGTAATCCCTTTTTGAGAATTGCCCAATTGTGGCGCCACGGCGGCTGACTTGCGTTGCTTCATTTTGATTGTAGACTCGTTCAGGATTACCGTGCTGAAAAGACCATTGAAGGTCTCCAGGCTCTTTCGGCTCCCAGCTGCAAGGTGGTCAGGTCCCAAGTGGCCTTGACCACTAAAGCCGAGCAACTCGTCAGGGGTGACTTAGTGATGCTAAATGTAGGCGACATCGTCCCCGCTGACCTTCGCTTGGTTTCTGGACTTAATTTGTCAACCGATGAAGCACTCCTCACCGGCGAATCTATACCCATTAGCAAGCAATCGGATATCGTGTTGAATCATGCGGACATGCCCATCGGAGACCGCGCGAATATGGTGTACTCCGCAAGCACCATCACGCGCGGTCGAGGCATGGGGATTGTAATAGCTACTGGTATGGATACGGAAGTCGGCCGGATTGCTGAGATGCTTCGAACAAACTCAAATCCAAAGGGAGAAGACGGATCCTGGCTTGTGTCGTATTGGCGGCGCGTGAGGACGGGCACCCGAAGCGTTCTGGGCCTAGATGGTACTCCTCTTCAAGTGAAGCTTAGTAAGTTTGCTTTGCTGCTCTTTGCTCTTGCCATACTACTGGCCATTATTGTCTTTGCAGCAAATCGCTTCAATATCGACGGCGAAGTGCTCATCTATGGTATTTGTGTTGGTGTTGCCGTCATTCCCGAGTCTCTTATCGCCGTCCTCACTATCAGCATGGCCGTAGGAACGAAGGCGATGGCCAAGGGCAACGTCATCGTGCGGAAGCTCTCTGTTCTCGAAGCCGTTGGGGGCGTGACTAATATCTGCTCCGACAAGACGGGAACGTTAACACAGGGCAAGATGATAACTAGAAAGGTTTGGCTCCGAGACGGCTCTGCTGCTTCAGTTGAGGCCTGCACTCACCCTTTTGACCCCTCGAGTGGGAACGTCGTCTGGAAAGATGACCGATCCCCTTCTTCTGATCTTCAATCTTCAATATCCGAGCTACCTCTCAGTGCAAAGGAATTCTTAGAGTGCATAGCTCTTTGCAACAATGCGACTGTGTCTGATAGCAAGACAATCTCGGGTGACGACACAGTTGAAACCTCCACCACTTCCACGGCCGTCATGTCAGATTGGACAGCTATAGGAGAGCCTACAGAGATTGCGCTTCAAGTATTCGCCATGCGATTTGATATTAGCAAGGCTACTGTATCGCAAGCGAATCATTCTTTCCTCGTTGCCGAACACCCCTTTGATTCCTCTTGCAAGCGTATGACTGTCGTTTACGCTACGTCTTCCGGAGATGTTGATGTCTACACTAAAGGCGCTCTCGAGGCAGTCATGCCGCTTCTAGATGCGCCCGACAAAGTCAAAGCTCAATTTACCGTCACGGCCGAATCCCTTGCTGCCGAAGGCCTACGTGTGCTTTGTATTGCCCACAAGACGGCACCAAACGGGGACGCCCTTAGGACTGACCGCGCAGCTGCCGAGAGCGGTTTGACACCGCTCGGCCTAGCCGGCCTCTATGATCCTCCCCGCTTGGAAACTGCTGGTGCTGTTCAGAAGTGCAAAATTGCCGGCATCTCAATTCATATGCTTACGGGAGATCACATCAAGACAGCAACAGCTATCGCCCGTGAGGTTGGTATTTTAGGTCCTGATCTTACCGTGGCCGACGCCGCAAACGCGACTATGCCTGCATCAGCGTTCGATGCTCTCAGAGATGCAGAGATCGACGCGTTGGACAGGCTTCCTCTCGTCCTTGCACGCTGTAGCCCGTCTACAAAAGTGCGCATGGTCGAGGCGATGCATCGTCGCGGGGCATACTGCGTGATGACCGGAGACGGCGTCAACGACTCTCCGGCCCTCAAGAAGGCGGATGTTGGTATTGCCATGGGGCTCAATGGTAGCGATGTAGCGAAGGAGGCTGCAGATATGGTACTTACTGATGATAACTTCGCGTCCATTGTTACTGCCGTTGAAGAAGGACGTAGACTTTTCGACAACATCCAAAAGGTAAGGTTTAATTCCAGTCTCTCCATCTAGATACGACGCTGAAGTCCATATGTGCTGACTTATACTAGTTCATCCTTCACCTTCTTATATCCAACATCTCTCAAGTATTGCTCCTCCTTATTGGTCTAGCTTTCAAAGACGAGGACAGTCAGTCTATCTTCCCACTCTCTCCGATAGAGATTCTTTGGGCCAACTTGATCACGTCGTCGTTCCTTGCACTCGGCCTTGGGCTCGAGGAAGCGCAGCCAGACATAATGTTGCGACCACCGCACAACCTGCGCGTCGGCGTATTCACAAAAGAGATCATAGTTGACAAGTTTGCGTACGGCATCTTCATGGGCGCATTATGCATTTTTGCCTCAGCCTTCGTATCGTATGGGCCCAAGCAGTGGGTGGTGTCCCTAAGCCACTCTGAGGACTGCAACCAAGAGTTCACTGAGATGTGCGACGCCGTGTATCGCGCGCGTGCGACGACATTCGCGACGCTCAGTTTCTTGCTTCTAGTCACGGCCTGGGAGGTCAAGCACTTCATACGCTCGCTTTTCAATATGTATCCGGAGCAATTCGGCGGCCCGCTCTCTGTCGTCCGCACCGTACTGCGCAACCGCTTCTTGTTCTGGGCTGTCGTCGCCGGATTTGTAGTCACTTTCCCCGTCATATACATTCCAGTCATCAATCGCACCGTCTTCAAACACGAAGCTATCAGCTGGGAGTGGGGGGTAGTCGCAGCCGCCGTCATTGTGTACATTGCGCTCGTCGAAGCCTGGAAAGCGGGAAAGAGGCGGCTTCTCCGCAAGACGCGATCCTCTTCAGCCTCTACTCCTTGAGAGAAGATATGAGACTGATTCCTTCCAACCTTAAGCGTCGTCTTCATGTGAAAACGACGAACTATACATACCTATCCACTCTTTTCACGTACAACCCATAACGGAAACCAGATACTTTCCTCTACTCTACTAGTCTCGAGAAATTTCATAAATTAGCAGTCCATTTAAATCCTCATATCCCATACTCCATGAAGAGATGATGATGCATGAAAGGAGAAGAAATGAAGGAAGAACGAAAGTGCTGAAGTTCGCCGGTAGTGATGACCAGCAGCTGTTTGAGCGGAGAGGGGCTGGAATGACAAGTTCTGACATTACCAAGCTTAGTGATTGTACCCAAGTCTGCACAGATATGTTAGCATTAAACTGGCTCATTATAAGTATCATTATAAGTATCATTATAAGTATCTTTACGCATATCTAATCTGATCAAACTGGTATACGCACTTTGACTATTAGTTGTAATTGAATCGTACATCTGCTGCGTAATCGCCAACTGCTACTTGGAGCTCAATATTGCCTGCACGTGGCCGTCTTATTTCAGTTACAATTCTAAGCATTCTTATCAATCAACCGTGTTTCCAGGTTAATTGTGCGCATCGGCATATAGAGTTAGATTCTGCAGCACTCTAACCGGTTGATGACTGCTGTCTGATCCTCTAACAACCCCTCGTCGCCTTCCTTGGCCTTCTCTGCTGAAAAGCACGTCCTGATTACTTCAAAAATCGTCTCACCTGACTGATATACAATGGCCTTAAAGGCGTCGTCTTTTTGGAATAACTCTTGTAGAGATGGCAACTCTATTACCTCGTTTGAAGCTTGAGCGTTACTAATGGTAGCCTCCAGCCCTGCTGTATTGTATGATGAAAAGACCTGCACCAACGGCTTCCACATAACTAGCTCTACGAAGATGCACGCCATCGCATACATGTCGAGCCGCTTTTGGAATGTCTCCCGGTTAAGTCCGCGAGCTTGAGGATGCCGATAGAGGTCTGTCTCTAGGTCCGTATCAGGCAGCTCTGTGAAGATGTTCGCAGAGTCTTTCGTATCAGAGCGCGCGTATTCGTAACCGATAATGTAGGGTTCAGAATTGAGAAATTTTCCGTTATCTGAACCGCGAGGAGCAATAAATATTATGTTTTCGGATCGGAGGCTCTTGTGTAGCCACCCTGCTGTATGTAGTTGCAAGACTGTATCCGCGATTGCTCGCATGAGCTCGAGTCGCCGTTTCAGAGAAATGAGCGACTGTGTAATAATAAGGTACTTAAGGGACTTAAAATCCCAATCTACTTCATCGTCCGGCAGGGAGTAGATTATGCCATGCCTTCTCTGGACTTCAAGGGGATAATAACCTAGGCAGGGTAACGATCGAAAGGACTTATGTGAAAGGGACATCAGGAAAACGGCGAGGCACTTCATTTGGTTTGTATACCTTTCCCATTGCGCACTCCCGACTATTTTCCACTGCACAAGTACTTGCCGATTGTGGTATATGGCGAATTCGAGGTTGTGGGCGTGGAGCTCGCCATCTTTCCAGGATCTCAATGATCTCCCAAGAATTGAAAGCTCGGGTAGTCTAAACCCAATCGCATTTCCCACTATCTTTGGTGTGATCTCATCGTCCCGTGTGTCAACACCCAGCACCAGCCGAACTTGCTTAAGATAAGCTGCAGCATTGATGGTATTGCGCGGAGACGGGCCGCCTTCGAAGAGGTCTTTGATCTGACCTGCTTCACCTGTTGTGCTGGTAAGAGAGATAACCTCCCTCAGCAGACGAGTGTAATTTTCCTTCTCCTGCTGTCTCTCCGTGCTATCGAGGAGAAACTCTAGCTTGTTGATGAGTCCTGAAATCTGCTTCAACAGCTCTTTCAGCTTATCCCTATCGCGAGCTGCCCATCGAAATTTCTGCGTTATTGAATTGTTTTCGGATATTATCTTGCTAGTAGCTGTATACAGAGTCAGCTTGAGTCGAGCAATCAGCTTTTCTACACCCGATTTTGGGGCTTCCATAGCTTGTAATTCGTCTATCGCTTGTATTTCCTCCTCCGTCACATTGAGAGAGTATCGATCCCGCAACACGTTTGCTGAAGTCAAGAGCAGCTCAAGCTGCCTAAGAAGAATACCAGCCAGTTGCCAGTTTATTGTTTGCTTTTCGTTATCGCCTAGTATTCCAACTCTATCGGCCCAGGCTATGAGACGGTACTTCTCAAACTCTAACCCGGTGTGGAAGAGGTCAGCATCAGCGCCCATATAGCGCGCGGTGCTAAACAGCTCAATGGCAATCACACAGCCACGAAAGGCCTGAACCGCCATTGAGGCAAATTGCAATGCAGCCGCTGCAATCTCCATATTCGGTAAATAAGTGTTACCAAGAACAGGGTCTAGGAGATCCAACGCAGCGCTCGAAAATATATAATGCCAAATACAGAGAGCGAGCGACTGAAGGTTTTTCAAAGATGTAGAATACACAAGAGGATCGTGGGAATGTACCCCTCTTTGAGGCTCTCTATATAATGGAACGTCGGGTGGTGATCTCCGGCCGACGCCCGGCTGCCTCATGCCATGGCTGCTTACTCTTTGCGTAATCTCACCCGCGCGCCATCAGCCATGCGGTAAGGCAACCTCGCCTAATTTGCCGGTTTTAGTCCCGAGGGTATCTGAGGTAATAGAATGCGTTAGAGCCAGGCAAAGAGTCTGTCAGCCGCCACTGTAAGGATTCCGGCGGGCGTTTCCTTGCCGCCTATCCTGAGCGTACCGCAGCAACGCAGGCTACAAGCATTTATTTGGGTCACGAGTTCTAGTATCTTCCACTTCTCGTGTTCGAGGGATTTGGTAAAAGTACACGTGTGATTAAGCTATGGCCCTTTGGAAGAGTTCCTCGTAATATCCCTTCGGTTGCAGCAATAGTCCGCGTTTGCGATCCTTCAGCAATTCTGACAATGAGTCGCGTTTACAACTTGTTCTTCGGTAGCCGATATGGAGCTGTATCTCAACAACAGCAACGATATCATTTTACGATTGATGAGATAAATGAACGACTTCACGTTGTGACTACCGGTCCACAATCACAGGGTCGTAAGATTTCCGAGAAAACCGTTCGAGAAATACAAACCTTGCTTCGGTTGCTAGACGATCGGCGCAACCGATGCTATGATGCTCAGTGGGCATTGAGGCCCAGGCTGTACGCCATACTCCACAACATTCAAGCCACTGAATTCATGGACGATTTCATACGTGAGCATATTACCGATTTTAACCTCCCATTCAACGAGCAAACTCTTCCTCAGTTTATTGGCCAGAAGCAAGACGGAACGAACCTTAGATTTGCATTCTTCTCGATTCAAGACTACTATTTGACGGAAACCAAAGATATTGAGTCTGAAAAGTCGCTGCACCTCACCTTATCAGACAGCGGTGACACACACTTCATTTCAGAGAGACCGCTCGGGCAGGGAAGTTTCGGGTACGTAAAACTTCCCCGCGGCCGCTTTCATTACTGAGTTTTGTAGAAGCGTAGATTTGGTCTTTAGCCGCCTCAGTACCAATTACTATGCCCGAAAACGGGTGTTGCGATCTCGGGGGTCCGAGCAATATCAGAAGTATCTTATACAGGAATTACGCGCCCTGAGACGGCTGGGCCACCAACACTTGGTCCAGATAATTGGCAGTTACACTGACACCGAGTATATCGCGTATCTTATGAAGCCGGTTGCGTCATGGACACTTGAACAGTTTTTGAGTAGGTCTCAGCCTCTAGGGGGCGACGAAAAGGACCTCTTACGCCCCTTTTATGGCTGCCTTACCGGAGCAATGAACTATCTCCATACGCATCGGATACGGCATCGAGATTTGACGTGCCGTAATATTCTAATCGATTCTTCATCGAAGATATACATCAGCGATTTCGGATCATCGTACAACTGGGAATCCAAACCTTCAAGCAAGACTAAGCATAGAAACGTCCCGACAAGTCCAGATTATATGGCTCCAGAAGTCGCCAAGGGGGACGAACGTGGAACTAAGAGCGATATGTGGTCTCTGGGAATCGTTTTTCTTGAAATGACTACAAAGCTCCTCGGCCACCGCCTTGCTGACCTGCGAAGTAAGATTCGACACAACGCTGAGAGAGAGAAAGTTCAGCCCTACGCATATGCCAACCCGACAGTTGTGATCAGCTGGATGAAGATCTTAGGGACAACAGACACAGATTATGAGCACGACAAAGAGCCTTGTAAGTATTATAATAGCCGCCTGTTTTGCTTTTCTCTCTTCTTCTAGTCCTAGATGCTTTGAGGGGTAAACAGGAGCGCTAGGAGCTAATAACAGGTTGCAACCGTTTGAAATGAGAACTATTAACTCCTAGTATCACAGTGGGATGGGTCCGCGAGCTTCTGCATTTAGGGCCTGAGCATCGTCTTACGCCTCCTCAGTTGATGAGATACGTTTTCGAATCTCCGTCGCTCCATGCTTTCTGCTGTCTCAAGTGCTTTGACGATTTCCAGAATGAGGCGTCTACATCTAGTATGACCGGACCAAAGGCGGATACAAGAGAAGAATCGGCACGGACAAGACATGAGGTAGAATAGGTTTTCTCGGATAAGTCGTTGAAGGTTCCCGGGCCCATATCACACGAGGGAACCGCCTCCATTGAGAAATGGATTGAGAACTCTTATCAGCTCGAACCTCCGGCTGTTGAGTTACCAATGGCGATCCGCCCGGAGAGTTCGATGGACTTTGGCGATACTCAAGATCCCGATTCCATACATGCCGACCAGTTGCTTTACAACGCTTACGAGTACGAATTTTATAATCCGACCTATTTTTTCGACCAATATGAAAACCCCTCACAGCAAGTTGAGCCGTTTTCCTCAATCTATTCAGGGGCAGTTGAACTCCCTGGAGATACAGCTTGGCCAGAAGACGATCATGACGACTCGCGGACGAAGCGTAAGGTCGACAGACGGGAATGGTATGATTCTGAGTTAGGGTTCCTCGAGCATGTAAGCAACTCAACAGAGGATGATGATAAGCTCGATCTGCCCTTTGATGAATGCTCCGACCGTTCTTCAATACATTCTGACGAAATTATACACATCAAAATCTCAACCGATCCTTTGAAGGCAATCCTGTGCGAAGATGAAGGTCGCAGCGACGTGAAAGCAGAGCCCAAAGAGCTCAAAGACACTAGCGAACGACGATTCGATGTAGAGGAAGATGTATCAGACACCGAGAATCCATGGAAGGAAGCTTCCGATCGATCCGAATCAAACCATGGGTTTCAAGCAGATATACAAGATGACAGGGACGGCAATGATCTAAATACCGGCTTCATGGGTGATTTCGAAGTCGACGGTGTCGAAATGTTGGTGGATAGTCAGTCCGAATCAGCAGATCCAACTCTACCCTCTTCAAGTACCATCACAGAATCTTCAATTCAGAATGATACGACTCCCATAGAAAAAAAGGATGTCTCCGCACCTCCTTCCGCAGATAACCTAACAACGCTACCCACAATTGAAGAGCAAACAGATGAGGTAGAAGGCGAGCAAGACCTTCAGCTCCCGAAAGAGTTTTCCGAGTCATCCCTTGAACTAGCCAACAACGTGTCCGGCCATTTGAAGAATACAAGCCTAAGAGGAGGCGGAAAGAAAAAGTCAGCGCTAAGTTCACATGGCAAAACCAAAACCCGCAAAAAGGCTAGAATCGCCGAAAAGGCAGTCTACATTGAGGACAAGCAGCCTGCAGACGACGAACAGACCTCTCTTCCGGACATAAACATCATTGAAGACTCCGAGCGCCATGATGCTCACCCGGGAAAATCACGGTTATCCGAAGACAATCTGCAAGCCATGAACAAGAATACTCGACCACGGGTAGTTTCCAGGAGACGTGACCACTTGATCCCGATAGATGTTCATAATTTAATGAATAACACGTGGGATATGGCTTCAAGCGCACCAATATCAGTTATGTCAGAAAGAAGCAAGTCGAAAATCAGCAGCTTCTTCTTCATGATACCTACCGACAAGGAAATCCAGGACCTACTTGGCTTCTACTGTCAGAAAGGATCGGCCAGTGGTGTCAAGACCATACTTCAGAAACTTTCACAGAAGAAAAAGCCCCCGAATAAGCGGAATTATTTTTATCCTCTCCTATATGCCGTGAAGGGTGCTAGTTCCCGCCATAACAAATGTGTGCGAGAGCTCCTCGCCGCCGGCGCCGACCCAAGCCAACAAACTAGGAAGACCGGTCAGACCCCGTTGCATATAGCTGTTCGGCACTCTAATTTCAAAGGATATACGAACCTCATATGGCTCCTTCTTTCCAACAAAGCCGACCCAAATATCAAGGACAATAGTGACGAGTTCCCCCTCGCGAAGCTTTTCGTCGGTGCTGGCACCGGTCCCCTCGAATCACATAAGCGTGGCGCCCTTATCATGCTGCTGAAAGAAGGCGCGTTACCCAATTTCACCATATCCGGGACCGGCAACACGCCGTTGCATCTAGCCATCCGCCGCCAGGACAAGATAGGCGTCGCGATGTTGCTGCATAAGGGCGCACAAGTAGACGCCAAGAACTTAAGCGGTTCTACGCCCCTGATCATGACGGCAAATCAGCTCAGGGGCGAACTCAGCGCTGACCGTGCCGAGATCCTAGATCATCTGCTGCAGTACGGCGCAAATGTAGATGAGCGAGCCGGTGCGCAAGGTCGCACCGCACTACACTCGGCGGTCACTGCGGGATGCGCACAGGCCGTAGCGAGGTTGCTCGAAGCCCGTGCAGATGCGCGCATTCAGGATCGAGATGGCTGTGATGCCATGCGATTAGCTATCATGTCGGCCGAGAAGTTAACGGCAAGCGGCGATGTAGCAAAACTGGAAGACCACGTAGAGATCATGCTGGGTCTAGAGAAGGCCCGTGGATGCGGCTTGGACCTGGAGGAAGGGAAATGTGCAGTTGAGACTGCTTGTATAGAAAAGGATGGAAAGATGTTAGGACAGTTACTGGATATGGGACTCGATCCGCACGCGAAATTCCGTCAAGCGACTATCTTAGATTTTGCGACGCAACATGGCAGTCCCGTGGCTCGACATATCCTCCTCGAGAAGCAGTAACATTGTACCCTAACCGGTTGTTAAACGGGGAGCCTGCGCGCATACGGGGAGGCCATGGGAATAGTACACATACGGACTAACTGACCATGAAGAGACTGAGAACATCTTTTGCATAGCCAAGCGCCTATGCGCTCATACAATATTATCCCACATTGACTCATTCTTGAGGCTTGTATTCAGTCCTTGTGGTACCGGTTGTTCCCATCGATATCAAAGAACGGTGTTCATATACCCAAGCCAAGTAAAGCCAGCGACGACTAGGAAGCCAAGGCTAGGTAGTACCAGGAGGTATAGCGTGGTTGAAGGGAGCTGTACTTGAAGTTAGAGAACTAAATTTGGTGCAGGGGCATATCCACCATTAACAACATGCTTAGTATGTAAGGGTTACCGATACCGTCATCAGCAGATTTCCCTTTCGCACTCTCAGCGGAGCTAGCAACACACGCTCTCATCGTAATTTCTCTGAGGAGGCTGCAATGTTCTTAGTATTACTTTTGAAGGACAGTCCGCCATGATAATTAGGTCAAGTTCCGCGGGTATGGTAAAAGCCGGGACAAATTAACCAAGGGGTACAGTCACAGACCTTTTGATCTCGCAACAGCATTTCTAGGGCCAAAATTTCACGACCGTACCAACCTTGAAAGTTCGGAGAGACTCATCATGGAAAGTAGCATGGTGTATCGACTTGAACAGCAAGGTTTAAAGGACTCGATCATGATGGTCTAACTCAACTGACAAGTAGCTCAGGGCCACGCATTGTTGTCCATCTCTCTCGTAACTACAACAAAGTCTTGCGACTTTCTCAACCAGACTTTTATGCATACATGCAAATTGGCACCACTGAACCTCTTCAGTTGCAAACACTCAGCTTTTACTAGTAGCTCAAAAAAACTCCTTATGTTCTCTTTACTTCGTCATCCATTGCGTACAGCCCCACGATGGGAGCCGAACAACTTCTTGATCCGACACATTGGGCTAGGAATCCCGAGGCTCAAGCTTCAGGATTCAGCCTCTAAGTTCTTCTCCTCGGCTCTTATAGAGCTGGCATTGTCGAGTTCTCCATTGACGTTTTCCAAATGACTTACGGAGTCGACCTTCTCAGAGCGCTCTAGTGAATCGTCTTTAGACTTGTGTTGCCATTCCTCTAGCTCTCTCGTAGGTTCGATACCACATGTTTTGGCTTGGTCGGACATCCATGTCACTGAAAAGGTTCGGTTAGCGAATAAGATCCGATGTGGTATAAATAAGGTGACCTACTGATACTGGGGCTTAATGGCACTACCATTGATTTCAAGCAGGTCATCACGGACTCGCGGAAGCCAAGATTGCAACCTTCATGGGACATGTGTGGCATCCACTCTTTTCCGACGTACGGAATCGTCTTAATATTTTCGAGTTGGTCCTTCAGGTACTCGATACTGCCTGTAAACTTCTCTGGCTCTGGAATAGGAAATAGCCCTGCCTGTGTGAGACCGGGAATCATTGAGCCTAACATCATGACCTCGCAAGCCTGACTGTCTTTGCCAACTTTGCAATATGTGCTGCGCTGGCCAGGTTCTCCCTTCGAGAGGGCGCGAATGGGTTTCGAAACGGCGTCAAGGATATTTGCGATTGTAGAAGCACGAGTCTCAACAATTATCTCTATTGATCTGAGTCAGAATATTCCACAATCAGTAATAACCAGGGTAGATAGAGCCCTTACCAAGGAGATCACGGGGCATTAACATTTGCTCAAGTGGCTGCCCACAGATGTTCACAATTTTGCCGTTGACATCTATCTTGGTGCTCACAATAAGGGCGTCAACCATGTCTCGGAACAATTTCAGCTCGCCAAATGTCCAGGCAACACTACGCAAACCCTATAGTTAGTGCTTCTCTATGTTGTATAAAGTATCGACAAGGTCTTAAGACTGTCAGGGACAAGACCAAAGAAAAGATACATACTAAAGAGCCTTATGGCATTCCGCATAGCAGTTGTCGTCAGCAACAAAGTTTGACAGGCGTGAGATCCACTGATGAGCCCAAGGGTACAGGATGTGGGTACACCCATACTGGCAAGCGCTTTTCCCGAGCTCAAAAAGTTGCTCGAGTGTTGGTTCTTTAGGCATATAACTAAAGTCGTAGTGAATAATGCGGAAAATAAGGCCGATGGCCTCTGGGTTGCCATGAAGGCTCATCGTGTGCGTCTGACCGGGCTTGGTTGCATCACGAGCAGATGCAGCGTCATGATACAGCATAGAACGCCAGACTAGGGAAGCGCACGCAACAGCAGATCCACAGACCATGTAGGTAGTAGAGTCACCACTGGGCGTCTGGATGACGATCTTCAAGTCGGCATCTCTGTGAAATTTCGCAACACAACTCTCAGCTTTGCAGTCTGTCTCAGGAATTGGGGTCAGAGCCCGGGGAGTAGCCTGCACGACCGTTTCCTTGCTGACCTCAACTTGGGAGGTCGGCTCCTCGGTAGACGCCATGGCTCAGATGCATAGGCTGGTCGGTCCGACAAGGGAAAACTGTACACTAATTAGAGAATGATCTAACTTTGTCATGTTAAGAATATATGTTCAGCGCTTCACTGAGATAGAGTCAAAGAAACACAATCTTGGAAGATACAGGCTAAGTGAAAATGCGAAGATGACAAGCATGGTGTACAATATGGTTGATATGCCCCCTCGTGGGGTTGGAGGTTGTAGATGTGCCAAACAATGACCGAGTCACTGAAAGAATGCAGTACACTTGCCACAATTCAGCAAGAGAAGAAATGATTCAACAAACACATACCTTCTGAGACACAGGACAGGGAGGCAGAAGTAGAATCAGGGTCTTTTTCGGACAGGAATCGCTTGCGAGAGTTGCTAATAAGAGGGAACAAGGATGTGTGTAGAGTGTAGGCCGGGCTTAAGAGCACTGAGTAGTACGCTGAAGCCTGGAGATGCAGACGGCACCTGGGTAGATAGACTACCTTATGTAAGGACAGAAATGAAAGGTAGTAGGTGGAGGGGAGAGAAGAAATCATCTGCAAGGAGGTTCACTTATAGGTGCACGCAGAATGGGAGCAATGTATGTCAAGGCGCCTGCCTTAATAAGGTAGGAAGCAGATAGGGATCAGTCTGACTGATCGGGTCGGCAGGCAGGAAGCAGGAAGGCATGTGTAGGTGTTTAAGGAGGCACCTGATTATGTTCGACTAGGTATGTACCCAGGTGAAGACACGTGCACCTGCCTAGTCCTGGGTAAACAACAATGTGTGGGCAGGTACCTACATACTTAAGTAGGTATTGTACTATCTGCATAGGTACCTCTTAGATGACAACAACAGTGCTCGTAGGGAATTAGCTTGCTAAGTACCTAGGTTTACCAAAGGTAGGTGTTTAGCCACATGGCAGGCAAGAGAGGTGACCTACGACCCTAGATAGGTGCTCAAGACAGGGGAATATATGTATGAGGCAGTGGCAGCAAATACTAATCCAAATCTGCAATTTAAGCTTCAAGTTTAGGTGTGGAAAGAGGACGGACAAGGAGACCTGGAACTTGCTACCCATCAAGTAGTTCAAGACATGTGCTTCCAGCGAGATTTTCATAAGCTGCCTGCTTGCCCAGTGCAAGGCATGAGGGTGAAGAAAATAGATGTCATGGTCATTCATCATAGCAGTCAAAGGATTATTTTTCGCACACTTTGCTCACAATTTAGTCAGAGTCATATATGAACACAACCAACCAATGAATGTCCAAGTAAGAGACTTGTCAATTAACCTGAGATAATACTCAAAGAAAATACATGTGGGTAATAGAAGCTTATTCACCCAAGGAACCAATACTGTATAGCTCTAAAAGCATCAATTCTGCTTGTCTATACCGATAGCCTTCCATCAGTTATGTTACTCATATCATACAGGGGAAAAAAACCACAAGAGCATTTGTAGATATTGCTTTGTCTCCTATGACCTTGCCCGAAGTATGTGAAGGGGGTGTAAGATCCCTGTAGCTGTTTAGAAAGTAATGCCTTTGACGAGAATTACTGCGGATACAGGAGAGCCACAGCTTCTCGTGTAGTGCCCAGCTGAGAACCTTGCGCCCAAAGTCGACGCAAACATAATCCTAATCTCTCTCCTTTCTATGCATCTTCTGCCTCTCCTAGAAGCCGAGCGATTAGCACGTAAATAAATATCACTCCGCCAGCAACTAGAAGCCGATTCCGGCTTAGCCAACCTGTACCAGCATCTCTCTGCTGAACCACTGTGTCTACTACTGACTGAGTTTGCCCTCCCCGGCTTGTAGATCCCAGGGCTGGCCCGCAAGAAGTGCGAACGGGCTCCCCAGTTAATGTGTTGATCTTCTTCTGGGCCATCCAGCTCCAGTTCTCTTTGTCTACCTCGGGCCATTCCGATCGGAACTTAGCACCACCATCACCGGCCTTAACGTTCCCTTTCTGCGCCGGATTCTTGGCATGTGAGCCGCCGCCTGTTGAGTTCCACCATCGTGACCGCTCGGCAAACAGCTTACGTTCACGTGGCGTAGCCGACACTGAGCCTGTCGTCATCTCCTCCGATGTCATAAATGATAGCAGGCCGATCAAGATGGTCGACACTTCCCATGCTGGGTTGAAAGACTTCGGATGAAAGTCAGAGATTGAAAGGCAGAGTCTCGTGGAGGGCTGGAAGCGGCCAGATGGCGTGTGCATGCGGATGGCTGGGGGCGCAAAGGGGTAGTTGGGCGGGAAGATCAAGGTGCCCCAGTACTGCCCTCCGTGGTAAGGTGTGTCTTCCGGTCCTGTGATTATGTAATGCCATCTGGGCTTCGTCAGAACTATCTCAAACCTTAAAGTGCTTGCGTGTATACGTACTCGAGAATGTTGGACTCTGATGGGTGTGCTGAGATGTATGGAGGTGGGTTTTCAGAGATTGACTTGTATTCGCGCGCCAACTGAACGAGACAGTGTCAGTGAAGGTCTTCATCTTCAGGCACAGAAGATAACGGAGTGAGGAATGAAGACATACACGCTTGCTCGCTTGCTTGCTTGCCATTGGGCTGAACTTCCCTCGGTCAATGCTCAAAGCTCAAAGCGAAGGGTACACGTCGCAACAGGAGGAAATAATATGTGTCCCTTAAAAGAGTAGCGACCGTGCTCGGGGGTTACACGGGCACAGAGACGAGTACTCAAATGATCAGCGACAGTAATGTCGACGGCTGCAGTTGTCGATGATGGCCTTATGTGTCGGTAGTGAGAGGAGGGGAGCGTCTTCGTATTGTGCCTGTAGTGTGTAGCGTGCGATTTGAATGATGGTAAGGTAGTAAGGGTTGGTAGGCTGTTCCCTGTCAACCATGAATCATGTCCATAGGCGTTAAAGGACTTGCACTAAGTAGATTCGCTACCTAAGCATGTGGGTACTATCCAACCTGATTTGGCCCACTTTCACTTGAGCAGAACAGGGCTGAACCGTGGGGTACTTTGCCAAACCAAGTTAGGTTAGCTTAATCACTAGCCACTGAACAGCGTCATTCCCAGCCACAAGGGCCCTTGCTGGGGCTGGAGCCACTCGGATAACCTTACCTACCTAGGTAGTGGGTTAACCCACTGGATAGCTATTTGTTGATCTTGTCTTCCTAGAGCTCCTTGACCACTCTCCCTCCTAGCCGAGCGCCTTCGACACACGCCTGTTCATTCGCATTGGAAGGGGCGGGCCTTTCATCAGCTGTTATGGCTAAGGCTTCTTCTCCCGGAGACGACGATGCAAGATAAGCCCATTTTTGCTTTTATTGATCACTAATTACTGACGATGACCTCTAGGTCTTCGAGAGCTTATTCAAGAATGAGGCACGCTCCGTAGAACAGCGAGCAGCATCAGAAAGAGCACACCCTCATGAGTTTCAATCCGAACAGCGAATGGCTCAATTGGTTAGCATGTCTTGACAGCAGCTCAACCAGTCTGCATCTACTGACGCTCTAAGCTCTCCAACAATCAAACTCTACCTGTCACCCTCTCCTCCATCCACATCCATGGCGCCAAAAACACTCGGAAATCTTTTCTAAATCCACTCTTCCAACCGCTGGTCGAGGATAGCCGCAATGTCAACTACACTTTAAACGATCTCCTGAGTGAGGTTGAAGGCGCTGTCTCAAGGCTACAGAAATTCGGTACGGTGCTGATGGCTGCCTTTCTCATTACAGCAAACGCATGGCTGACCTCTTCTCTCAAGACATATTCCATCCCGATATTGTCGTCCACCTCTCCCAGCCCCCCCACCTCGATCCCTCCACTTCCCCGACGGATCTGGACGTCTCCCTTCGAGTGCGAGAGAAATCTCGGTTTATGTTGAAGACAGGCACGGATTTGGGCAATACGGAAGGCTCCGCATATGGGACAATGCTCGTGCGAAACCTCTTCGGCGGTGCTGAATTCTTATCAGTGAATGCTTCCGCGGGCACAAGGACGCGGTCAGCATACAGTGCCGAATTTTCTGCCCCAATAAATAGCAACCCCAACTTAAGGCTCAGCCTAGACGGGCTGGCTAGTAGCACTCACAAGCCATGGGCAAGCCACGAAGAGCTCCTAAAGGGAGGCGGGCTTAGGCTGAACTGGGCGAAGGACAATGGTGATCGCTTTCAAGTGGGTTATTCCGGCACGTGGAGACAGTTGACTGGTCTAGCTGCCACAGCGAGTCCGAGCGTACGCAGGGATGCCGGAGACTCGGTCAAGAGTGCGATAACCTACCTGTTCCAACGAGATCGAAGGGATAACCCAATGCTACCCCAAAGCGGCTACATGGTGAAAACCACCACTGAGCTTGCCGGGTGGGGTTTACTAGGGGGAGACGTCGGCTTTTCCAAGAGTGAAATGGAAATTGCAGGTGCTGTGCCAGTCCCCATTCCGGGGTCAAAAAGACCCTCGGGTGTTTCGATTGGGTGTGGACTCCGAGCTGGATTGCTCTACCCTCTACCCCTGTCTTTCGGCTTGAGCGGGGCATCCCCCAACCGCCTGAACGACCGTTTCACTCTTGGCGGCCCCACTGACGTTCGTGGCTTCTCTTTAGGGGGACTAGGCCCAAGAGACGGCACTGACGCGCTTGGTGGAGATATCTTCGCCGCTGGTAGCGTTAATATGCTTATCCCGTTACCTAGAGCCGGGCCTGATTCCCCATTCCGAATCCAGCTCTTTGCTAATGGTGGCAGATCGGTAGCGATGAAAAGCAAGAGGAAAAGCAATGACGCAGCATCTAGGCAGCGTATGACTGCCGGTTCAGTTTTGAACGGGATGCTATCCGCCACAAGAGAGGTTGGCACTGGCCTACCCAGTATCGCTGCAGGTGTAGGTCTAGTCTATGCACACCCTGTCGCGAGACTTGAACTCAATTTCAGTCTGCCTCTTGTTATGCGCCAGGGTGAAGAGAGTAGAAAGGGACTACAAGTTGGTGTTGGCATCAACTTCTTATAAAGAGACTTTAAACATTAGAACAGACCTGGCAGTCTACTATCACAATTGCCAACTGTGGTACTGATACTTGCTGTATATAGATATGTGTACCATATGATAACATGTAGATACCGTCATAACAATTTCAAACCTCCCAGACATGAGTTTTGGCTCCAAGCGTGTACTGCTCTGGCGCTATACAGCCGATCAATACGACCGATACCCAGTGCTAGTATAGACTAGCACCATACTCCTTTAATAGAAAAATATGCTGGTTATCATGGAAACTCATGTTAATTTCTAGATCAGTAACATTTACACGCATCCTGACGACTTACGGCCATAGAAATGATACCGAGAGGAAAAGCAAAGAAGCAAGCGATTGGAAATATTTGGAAACGAACTCCTGCTCGTTTGGCCTGCTCGAAGAACTTGTTCGAATCCTCATCACTATCCGATATGTCTACCCAAGTAAAAGAAAACAAAAGGACCGCTGAACACTAGATGATACACACGGCTAGAGAATTCGCTAGTTTCAAATAGTTGAATCCCCTTAATATAGTGTACCTACTTGCTCGCAGTCTTCAAACTGGGTCGGGCACTAGCTATATGTACCTACTAGTAGGTAGCACTGACGTCGTGCGTAG
Source organism: Xylaria sp. FL0064 (assembly GCA_022593225.1). NCBI lineage: Eukaryota > Fungi > Ascomycota > Sordariomycetes > Xylariales > Xylariaceae > Xylaria > Xylaria sp. FL0064. Next base: position 1,016,718 of record JAJKLE010000010.1, on the reverse strand, counting down.
TCGACACCGGGCTCCGCGGCCGGTGCCGTGGGGCTAGTTCTTGTTTAACCCCTTAACCCCGGGCAGTACTGAGGCGGAGATACCATGCGCCTTAACCTCAAATAGGCACATTTGGAGGAACTTGGCATTTCTGATTGGATACCGCTGTTCAGTTACGGCAGGAGATAAATGACGTCCGCTCCGGCCGATCGGTTAGTCTAAGCGGCTCGCCGTTAAAGCCAAGTTTAGGTAGATCCAGATCGCTTCAACATACTCTATATAAAAGGTAGCAGGATGCACAAGTGATAATTGTTTGTTGCTACGCGGCATAGAGATTTATTCAACGAGAAACCCTCAGCTCGTATTCCCTTTTCTGACTGTAGAACGAAGATGCCTTACATTCATGGCAAAGAAGTTGGGCCTATTGGCTTCGGCCTCATGGGATTTAGGGATTAAAGGCCCAACCCAATGCCAAGGACCCAACTAAGCCCATAGGCCCTTAACACACAGGCTATATTTAGGCTTTAAGTTTTTAATAAACTTAAAGCTTAAAAAATTTAATTAAAAAATTATATATTTTAAAAAATTTTATTTTATAAATTTTAAAATATTAAATAATTAATTATTTTTGAATTATTAATGATTATAAAATATAATGATATATTATTAATATATTAAATTTTTATTTATTAATATAATTAATATATAAATTTTAATAAAATTAAAATTAATATTAAAAATAAATATTATAATTATGTTACAGGAACATGTGTGTTGGCGCTAAGGTGGCCAAGGTGGCGGCCCAATGTTCTGCTTACCCTTGCTTCTTTCCACATTCTCAGTCACGTGACCACTCACCTGGCTCACTGGCTCACGGTGATCCAGTACATGAAGAGTTCCTGTTACTATTTCCTATGTCTATATAATGATCATGATTTCCTGTATCTAGTCACTCGTTTATTCTAGCTCTCTAGCTATCAATCTCACACTCTTATTTCACTTCGTACTTTGAACATCTAAGAGCGACTACTATTCTATCGCGACTAGACTAGTGGTGGGAGTACCAGTAAAACCTCCCTTACGGACCACCTGCTGTTAGTCTTATTGTTACCTGCAAATCAAGAACCCCCGCGTACGTCTTATATATCTTCCGATATATAAGAGGTCCGTAACAAATTATTTTAAATTTTTTTAAATATTATTATATAATTATAAAATAAAAAAATTTAAATTATATTATATTATAATTTAATATTATTTATATTTTTTTATATTATAATTTTAATTTTATTTTATTTTATTTTTTTAATTTAATAATTATTATTATTTAAATTTATATTTATAAAATAAAAAATTAATAATTTTAAAATAATTATATTAATATTTAATTATATAATAATAATATTTTTTTTTAATTATTAATTATTAATTTAATATTTTAATTTATTTATATTGATTTTTTAAATTTAAAATAAATAAAATAAATTTTTAAAAGATTATATAAATTAAATTTAATTATTTTTATTTTATTTCTTTAATTATTTTAATATTATATAAATCTTTCTATTTTTTATTATATTTATTATAAATTAAATAATTTTAATTAAAATTATTAATAACTTAAATTTAATTTTAAATATATTTAATTTTTATTATTTTTATTTAAAGATAAGAAATATTATATATAAATATTATAAATTTTGAATATTTTTATTTATAAAGAATTTAAAGATTTAAAATATTTTAAATAATTAAATAATTTATATATTAATTAATATATTAATTTTTTATTTATATTAAAAATATATATATTATTTTAAATATCATGTTATTATTTAATTATAATTTTAATATAGAATCTTAAAAAATTATAAATTTTATAAAGAAATTAATTATAATTATATATATATTCTATTATATTAAATATCTTTTTAAAATTTAATTATATTATAATTATTAATTTATTAATATTAATAAAGATATATATAATAATTAAAATATTATAATTATATTTTTATAAAATATTTAATTTTTTAAAAAATTATTTAATTTTATTTAATAAAAAAGAATTGTATTATTATAATAAATTTATTTAATAATAAATAAAATAATTATATAATTAATAAAGATTTTTTAATATTATTAAATATATTTTTTATTTTTTTAAAATATATTAATAATAATGATAATAATAAATTTAAATTTTTTATAATTGTTAAATTATTAAAATTTTATTTAATTTATAATTATTATTTATATTTAAAAGAATATTTTAATATTAATTTCAATATATTTAATATATAACTAATTTATAATATAAATTTAATATATTTTTATATTTTTAAATTTATAATAAATAATCTTTATAATTTAATAATAATATATCTTTATATAATAAATTATAAAATTAAAATTTTATTTTATTAAAATATTATAAATTATTATTAAAAATATAATATTCTTTAATAATTTAAATTTTATAAAATTATTTTAAATAAATATAATTAATTAAATATTAATTAATATAATAATTACTATATAGTTTATATATAATTTTAATAATAATATTTAATTTATAATCTTCTTATTAATTCTTTTATTTAAAATATTTTTTTAATTATTAAAACTTTAAAAAAAATATTTATATAAAATTAAAATATATAAAAAATAAAAGAAATAATTAATTATAATTTATTAATTTATATTTTTATTTTAATTAATAAATTATTATATAAATTCCATATTAAACTTTAAATTATTATTATATATATATATTTTTATTATAAAATAAACTAGGGAAATAATTAGTTAAATAAACTAGGGCCAGGAAAAGGTTATACGCCAGGATTAAAAAGTATACCACGGGATAAAAATAAAAGGTCATATAACCAGTCATAGAATAAATAAAACAATAAAAGAGCTATTATATAGTTTAAAAGAATAAAAGGTTATATAACCAGTTATATAATAAATAAAACAATAAAAGAGCTATTATATAATTTAAAAAAACAAAAAAATAAAATAAAGAGTTTTTATATAAGTTTATTATTTTTATATTTAATTATTTATTTAAAAAGTTTTTTAATTATTACTTTTATTTTTATTTTTATTTTTTATTTAGTTTATATCTTAAATAATATATAGTATAATAATAAAAATATTAATAAACTTTTTTTATAAATATTATATATATTTTAAAAAATATATATAAAGTTTATAATATTTTAATAATTTTTTAATTAATAAATTTTAATATAATATAGATATTAATATAGAAAACTAAATAATAACTAATTTATAAAATAAGTTTATTAGAAAATATTATAAGAATAATAAAATATATTATAAAACTTAAAATATAAAATTAAAAAATAAGTTTAAAGATTTTATAAAGATTCTAATAAATTATAAATATTAATATATTTAAATAATAATAATTTAAATAATAAATTAAATAAAGAAAATAATATTAAAATTAATATTTTAATTTAAATTATTATTTTATAAATATTTATATTTATAATATCTTAATTAATACAATTAAACTTAATTTAAACTTTAAATATATTAATTTTTAAAATAATAAATAAATAAAAACATTAAAAAAATAAAAAATGATTATTATTTTTATTATTTTTAAAATAAATTATTATAATTAGCTTATTAAAGATTAAAAGCTTAAAGCTTATATTCTTTAAATTATATAATAAATTTATAAATATAAAAATATTTTTTATATAAATAAAATTTTATTTAAAATAATATAAATTAATAATTAAAAAAAGAAAAATATTTAAATAATTTTAATTAATATTAAAAGATTTTTTAAAAACTTTTATATTAAATAAAACTGAATAAAAAACTTGAAATATTTTTATTAATTATAAGAATTTTAAGAAATAAATAAAAATATTATTTAAAAATATTAAAAAAATAAAATATATTAAGAAATAATTTTATTTATTTTATAAGAAATTAGAAATATAAATTAAAAATAAGATTTATAAAAAGAATAAACTAAAAGAAAATAATAAATATATTAATATAATTATTATAATTAATTAATAAATATTTAATAAATATTTCTAAAAAAGAAAATTTTAAATATAAAATAAAGGTTTAAATATATAAATAAAATTAAAAAATAATTATTTAAAAATGTTTTTTAAGTTATATATTTTAATTATTATACCGCTTTAAAAAGCATAATAATAAAAGAAATTATTAAGTAAAAGATTTTTTAACCTTAAAAGAATAAAAAAAATAAAAGTTAAATAAATAAATTTATATTTAATAATATAAAATATTTATTTTATAAAGAATTAGATATATATATATATATATATATTATTCAAGAATTAAATAAATATTAAAATAAATTATAAAAAAATATATATTTTATAAAACTAAATAGAATTATATAATATATAATTTTAAAAAAAAGTTTAATTATAAATAAAAAATTATTAATAAATTTAAATAATTATAAAAGTTTTTTATAATTAAATTTAAAATATAATTTAAAAATAAATTTTATTTTAAAAAATAAAATTATAAATAGTTTAAATAATTCATATTTAAAAAAATTTAAAAGAATAAAATTATTAAAAAGATAAAAAAATAAAAAAACTATTTTAAAAAAACTAAAAATAATAAAAATAAATTTTTATAACCTAGGTTATAAAAAATATAAAAATATAATAGAATATTATTAATTAAAGCTAAAATTAATATTATATATATATTTTAATTAATGATTTAATTAATTATAAGAAACTATAAACATAATAAAACTATAATAATAAAAATAATAATGTTTTAATATTTAAATATCTAAAATGTTATAGAATTATATAAATATTATTAATATTTATAAAATAAACTAAAAAATAATTAGTTTTTAAAATAGATTATTAAACTAAATAAAGATTTATAATAGAATATTATATAAATAATAATTATAAATATTATTAATTATTAAAAATATAATTTTTTTAATAAATAATTTATAAAATATAAAGAAATATAAAAAATAAATAATTATATTTTATAATATAATTAAAAATAATAATTTTATAAATTCTATTTAAAAAACTTGTTTTTTTTTTTAAAAATAATTTATAAAATTTATAATATTTTTTTTAATATATTTCTAATAATTTTTATTTTTATTTAATTATATTTAATTTTATTAAATTATAATATTAAATATAATTTATTTTTTATATTTTTATACAAATATATTAAAAAATATTATTCTTTTAAATATTTAATTATTATTATAATTAAGAATATTTTTATTAAATTTTATAATTTTTTAAGATTTTAATTTATATTTCTAATAATATAATATTTATTTATATTTTAAATTATATTAAAATTTTATATATATTTTTAATATTTAAATTTAAATTTAAATTAATTCTTTTTATATTATATTAAACTTTTTCTAAAATTTTAATAATTTTAATTATTTATTATTTTTAAAATAAAAACTTTATTTATTTTTTATTTTTTTATTCTTTTATATAAAATATTTTAATAAATATTTAATTTAATATTCTTTTAGTTTTTTAAAATATAAGTTTTAAAAATATAATATAATATTATTATAGACCTCTTATATATTAAAAAATATATAAGACGTATGCTGGGGTTCTTGATTTATAGGTAATAATAAGACTAACAGCAGGTGGTCCGTAAGGGAGGTTTGCTGGTACTCCCACCACTAGTCTAGTCGCAATAGAATAGTAGTCGCTTAGAATAAGAACTAAGAGGTAGAGATTAATAGCTGAGGAACTAAACTAAACGAGTGACTAAATATAGGAGAGTCATGAGATTATATAAACATAGGAAATACGCTTTGTCAGGGCACAGACGGCCCAGGATCGATGAGGTCGTCGTCGACAGTATCGATCCGAGATAGGATCGATAGAGTCGCTATCGACTATATTAATCCAGTCAGGATCGACGGGATTAATGTCGACCGGAGCGACGGACTTGCAGCCAACCCCCTTATATAGTAAGCGGGGTCCGTATAAGCGTTAATAATGGGAGAACGAGTGTGAGAGCGCAACGCGCGCTAGGCCTTCTCTTGGGCCACCCCTCTTTATAATAAATATTTTATAAAATATATAATAAAAGAATATAAAAAAAAACTGGTTTAATTCTAAAAAAAATATAAAAAGTTTTTAAAAAATTAAAACTTAAAATAATTTTTAATTTAATAATCAGGTTATTAAACTTAATAAAAAAAAAACTTAAAATAAATATTTAAATAAAATAATTATAAAAATATTTAAATAATTTATTATTTAAAGTTTTTAAAAAATATTATATTATATTATTTTATTTATAATAAAAAACTATTTATAATCATTATAATATTTAAAGAATAAAAACTATTTTTTATTAAAACAATAAAATTAATAAAATTAAATTTTTTTTAAAGTTTTAAAATAAAATATTTAAATATTATATATTTTAATAAAATAAAAGTTTAAAAGTTTAAGTTATTTTTAAAAACCTTTTAAATATATAATTATAATAAATATATAATTTAAAAAAGTTAATAAAATTATATAAATAAAGAAAATAAAAAAATAATAAATTAATATATAAATAAAAGATTTATATATTAAAAACTCTATAAAATAAATTTATTAAAAACTTTTATAAATATTTCTTATATAAATATTAAAAGATAATTAAAAATATATAATAATTGTATAAAAAAATATTTTTTTTTAAAACTATAAAGAATAATCAAATTTATAATATAAATATTATAAACTATTATAATTAATATAAATATTTAAATAAATATAATTTATAATAATTTAAGATTTTAATATTAAATTATTTTTATTAATTAATTTAATTATAAAAATATAATATAATTATTAAATAATTAATATATATTTTTATTTATTAATATTTAAATAAATATAAAATATTAAAAATAATTATTTTTAATTATAATAAACTTTTTATATTTAAATTTAAAATAAGCTTTTTTAAATAAATAAAAAAATAAAAAGATTAAATTAAACCTTTAAATAATATTTTTAAAATTATATTAATTATTAATAAAATAATTAAATAAAATTATTATTATAATATATTAATTAATAAAAATATAAATATATTATTTTATAAAATAATTTATAAATAAATAACTATTATTAAAAGATAAAAAGAATTATTAATAAAAATATTTATTATTATAATTATAATAGCTTAAATTTAAACTATTATTATAAAAATTAAATTATTATAAATAAAGTTATAAATATAATTCTAATTTTTTTAATAATAAATATTATAATATTATAATAATAAAAAAATTAAAAAAATAATTTTAATAAAAGAAATAAAGTTTATTTATTATATTCAAAATAAAATATAACTTTAAAAATATTATAAATTAAAATCAAATAATTAAATAATAAATTAAATTTTAAATAGTCTAGTTTTTTTAAAATTAAATAAATTATTTTATTTTTTATTTTTTATTATTTAAATTAATATTAAAAAATATATTAATAAAAACTTAACTTAAAAAAATAATAATTAAAATATTTATAAAATTAAAGAAATATTGGATTTTTATTAAAATAAAAATAATATTAAATATATTATAAAATAAAAAAATATTTATATATTAATAATATTTAGAAACTTAAAAAATATTTAAAAACTATTATAATTATTATAAATTAATGTTATTATTAATGTTTTAATTATTTAAAACTAAAAATAAAAAATCGATTTCTTAAGCAATATTTAATATATTCTGATTTAATTCCAGGATAATTTAAAATTATTTATTTTTAAAATTTTTTATACTTGGTTCTTTTATATTTTATACTTGGTTCTTTTATATTTTATACTTGGTTCTTTTATATTTTATACTTGGTTCTTTTATATTTTTATATTTTTAATATTTTAAACTTCTTTAAATTTATAATATTATAAATATTAATTTTTATTGTTTCTTTATATTATACTTTCTTTTATTTATAAAAATAATAAATATAAGTTTATATTATCTTTGTTTTTTTTTAAATAACGTTTAGTTTATTTTTAAATTCTTTATATTAAATAATTATTTCTTTTAATTATTTTAAAATAAAGTTTTTTATATTATAATAAAATTAATTATTATTAATATAAATAATAATAATAATAAAAGTTAAAATTAAATAAAAAATAATTAAGTTTATAATAAATATAATAAATATAATAAAAATATTTAAAAGCTATAATAATTAAATTATAAAAAGAATAATAGCTAAAAGAAATTACGCTCGGCAGCTTGTTTATTAAAAGTTAAAGTTTTGCGTATTTGTTTTATATAATTAAATATATTAAAAAAAGAAAATATATATAATAAAAAAAAGAAAAAAAAAGTCTTTATTATTTATTATAAACAATAAGTTTAAGAAAAAAAAAGATAATATTATAGAATAAACCAGGGGAATAATTAAATAAATAAACCAGGGCCAGGAAAAGGTCATACGCCAGGATTAAAGAGTATATTATAAGCTAAAAATAAAAAGTTATATAATTACTCATATAATAAATAAAAAAATAAAAAATAAAAGGTTTTTATATAAATTTATTATTTTTATATTTAATTATTTATTTAAAAAGTTTTTTATTTATTAATTTTATTTTTATTTTTATTTTTTATTTAGTTTATATTTTAAATATTTAAAAATTATTATTATTTTTAATAATATTTAATATAATAATAAAAATATTAATAAAATCTTTTTATAAATTATTTATTATTAGTTTTATTATTATTTATGAATTAAAAACTTTTATAAATATTATATATATTTTTAAATTTAATTTTATATATATTAATTTATATATATTATAAATCTTAATTATAATTATTAAAATTAAGGATTTAAATATTAAATTGTTTTTAATTAAAAGAAAATATATTAAATATTTTATTATTTTTAAATTTTAACTAGATTTAAATAATATATTAATTAATATTTATGTTTTAATTATATATATGAATTTAATTATAAACTTTAAAATAAATTAATTATAATTAATATAATAATTAATATATTTAATATTATTTATAATAATTTAAAAATTAAATATTCTATATTTATATTAAATAATTTTAAAAATATAAAAAATATTAATATTATATTTAAATAATATTTATATTCTTTACTTTTTAATTTTAATTTTAATTTTAATTAATATTATTATATTATATATATTAAAATATTAATTATAATCAGTATTAAAATCATAAATTATAAAAAGTATTATAAATATAATATAATAATTCTTTTTAATACATTTAGTTAATAATATAATTAAGATTTTAAAATAATTAAAAGAATTATTTAATTTAATAATTTATAATAAAAATATTATAATCAAAATTTATATTTATTTATTAAAATAAGAATTAATTAAAAAGATTCTATAATTAAAATTAATAAAAGAAACTTTATATTAAAAATATAAACAAATATTTAATAAAGATTTTTAAATATTAATTAATATATTACTATTCTTTTATATAAAATTATAACTTATTAGTATTATTATTATTATAAATAATAAAATTAATTATTTAAGAATTTTTTTTAAATAATCTTTTTATATTAATATATATATTAATTATTATTAAATTTAAATATCATAAAATATTTTAATAATTTAAAAATTAATATCATTTTTATTAATTCTTTTATATTATATAAATATATAATTAAAATATTTTTTTTATTCTATTTTATAATACTTTTATTATTATTATTATTATTATTATTATTAAATATTAAATTAAAATTTTCTTTAATTAATAAATATATTATTAATATAAATTAACTTTTTTAAAAATATTGAACTATAATACATTTAATATTAATTATTAATATTTTAATTTTAATTTTTTTTAAATTTTTAATTTATTATTTAAATTATATATAATAATAATAAAATTTATAAAGAATTTATATTTATTTTATTTAAATATATTTATTAATATTTATATTTTTAAAATTATATAATTTAATAAATATATATTATATAAAGAATTATAGAAATTTGAAAATATATTTTATTAAAAAATATTTTCTATAAAATTTAATAATATTAAAAAAAAAATTTAATGTTATATTTATTTTTTTAAGATTTTATTTATATATTAATATTAATAACCGTAAATATAAAAATGAAAATATATAAAAATATGTTTAAACTTTTATAAATAATTATTAAAATATTTAAAATATTTATTTATATATTAATTTTGTAATCATAAATATATATATTATTTATATAGAATATATACTATTTATATAAAATATATAATTATTTTATAATTAAATTCTTAATTATTAAATTCTTTTAAATAAACATTAAATATAAAAACATTATTTTTTAAATAAATTGATATTCTTTAAATAAATAATATTTTAAATACAAAAATAATAAAATATAAATTTAATTTAAAAAAATTTTTATTTAAATTTTTCTTTAATATTTATTAAATTCTTTTTTTATAATATATTTAAATTAATTGATTTTTTATTATTTTATTATTTTAATATTTATTAATTATTATGTTTTTAATTTTAAAGTTTAATTTTAATTTTTTATAAAAACTTATATTCTTTTATTTTTTTAGAATTTTAATATTATATATAATTATAAAATAAAATTAATTTTTTTTATTATACTATATTAATTATATATTATTTAAATTAAATAACTTTTAATTATTTTAATAAAAATATAATTAATCAATTTTATTTTTTAATTTATATATTTAAAGAATTTAAATAAAAACTTTTAATTAATTAAAAATATAAATTATTTATAAGAAAATATTATAATATTTAAAATTTAAATTTAATAATAAAAAGAATATATATATAATTTTTAATATTAATATTATAAAAACCTTAAATTAAATTAAATAAGTTTAATAAATTAAATATATTAATCATTATATTAATTTTATTAATTATAATAAAATTAAATATTTAATTTAAATTATAATAATTTATAATGATATTTTTTTATTAATTAATTTATTATACATCTTTATTTTTATTAATAATAATTCTTTATTTAATATTATTAAAATTATAAACTTTAATAAAAATAGTTTTAATTATAAATTATATTATTTTAAAAATATAAATTAAAATTTTTAAAGATTTATTAAACTGTCAAAATAATTAAAATAAATTATATATAAATAAATAAATTTTTATTTTTTATAATAAAAAATAAATTAATTATTTTATTAAATAAAAGAAAATATTAATTTATATTATTTTATAAATTTTTATTTTATTTTTATTTAAATATATTTAATAAACTTTATTTTTTATAAGTATTAAAATCTTTTAAATTTTATTAAAATATTTTATTTATTATTAATAAATTATTAAATTATTTATTATAAAATTAAATTCTTTTATTTATATTTTAATTATTTAATTCTTATTATTTATAATATTAAAGAAATAAAATATTATTGTTGTTTAATTTTCTTTAATTTTTAAATATCTTTTATAATAAAATAATATTTATAACCTTTATATAAAATTAGAATTATAAAATAAATATATCTTTAAATATAATAAATATTATATAATTATTCAATTTTTATATTAATTTTTATACTTAATATATATTATATATTTTTTTAACTCTATAAACTTTATTTTATAATATATAATAAAAACTTCTTTTTTAAAGTTTTATTTTAAATGTTTTAAATATTATTAATATATTAAGAAATACTTTAAAAATTTTTTAAATATTATGAAATAATATAATAATATTTATTATTATTTTATTAATTATATAAAATATATTAAATAAGATTTTTTAAATATCCTTTAAAAATATTATTAAATTAATTAAAATTTTTATTTAATTTAATAAAATTAAATTATAAAATAAATTAAAATATTATTATATTTATTTTTTTAAATTAAACTTTAAATAAATTAAATATTCTTCTTAAAAAATCTATAAATTATTCTTTAATTAATTAAAACTTAATAATTGTATTTATTTATATTTAAATTATATTACTTTTTATTTTTATATAATTTATAATTAATTATTATTTTTATTTTCTTTATTTTAAAAATAAATTTATTATTATTATTAATTTATATTAAAATTAAAATATTAAAATATTAATTTATTTAATTTAAATAATCTTTTATATTTATAATAATTTAATTTTTATTAAAACGTTTAAATTAATTTATAACGTTTATTTTTATTTTTTTTATTTTTATATATATAATAAAATTAATAATAATTATATAATTATTTATATAAATAACGCGAATATAAATATTTAATAATATTAAGCTTACCGTAAAAAGAATATTATTTATAATATTATTAAAACTATTTTATATAGCCGTTATAATAAATATAATTTTAATTTAACGCACGCGTTAAATTAAACTCTTTTTTATTACACGTTTAAAATTTAAACTTTAATAAAAAAATAATTATTTTAAACTTAATAATTAAATTCTATTAAATATATTACGTATATTTAAATTATAATCTATATAATCTATAATTAAATATATATATAAATAAAAATATTAATTATAAAAATAAAAAATAAATAAAAGCTTTATAAAATAATTATTCTTTTTATTTTTTATTATTAATGTAGTTTTTCTTTTAACATTATTATTATTATTATTATTATATTTAACTAAAGAAATATTTAAATTTAATAATTATAATAAATTTTAAAAATATTACTTTAATTATAATTATTTTTAAATTATTAAAAATATTTAAAAATATTAAAACTATTATTATATATAATTTTATATATTTATATAATCTTTAATATTTAAAAGAGATTAATAAAATTATAAAAAGGTATTACAGAAATATTAAAAATTAAATTTATATTAAAATGCTTTTAGAAATTAATAAATATATAAATTTAAAGCGTAATTAAACGCGGTCGATTTATTATACGGTAATAAACTGAATAATTTAATAGTTAAAGCTCGATTAAAAAACGTTAATTAAAAAACGTTATTATTACGCGAGAAAAAAATTTATTTTTAGCGTTTCGGCTGTTATTATAAGGGTTAAAAGTTTATAAACTTAATAAAAAAAAAGCGTTAAAAAAGTTGTTAATAATTAATTAATTAATTAATAATAAATTATTAAATAATTATAAATAAATTAAAGCTTAAATAATATTTTATACTTATTATTTAAATTAAAAATATATTTTAATTTATTTTAAATTAATAAATATCTTAAATAATAAAAAATTATTATATATTTCTTTAAATTAAATTTATATAAAATATTCAAATAATACATTTAAAAATAAATGAATTTAATTTTATTAAAGTTTTTTATTTTTTTTTATTAATATTTTAAATATTATTTTGTTAAAAAAAACTTTTAAACTTTTTTATTATATTATTTATTCATTATAAATTTTTAATATTATTATATTATATTAATTATATTATTTTCTATACTAATAAAAATTATAAAAAATTATACTTTTTTATTATAAAATAAAAAGTTTTAAATAATAAATCATTATTTAATATTTTTTTATATATATTAATATTAAGTTTTAAATATATTAATTAATAAACTTTATTTTTTATTATAATTTAATTAATATTATATTTTATAAACTTTACGTTAAAATATTATATAATATTAATCTTTAATTTTTTAATTTATTTAATTTATTTATTATAATTAAAATTAAAACTAAAAAATATATATTAAATTTAATTAATTAATTAAAATTACTATTATTATAATTTTAATTTAATTTAAAATTATTATTATAATATATATAATAATAATTTAAAAATAATAAAATCAAAAACTAAATAATTTAAATAATCTTTTTTTTAAATATAATTAAAATTTAAAATTAATATAAATTATTATTATAATATTTATTAAAATAAAGTTAATAGTTTTATTATAAAAAATAAAAATTTAAATTATAATTATTTTTTTAATTATTTTTTATTAATATTTTAAATGAATTTTATAATATTTTTTAAATTAAATATTTAATAATTAAAAATCTTTTTAGTTAAATTATTAATTTAATTATTAATTAATAAATAAATATTATTTTTAAATAATAAAATTTTTAAAATTATTATAAATAAATAAAAGATTTTTAAAGTTAAATATAATAATTATTATTAACAATTAATATATTATAAAATTTAAATTTAAAAAAAATAAATTTTAAAATAATTAATATATAAATTAATATATTTATTATTATTCTTTATTTTATATTATTTAATTTTAAATTTAAAAATTTTTAATTCTAAATAATTAATATTATAATTAATATTATTTATTATAATAAATTATTAATTATTAATTAAAATTTTAATTAAAAATTTTAAATATAATAAATTTTTTATAATATAATAAATTTTAAATATATTAATTTATTTTATAAATGTATATTTATTTTATATTATATATATTTTAAATTTTTTATTTATAAATAATTTAAGCTTAAAAAAACCTATAAATTTTCTGCGAGGGGTATATTTATTAAAAAGGCTTATAAGCTTTTTTTAAGGGCCCAGAAAAACCTATAAGTTTTCTTGGGCCCCTAATGGGATTGACTTGGCGCGCTATACCTTGCCCTCAAGAGCAGGCTTTTGAGGCGATGCGCGCGGCACTCGCGAACGGAAGTATATCTGTATTTATAATTGCTATTTGAGCTTGAGCTATAAGGCTTCTGACTGTCTGCAACCTACTTGATAAGTACTGACTGATGCCATGTCAGGTAACTTCTGGAACCGTGGCGAGTTTTATGGGCCCCCTGAATATAACAGCTTAGGTAAGTGAGATATTCTCATTATTTCTTCATTGCAAGAAAGTCGCTAATGCAAAGCATGATAGTACTGCTAGAGAGATATTTTGAAAAGTATCCAGAGGATGCCGAAAAGGTTGTCATTTCCATTAAAGGTGGCGTCAATCCCGAAACATATAAAATAGACGCATCGCCAGAAAATACGCGTCGAAGTTTGGACACCTGCATTGCGCAGCTCAAGGGCAGAAAAAAGCTTGACTTGTTCGAATTTGGCCGCCGTGACCCAAATGTGCCAATGGCAGACACCTTCAAGTTGATACAGGACGAATACATCAACACTGGCAAGCTTGGAGGTATAATGCTCTCTGAGGTGCGAGCCGAGACAATTCACGAGGCGGTAAAATACACCAGAGTGGCAGCTGTGGAAGTTGAAGTTTCGCTGTACGTCGCCCAATTGAATGCCGAGCACAACCAACTCCTTAGGCCGCAGCTAACATTGCTCACATAATGGCTTCTCGACTGACATCTTCGAGAATGGCGTTGCTGCTGCCTGCGCCCAATATGATATTCCCGGTGTTGCATACTCGCCGATCGGCAGAGGCATGCTAACAGGCAAAATCAAGTCGCTCGATGACATCAAGGATGCCCTCTTCCGTTCGTTCGAATTGCCACGCTTCCAGCCGGGGAACTTCGAGGCGAACCTGCGTCTCGTGAAGCAAGTCGAAGAGATCGCCAAGGCGAAGAACTGCACGCCCGCTCAGCTCGCCATCAATTGGACAAGAGTGATGTCGAGGCGTCCGGGCATGCCCACAATTGTACCCATCCCCGGCGCCACCACGGTAGAGAGGGTGAATGAGAACAGCCAGGTGGTTGATCTCACAGATGAGGAACTGGCGCGAATTGATGCTGTCTTAGCTGAATTTACGCCCGCCGGTGAACGCTACGGCGCTTCTATTCCCATGAATACCTGAGCTTTCGGAAGGTGTGCGCTATGAAACTATGTGGAAGGGTGCTGGTTATACTTGTACCATTAAACATAAGAGAAAGAGATTCATTTGATGTACAGACTGCAGATTTTTTGTCTGGACCTGATGATCTGTTACCACACTATCAATAGACTAGCTTGTGAGTTCACCAGCTAGTCTAGCATAGCCAGTCTTTGAGGATGAAAGAAACGTCAGTCCGGAACAATGATTCTTATGCTGTTTGTCGTAGATCCTTTTCGCGGCTGCGAACCGGCTGTGGACTCTCCATCAAGGGACAAACGTTCCCAACTACCTGGGTAGGTAAACTACATGGCCTCGCTCATTAGAGCCCGCCAAGTAGTGGGGAAATAGATAGAGCCCGTTGGCTTGCTTTAAAGCAAAGATAACACGTCACTTTTCAGGGCCATGCCATGCGACAGGTCCATAATCTGAATCAGTTAGAGGTGGTTTAGACATAGGCGGCTTTGTTAAGAAAAGACCTAAAACCTTAAGAGCTTGCATGTCTTTGGAATGGAAACGGCACGTGGGGCCTGGTTCGCGAAGTGCGCTTACGTAGTCTGCCGGAGGTAGAAAATAAGCGAAACCTACCTAGGTACCTAGGTAGACAAAAGAGGTAGGGCTAGCGGAGTTAGTTAGAGCCTAGAAATCTTTGGAATGAAATACCTACCTAGGTAGGTATGCCTCGGTATGCGTACACATTAAGGAGTCCTTTCTACTGTAAGGTTAGCAGTCAGCGATCAGTGCCAGCAATGACCAGCGCTCGGGTTCTGCACAAGGTTCTATAACCCAGTCAAAAGCATGGTTGAAAGTTACACGTAGTCACCTATTTGATACATTAATACCCGCATGCACACCAAGTCCATAGTGCTCCGTATTACTGCAGTGAGGAGCGAAGTCGTGTGTGTAGGTACTAACTTTCACAAGAACATGGAGGGGCATAGCTTTTTCTAATTCATGAGCGGCGGGGTTTATTGTGGCTTGTTAAGGTGGCGGGCTGTCGTGATGATTGATGTTGAAGGGTACTCATGTACTACATGTACCTCCCGAAGTTGCGCTTTAGACAGGTTTTGGAACTGCATGTGGGGAAGCAGGTAGCTTCAGCCACAGCCGATTCCACTACCTAGGTAGGTAGGTACCTATCTATTATGTACAAAGAAGGTTAGGCGGCCAAGACATCTAATAGTGAGTTTGTTTCGCATTACTAAGGCAAATACCGCGCCGATGAGGTCACTCTCCATCTACGTGCCCCTGTCGCCGTCGTCCATCGCCCATCCCCATTCCCCAGAGTGCAACCAGGCAGCTGCATACACTCGGTACCGGGTGATGATAGATAAGAGAACGCTACAAAAATTACAATGTCGGCGGCAGGCATGCTAGAGTTCCATCTAACAATCAGTTGTCTTGCCTGTCTTTTGTTTGCTGCTTTCGGCTGAATCAACCTAAGTGGAGCCTCAATTGAGCTGAATGGAGAAAATTAATTATTGTTGTAAAAAAATTTAAATTTTTTTCCTCCCTTTCCACCCTTGCTCAGAAAGGGGACTTCTACTCTGGGTAGTGTGCCTACCCTACTGGACCTACCTATTTTCGGACTTTTCCAGGCTGCTAACCCCGCCAAGACCACAATCGCCGCACGTACCAGGTAGATTGCCTGCCAGACCAAAGACCCTGAAAGGCTTGAACCTACACGGGTCTGGGTAGGTACCTAAGGTAAGGAGGCACCTAGGTAGGAGGTAGGTACCGGGTCTGAAGCCTGTGTGCATCTGCATCTGCTGCATCTACTAGTACTACATTCACATGTAGCTCAGTCATTGCACCTAAATACACATCTATTTTATATGTAAATCTGCGCTTGCTAAGCATGTTGTAGCTAGGAGGTAGGTACCTATCGTGACCTAACGTCTTCGGCAGTACCTGCTTAGTAGTAGGTCAGATATTCACTGAACTTGAAGCCCCCAATACTCTACCTAATCCTCCAATCACTCCCCGCTACCTGGGTACCTTAGGTACCTAGAAAACCCACCTACTTCTTAATCAACCAACCACTGGTCGATCAATTTGAGCATCCATCTATTCATCCCATCCATCCATTCAAAACATCCCCATCTCCGTCTCCGTCCATCTACCTCGCTCTCCTCTCTCAGTCCGCCATCACTACCAACGGCTGGACAGTCAGCAACGGGGTGACGTTATATATATCGGTGCTGCTACATTCACCCCGCCAGCTCAGTTATCTATCACGTCTTCACCGTCTCTTATCCCAAACCTACGCAGCACTCCCGCCGCTGTCTCTCTCTCCTACTATACTTGGATCCTCTCGCATCCCACAAGCAAACAGTTTGTTCTTACCCATCTGATTGTCTTTCCCAGGCAAACGCACAGCGAGCATCCACGGCCATCACTATCTTTTCTTCTGCCTGTATCTATCCTTTGCCCGGCCAGAAGTGGCATTGGCCATCAACATCAAGATAGCGTTGTTTGTGCACGCCGTCGGCTGGGTATGGTGCACTTGTCGCTCATGACACCATCGAGCTCGGGTTGAGTCGCCAGCTTCAGGTCCTGGTTCACGGTCTACGGTACAATCACGGGTTACAGTTGCGGTCTGTCGCAGCGTCGTCACCACCACCACCACCACCAGCATAGTCGGGTGCCCAACTTTGTCTTTTGCGCCTTGGTTACCTTTGCCGCGCGCCGGATCTCGAATCGGACTCAACAATACAGCTTGCCCCCTCTCCTCATTTTCTCTTTTTGACATCTTGATTCGGTTGTCCTTTCTTGGTCTTCGCCCTATTGACCGTGTCTAGCCTCGCAAAGCCCGCTTGCGCAGCACACCACACCAACATTCGCTCTGACCTACTGCCATCCTACTATTCCAAGTTGCGGCGACGTGGTATACCTTGCAATCATGGCGCCATCTTCCAAGACCCAGCCAAAACCTGCAAGATCTTCTTCCGGCCATACCAAAAAGCAGCATTCCGCACCCGCTCCCAATGCCGCCGCTCCGGCCAACCGACAACATGTAGTCCCTGCCATTCCTCTACCCTTGATGAACAAACAATCCGATAGCTCCAGAAATGCCGCTGCCAAGTCTCCTCCCAAACATGCGCCGACTGCCGCTCCGTCTCCCAACGGTTTTCCAGTTTCTTCCCTCGAGGCTGCGCTGATCTCCCGCTCCCCGCTCCACTCGACTAAGAACTCCGAGAACGAAGTCAAAAGTCAGAACGTGGAGAAGCCCGCTTCCACTACCGTGTCTCTTGCCGGACCTCAGCAAAGTCCCGAGCAGCTATCTGAGCAACAACCCAATGCGTCCCCATTGCAGGTAAATGGCGTCGGTCATATCACAACAGGGCTCCCCCCCGGTGCTGACCGTGGAACTGAAGAGACTCGAGGTGAGTTCCGTCTCGATCTTATCTGTTTGCAGGCTTCACACAAGGCTTCCTTTGCTCACGTTGAATAGGTGTAAATGGTGGTCCGTCGTATACCCCCCAGCCCCAATCAGCAGCCTCAACCACTAGACCAGAGTTTACGCCATCGTTTCCCGCCCCGTCGCACCCGCTGCTGCAACACCACCAGCATATGGCTGACCAACATCACCATCCTGCTATCTTCCATGCACCACACCCTCACCACATGCACCCTCACCAGCATAGACACCAGCTTAGTAACGGAGGTGGCATCATGTTTGGTGGCTTCGACTCTCATACCCCCTCTCCTGCACCTCTTCCCGGCGGCTTTCTGCCACCTCCCCATCCTCCTATGAATGGTGAGAATCGTGGTCATCCTCATTCCAATGGCCACCACCACAATCATTCTACTAGCAATGGCTTCCCAGCACCTATTAATACCCACTTCAGAGATATGGTGCCAATGTCAACCATGGAGACCTACGGAACAGTTCCAGCACACACCCCACCCGTTCATATCGATGCATATGCTCCTGGTGCCGGTCGCTACGGTCCACCGACACCTCATAGTTTTCATGGTTCTCACACATCCGGTGAACCTAACGGGATGGAGAATACCACGCTTCCTTATCCGCCTAATGGCTCATACGCTGTTCATACTCGCCACGAGCATCCTGCTGCTCACCCCCACCCACCGGTCCCGTTCCCGCCTTTTTTACCTCCCCAACCCATGTCACGACAATTCAGCGTGCCAGAGGATGAAGTAATGGAGGGCGTTCGTTACATTCGAAATCTGTTCGATAATGGAGAACTTTCTGATTGTGTTCTGGAGCTTGTCTCTGCCAGGGGTCGCCATCATCCCGTCAAAATAAGTGGCCACAAGCTCATATTGGCTCGCAGCCCTGCCTTGAAACAGCATATACTGACTGCTCGCGCGAAAGATCGCGGCTCTCACACTATCACTATGGAGATCGATGACTCATATTTGCGGTCGGATGCCTGGTGGACTGCCGTCCAGCGTTTGTATCAGCATCCACTTTTCCAGCTCCCCCCTATGCTAGGTAATGCAGAAAATCGAGTCGACTTTGCTGGCAATACAGCAGATCGGTTCGGTTTTTGCCTGGGTTACGCTGCCGCCGGCCATGTTCTTGCCATGCAGGATGTGTTGATCCGAGGCCTTGAAATTGCCGCCAATACCCTCACATGGGAGACCGTGGAGGTAGGCCTAGGCTTTGTGCTAGAGAATACTGTTCAACGCCACTTTGATAATAGTACCGAGGTAGAAGAAGCCTCGCCTTCTACATATTTGGAATTCGGGTACGGACCAGAGACTAAGATTCTTCTGTCTGCCATTCTGAATTTCCTAATCAACGAGTTTCCTCCCAATTTCGAACTGGACACCTCTGTCCTGGATAACCCGAAGACAGCGAGGATACCGATGAGTGCCAGTGTCAGCAGCACTCCGACGCGCGCACGCGCCGCTGAGAATGTCATGCCCGCCATTGCTAGAGGCTCAATCACACGCCAAAACGCCAAACAAGCGCGTCTATCCAGCATCAAATTTGGTGATCTCCCTGCGGCGTACCCGGACGATGGAACGCCGCCGCATCGTGAGCCTGCAGAGTGTTCATCCATCTTGTCACGCATTTTGCTCAACCTACCATACGACGAGTTGTGTCAGGTCTTGACATCTGGTAGCCACGGTGTCTCGGGCTGGAATTCGGCTCAAGATCGGTATCATGCGGTCACTGATGTCGTGCGTGAGCGGGAAGCAAGACGTCTGCGTGCTGTCGAGGCTGTTCGTACCGAAGCTGTTCCTAACGCCCGCGAGATTCAGGCCCGTCTGTCTGTATCACACCGATATACCATTGCTGAGCCGTGGGACGTTCTGAACTGGAAAGAAGAGGTTATTAGTGGCGAAACACCTCGCATCGTACGAAGATGGTTTCCTCAATTCGATGTCGCCCAGCAGCCAACACAGCAGCGAGCTCCACCACCGTACGACACCCAGGACTCGATAGTCTAGTGGCCTGTGCGGGGGAAGATCTGATGGGACTCATACGACGCCACGACGAAGGGTGTGCTTGGTACACTCTAAGCAGATGTTTTCTACGATGCATTACATGTTGGCTCTTGGGAATTGACATTTTGGGTTTGGTTTTCAGTCGGCATCGCGTTTGGTGTTTGTTGGTGTATTTCTGCTTCTACATGGACATACTTGACTAGGGTGGACGAGCAACGGCAAGCTTCGATTTATCGAAGACTTCCGTTCCTCGAAGTGACACTCTTCAAAATCATTTGGCATTGGCGGGAGGAAAAGTCTTACAGCATGCCATGGCTGGCATAGTTCCGCAGGGATAAAACGGATACAGGAAAACCCACCGAAGAGTTAGTTAGATCGCGAAAGACAGGGCCGTGGCTGGCGTGATTGTCGAGCGACTTTTACATAATACCCCTTTTATTACGCTGTTTGATGCTTCTCATTCGAGTGTCAATTGGCTGGAGTTCATGCTTGGAGTTACGAATTCAGAAATCGAGGGTCATCTCTGATGTTTGGTAATGGCGGTAGTGGTGGCGCTGGTGGGGAAGACAATAGTTTATGGACAAATACACCGTTCATATCGTGGATTGGCGTTATGATAATGCTGGGTAGTACCGCCGCGCTGGGCCGTCAACGTCCTAAAAAGGTACTGAGGTAAGGCTTAGGGAGCTCAGATAGCCAGATAGCCTGTCAAGGTTATACACCATGGCTGATGACGCGATGGGGGTCCCCACAGATTTCGAGCCCTACAAAAAGTGGTTTATTATCTAATATGCTTCCGACCGACCAAAAGTTCCCTCAAGGTGATATTGTTCATAGACCAATATACATTTTGTGTTCACTATGCCTTTGGGCTGGATGATGAACTTTGTATCTGTCCATCGGTCTTTTCATTTCCTCTTAGAACCAACAGATAAGGAATGGTGGTAGTGAAAGGTACCTAACCTATAAGAATCACTGCCCTTGCACATGAAGATGGTATTTAAGCCTTGTTCGGGTGATTCTCTGTTAGTGGACAACTTTCAGATAGACTAGCCCTGACTGAGGCCGATAACCTACGATCATAGTAATGCAGGGGAAGTCACCGAGTGTGGCAGGGCTTTACAAGCGATAAAGCCGTGGACTCGGGATCTGGTCTTGTTTGGTGTTGTATCGACCTTCCTTAAGGTGGCTAAATAGGCTCGTGTGACGCAGACAGTCATAGTAACTCATATATAGTCGCTCCAAGGACACCGATCTGAAGCGGTGAATTACGTGGTTGCCATGTTATGCCCCTGCTCCTGATCTCACCCTTTACAGGTGTCGGATGGAAAGAAGACTTACGTGTTGATCTGATTTTAAAGTATTGATACTGATTGACCCAACTTTCTTCACATCACCATTCACTCATCAAGTTTTCCTTGCTTCGAATAGAGAGGGAAATCCCCTGATTACGCTATAACCGTAGCCTGCGTAGACACAACAATAATTATGCCGACCATATATATAGTCTGCCTTCACACATGTTCTACTACTACCTACTCCACTATAGGTACACGCAAGTTCTTTTGCGTTAGGTATACTTTTACAGCAGACACTGGGTCGTAGCAGAATCAGTGCAGTGAGCTGGTCTAGGTAGCCCCCTCAATCTGAGCCAGCAAGTCCAGCTTATTCATCAGTTAAGGCCGGCATCAGCAGCTGTAGGTGCGTAGACTTAGAGAGAGAAAAAATCGGGATCTCAAGCGTCGCAATATTTATTGGTAGGTCAAGGACATGGGCTCGCAGCGTAATGGAACTGAGTTCCTGCGGAAAGCCAACCCTGTCTCCAGGTAAGTAGTCAATCCCTGCTCGAGAAAGATGAACCCTTCCTCACTAATGTTCGGTGATCTAACAGCTTGAGTGTAGCTATTCAGTTACCCAGTTTCCCTACTTATTCATTCATTCCTCTGGTTAAATTTGACGTTTGTTTTGTTCACCCTTTGTTTACCCAGAGTCCACGTAGTATCAGTCGACGGATTCAACTCGCTACCTGCTAGTTAATCGGTCCATGCTGCTGCCTCAGCGCCTGATCCTTCGGGAACTGGTACGGGAAGTACAATCGCAGTGGGATTCCAGAGAGCGGGCTTATGACTATGTCTTCAGCCATCCGTACAAGAACAACTCACAAGATTACATCGGCTCGCCTGGACATTTTTTCAAAGGCTTTCCGAAATCTAAATCCATGATCCTGTTGCGCTTCTGCAACGCGAGTGGATATGATTCAAACTGAGAACCTGCGAATGTACTGCCATTGGCACATGAGGAGTGTTGAGCCACACTCTTTTTGCGTCCCGAAACTACTTCTTCCAGGTCCTCTGACTTCCCGTGAGTGGTATCGTGTCTGGGCCGACTGATTATGTGCAGCCAATGTTCCCACGTCGAGTGATGATGATTACCTAGCTACAGACCGGAGGCTATTTGGCATTGAGGCTCCGCCATGCATACTCGAACATCAATAGTCTAGACGCTGATAGGGGCAGAAAGGGTCACTGGGAGCCCTTGCGTGACAAAAACTTTTCTCGACCTTTGAGCGAGTCAGACGCGTCAGTGTTTCAAAGATGTGTAGTAGGCCTAGCAATTGTACTTTAATAGATCACTGTAGCATAATAGTAAGAGAGGTAAAGATGCTAATGGTATGGTGGTGATGATGAACTACCGATACCTAACCCCAGACCTCCACTATGACATCCCCAGCAGTACATGCCTTGCTCCACCAACTTTACCCAACCAGGCAGTGACTACTGTGTATGCTCACATGCTACGTACCTACCAACCTCGCCAAGCCTACCTACCTAGGTACTTGGGGAGCGCAGTGAGGAATTCAGCCGAGGTACTCCATACTTTCCGTGAAGGGATCCAAGCTAAGGCATGTAATAATCTACACTAATTGGGTATCTTGGCCTTCTCCACTCAATCTTGCAGCTCTCATGCCACTCCTTGTCATTGTTGTGACGGTTTCCTGCACATGCCATGGTCAATGCTCAATCAAAGCCACCCAACGCCATCTCTTATCTTTCATCAATCTTTAGCAAACCGTGAAGTTGGCCATCACCTCTATCGATTTCTTGAAGCGCATTTCTCGTACATGAGCTTCTGAATTGACTGCGTCGCGCGTTAACGAGCCGAAGTGTGCCCCAGTTTCGTTGCGAGTCGCAACATTGCAAACGAATCCACGAGATTGCGGGCTCCCACTTTCAACACCACACCGCGGTTGCGCCCTCCTTACAGGGATGCTCTCGTCCAGCTGCTGAGGCGTGTAGACATCGATTGCCGAAGCGAATCGAGCGCATAGTCCGGGCTGACGCAGGCATCGTGCCTGCACTTGTCGTGTTGATGGCCACTTGATGATTTGGTTATCGGGCTTGTCGCGTTCAATCCAACACGGCGGGAACAGGACTTCAAACATGGCGGCTGGCGATCCGAGCAGCAGCCCCCCTAATTTATCCTTCATTCCCCCTCTCGAAATTCCTAGCCCCGGCGGTGCCGAAGCGATGCCGCGGTCGCGAGCAGTGTCGGCTCCAAAATCCAAATCCGTTGTCGATCCCGTTCTCCGCAATGCCTTGAGGTACACTATCTCGGCACGCGAGTATGAGACTCTTCACAGATATGTCATCTCGCGCTCGCGCGCCCTCCGAAAGCGCGCACCGACCGTCAACACCGTCGAGAAATACATCAACGGCGAAAACACCAAGGGAAAAGGCAAAGAGAAGGCGACACCAAGGAGTTCTGGGTCGAGAGGAGGAGAAGCCGGGGTAGGGGGAGCAGGGGGAGCAGGGGGGGGAGACAATTACAACGTTCGCGCAGTCCGACACGCTCTGCGCGTCTTTGTTGCCACAGGCATAGGGGCCAAGGCCTACGAGATACTCATCGCGCGTATTAAGCGGCAAAAAGAGTGAGTCGCACCACCGTAATACACGTAAATGCAGTGATTCGAGCAGGCGGCAGACTAACCGTCATCTCATCATCCATTACAGATCCGGCTCTTCACAGAATAAGCAGCCCTTTTACAAGTCCGCGCCTCTCCGACTATCTCTCTCCCTATCCACCATCTTACTACTCTACCGACTGCTCTTCCGGTTTTTCACTCGTCTAAGGACTCAGTTGCTCGACCCAGCGGCTGCCCCATTCCGTCAACGCAACCCGGGAACCTCTAACACCCTCACATCCCCCTATGCGCCGGCGGTGGGGGCCAGTCTCGCTGGTCTGGCCTTGGGCATATTCCCCGCCCAACAACTCCGATTGACTATCATGATTTCCGTCATGTTTCGCGCCCTGGAATTCGGCTGGAATCTGCTTGAAGACGAAGGTTCTATCTGGGGTTTCCGGGCCAGGGCCGGAGGAAATGGCGTTGTGAAAAGAGAACGTCCAGGGTGGTTTGGAAGCTGGATGCTTCAGCCCCTGGCTATGGGACAGCTGCTACATGCCACCGTGTTCGACCGCGAGAGCTCTCCCGTCGGGTTTTTCGACTTTATCTTCAAACACACTAATACATATCTACACGGCGCGCCAGACAACTTGCCTTCTGGCGTCAAATGGCCTGGTCCATGGGACATTGTTGACAGTCTCGCGCAAATGGCAAAGCTCAATTGGCCGTACGTTTGATTGCTTTCTCTATCTCCTCAGCTTTGTTTGTTTCTGTTGCTAATCCAAGTTAAGACCCTTCATCTCGCCAACTCTTTTTCCTGACGAGCCTACATTGCCAGCGACGCTGACAACGCTTGCGCCACTCACCTCTCAAGCCTATCCCATCATCACGTCGCTGAGCTGTGCCAGTTTGCATCCCGGTGATCCTTCTTGCTTAAGAACGTATCTCACATTCTGGGTTCGCTCGTTCCCACGGTTTGGGCGCTTCTTTTTAATATTCTATTCGATGCTCATGCTGCCGCGGTATAAATTATTATACAACGCACCCTTACACTTACTCAATCGATTATTATCACGTGCGTTGCGCCTTACGACGTTTGCTACGGGGGCTATGTCCACCGCATGGGCCAGTATCTGTTTCTTCCAGACATGGCTACCACGGACATTCCTCCCCACGCAGCGGTTCTTCTTGGGCGGCTTCCTCGCCGGTTTGTGGGCGTTTGTGGAGCGGCGCGAAGGCCGTAGCATCTTCCTATACACAGCACGCACCAGTGTCGACTCGCTGTGGAAAGTGGGCGTCAAGCGACGATGGTGGCGCGCCATGCGGGGCGGTGACGTTTGGTTGTTCGCGCTTGCGTTAGCTATCACGGGAGCCGTATATGAGAGAGACGCTAGAGCAATACGTGAGGCTAATGTCCGGAAAGGGATCAGTTGGATGAGAGGTACAGGCTTCAGGGACTGGGGGCTCGAGGAAGAGGATGAACTCGAGCAAGAGGGTGCTGTAAAGGAGGAATAGGTTTGGATTTCTACCATCGAGCATTCACGAATTGTGCGTCTTCTGGTTGGAATTAAACCGGAGATGCAATCGATATCTTGGGTAGTAACTGGACAAACGTGAAACCATATATATACTAACGCGCTACGACACATTAATTACCTTGCGACATTACTCATCAATACTACCTGAAACAAGGCATCGGCTTCTCTATTCAGTCTTATTCTTCTCTGATTTGCTGGGCATACTAGCAGAAATTAGAAAAGTAAATATCTGACGCCAGCATCTACACTATATTGTACGGAGACTAACTCATTACCAGGTAGTAAGCTAGGCTGGAAGAGATGTTCCCATGCAGCTCGTAAGGAATTAGCGTTAGTATACTGCCGCATTGAATTTATACATGAAGTAATTTCCCTTTCCACCTACTACATTGGGATGGACCTAGACCAAAGCAAAGTAACAGCAACATGGCTAGTACTGTCACGAGCACGGAATAGCTACCTCATCAGCCCCTAAAAAGCAGGTCCCCGCGTTGATCTGGCATGAGACCAAGACTGTGGCGTCGAATGTGCATCACAACTGTGACCTCGACCTGGGGGAAATACCCCGACAACATGGAGAGCACCTATGATGTTGGAAGCCGCCAAGTCTGGATGGGCCGAAGTTGTACAGTAGTGTAGACGCTTCTCGCCCGTTGATTATTCCCGGCAAATAGGGGCGGCAGGGCTACAAACAGAAAGTTGATCGTCGTCTATAAGATTATGATACCGGCTTTGTGATGGGCACGGTCCGAATGAATACTCAGCCCCGCTTGTTGATTTGACCACTTGCATCCATCATGTTCTACTCACTCCTAACTGTCCTGGCGGCCAGCCAGGCGCTCGCCGCGCCGTCCCTCAAGAGCCGTGCAGCCGCGCCCGCCGCGTATGTCACGACTTCGGACCTGAGCCACAAGCTGAGTCCGGCCGCAGCGCCCATCTCGGGCCGCGGCACCGGCGGGAGCTCAACGTGGGACCTGACCATCGACGACACGGCAGCCGGGCACAAGCAGACCATCATCGGCTTCGGAGGATCCGTGACGGACGCCACTGTCACCGTAATCAACGCGCTCCTCGCTGACAAGCGCAACACACTGCTGAGACAGCTTCTCACGTCCGATGGCGCGGACTTCAGCTTCCTCCGTCATACCATTGCCTCGTCGGACTTGTCTGGTCCGCCAGCCTACACGTATGACGATGCTAGTGGAAAGGCGAACTTCAACCTTGGAGATCGCGGCACTGCCATGGCGAAGATGCTGGCTACTATTGCGGAGCATCAAGTCTGGTCTCACGATCTTAGGTAGCCCATGGAGTGCGCCTGGGTGGATGAAGTTGAACGGCGTAAGTTTGAACTTGCTCCATCACCATTAGAAAAGAGGAAAAGGAAAGAGGAAGAAGTAAAGGAATGAAATTGGAAAGAGAGAGACTAGTTTCATTATATAGAGATCAAGTGACAGTACTTCTTGTTCTAACATCTACAAACACATATAGGTCCTAACGGGCAACGCGAACAACAACCAACTTAACTCGCAGTACTATTCGTCATATGCGCAGTACTTCGTGAAGTACCTGCGAGCCTACAAGAGCAACGGGGCCGCAATCGACGCCATCACGCTGCAGAACGAGCCCCTGAACAACCAGGGCAATGGGCACGTGACGATGTACCAGTCGGCGGACGAAGCCACAAAGGTAACTCAGCAATACGTCGGCCCGGCGCTGAAGAACGCAGGGTTCAACACCCAGATTTGGGCGTACGACCACAACACCGACCAGCCGAGCTACCCGCGCACCGTCATCAACGGAGTCGGGTCGTACGTCAACGGCGCGGTGTGGCACTGTTATGCTTCGAACCTGGACTGGGCCGTGCTGACCGACTTCCACAATGCTTACCCTGGGAAGCACCAGTACATGACTGAATGTTGGGTGAGTGGTCCTTAACCTTATCCGAGAGATCCATAAGATCGCATGGGAAAAGAATAAGCCATTAATGACCACTCTCTTTCTCATCAGACCTCACCCCAAACATCATGGTACCAGTCCTCCAAGAACACCATCGGGCCCCTGCAGAACTGGGCCGAGGGTTGCCTTATGTGGACGCTGGGCACCTGGACGCAGGCCGCGGACGGGACCTTCGGCCCGTACATCCAGGGCGGCTGTTCGACGTGCCGCGGGCTCTTCGTGGTGGACCAGGCCAAGGGGACGTACGACTTCACCATCGACTACTACACGATGGCGCAGATCTCCAAGTTCATCCCCAAGGGCGCCGTGATCCTCAGCGGCTCGGGCAGCCACAGCTACGACGGGTACTCAGGCATCCAGTCCGTGGCCTCGAAGAACCCGGACGGCACCCGCACCGTGGTCATTGAAAATACTTTTGGAAATGATGTGTATGTTACTGTTACTACGGCCAGTGGACAGACCTGGAGCGGCAATGCGCTGGCCAAGAGCGTTACTACTTGGATCTTGCCTTGAGGAGGCTCAGATAGGGGTAACTGCAAACGCTAAGGGAGGAAAGTAACTATGATGTCTGTTGTTATACATGCCATATGAAGCCGTACACTGCGCTCATACATTCGTCGGGAATTTCCAAAATTCGAAATGGCAATGAAAAGGTGGCAAGCATATGCGAGGAAAATTGAAAACAATCAGTCTCTTAACAAAGAATATTGCTAATCAGACATAACTTACATCACGTGCAAGTCAGGCCAAGGTCACTACCTAGTAAGTAGTCTTAAGCATAAAGTAAATACTGAACATTGTTAACGCCTAGGCCTTGGCTCACTAGGTCTAGGAGATAACCTAACTTGTATATGGAGGAAATTGAGCTACGATCACCATGGTAAATCATTTCTTCCTTACTGGGACCTGGTCCCTGACATAGAATCTCAGTCGAGATTATTCAATTCCGTATTACACTACTTTCAAACTACACTTCAAAACAAAGCATTCAAGATTAAACTGTTTAGGACAGGCGTTAGCGTTGATTGACATTTTCAAGATTATAGGAATTCCGATGGAAATTTCCAGCTCTTGTTTTCCTTCTCCTTTTCTCTCCACTTCACTTTTTTAACGGTGTCCTTGAATACGTGCTAGAGGCCTGAATGACACCTTTTTGTATACCTATTAAACTTCGTCTATATGTTCAGGCCATTTCTCCGAACGATCTGTTGGAGGGCCAGGGCCAACTGACCAGTACAGGTTACGGCTGCTGACCCCTTTCTATCTACCTGCTATGTGACTACCATAGGACTTTATTCATTTAGGATAAGATACGCTAACAAAATAACTGATGGTAATCCCGTTCCTAGTGTTGTACGGAAGCCTACGCGCTGACGGGAGGTCACCTATGCGAGGCCCCGCGAACCACATGACCTTTCGTGTTCATATTTATCAAATTATAGGCATGAAGCCGAATTGCAGGATATCTCGGATAGTAGGTAAATAAAGCTATTCAGAGACTAAGACATGCGGCTAAACCTTCTCATGAAGGAGGTTCAGGTCCGCAGGACTCCTGTATAGAGAGTCTAGTTAGCCCTCCAAGGGACAGAGGGTCCTTTGGACGGGTAAGGGTCATTATGCGCTCATAGAATATTATTCTGATATTGAGTCATTCTCCAAGCCCTGTATCCAGCCCTTGTAATACCTAGACTTGCTAAGTATGGCCACAATTAAACAGTATTGTAGCGCCACCCATACCATGGATGAAGCCGTGCATATTATTCAAGAAGCTTAAACTGGGACTTTAAAATAACACTTTAGTAGGATATACCTTATCGAAATTCATTGCCAAAGTACACGTAGAGGCCAAGTTTATATGTGACTCGGGAAGTGTTATGGATAATTAGGGTATTGAGAGGTGGCGGAAAATATCACATAGCACCTTTTAGCTTTCTAGGTGGCTACCATCGTTGAGTAATGGCTTTATTTTCTGTCGACGCAGACCTTCCCAGGAGATCGGGTAGTATAGTCGCCTGAGACGCTGGAATATAGATGCTTGCTAATTCTCTCCAATCTTAGGTGAGCCGACTCCATTGTTCTCTTGACTGACGACCCTTGGCCATAGATTACTCGGTGGATTAGTGATAGTATACTGTTGGGAGAAGATCGTCCTGTTTCAATTTGTTATCCCAAACTATGTACAATATCACAGATCGCGGCTTCAAACACAGCCGCGTCTATGCCCTGAATTCGCGTTACATCCGGTTCGGGTGCTTTATTGATGCCGAGAGACTGCGGGTACCTTTGGATGATGACACTTGAAGCGATCAGTGATAATCTTATACGTTAGGACAAGGACGCCTCCAGACCGCCTTGGTCTTAGATGTTAAATATGAGTATCACCTAATTAAGCGGAATTCCAGTTCGTCCTTGTGAACGTCACAGCTTTTCTGTTAATTATCGGGGTACCTGGCGGCTGTCCCGGAGCACGGGATGCATAATGGGACTGAGTATTATGACCTGCGAGATAAGTAGAGATATGGGAAAGTATTTTGGTTTGATGAATGATAGTATAGGTTATCATTGGTCATTTTCGCAACCAGTGATTCATAGGTAGGTCCAGTAATTCATTCCACGTTCTTTCACTTTGGTCCTCATATTAGAGAGACAAATTAAATAGTTGCTATGCAATTCGTGGCATAAACACTGCTGCTGTGGCCAGCCCCCCGACCCGCTGGCTAGATTGAATTATTCCTCGCACATTTTGCAACGACTTACAGCGAAAGCCCGAACGCTGCTGCATGTTCATCTCACCGGGTAAGATTTCGGACATCCGCATGGAGAGTGCTTCTGCCGGGTCCTTGGGCATCCCCCATTTCTGATTACGTTGATGCTCGACCCTCGGCCTTGTCGGTCTCAGACTTCGCGGAGTGGAGTAGTCTGGTGGAGTCCTAGGGCATGTTGACTGGTTCAGGGAAAATGTCGTTTACATGGGCCATGGTATTATCACCGCTACTCCGTCTTAGATGTCACACGTTTGCCGCTCCATGTCAGACACATGCAGGTGTAAGTTTTGTGGCAGCTCTCACTGCAGGACAAACATGCAGACATCGGGGTAACGAGATCGTTTACGAGAAAATACTGACTACACCAGGGAGAAATTGTACATTTGTGTCGCTAATTGGTCGAGCGCATGCAGAAAATGTATGACGTAAGAAGTCATCGAGTTGCGTGACGGCTCAGCCCAGTCGGTTAATCTACTCCTCTAGTGGAGCTTCCCTTCCGTGCTACTGATGTATACAAAAGCACGCAATGGGGAGTATTGCATAACCTGATGGGTGTCCGGGCGGTGGTCTGTTGTTGTATTCCTCCGGTTGTTCCGATAAGCAACGAAAGTCGGAGACTGATGCATGCTGACCTAAAAGAACGTCTGAGTGCATCTGTTTGTAGCATACATAGTATATGTTAGCGTGGATGACGAGACCAGTTGGAACACGTCACATGCGCGAGACGCGGGGTGTCGGTTGAGATTTCGAGGAGATTCGGTGGCCTTTTCATAGTATAGAGATCTAGACGACGGGGTACCGGACAATTGCCATAACCCGATTTAATGGATCCTCATGGCAGAGATTCAACAAAAGAGATGAAGAGAATCGGCTGTTTGACTACTGTAGGTATTGGAACAAGACGCCAAGAAAAGATTATGGCCACTTGATAGTTAGTTTAGTGTACACTACCCAGAGAAGGCTAGCGTATAACATCAACAACGTGTATATCTACACCTCTTCCGGGATTATAAATGTTAGCTTGATACTTCTACCAGCAATTTTACCAGGGCTATTACTGAGGTATTGCCAGGGTTATACCGGGGTAGCATTTATACCTTCCAGGGCTTTATAAATATTTTAGACCAATGTTAAAAAGATTTCTTGTTAACGTATAAGGCGCCCTTATAAATATTTTATACTAAACTTAGTAAAATATAGAGGCTTAGTGTCGATTTTTATCTGACGTGGAAAAATATCGGAGGGCCTAAGTACTGAGCTAACATTTATAATCCCGGAAGAGGTGTACATATGTAGCCGAGGTCTCTGTAAAAGTGTACGTATAAAAGAGAGATGGGTACGGGTAACCTAGTGAGGAAAAGGGGCTTCTTGGGGCTGGCGTGCGCTAAGGCAAATTATGCCTGGGTCTTGCGCCGGAGGGTCCCGTATCCGGGAAACGTTGACACTAAACTCGGAAACATTGTGCGCGAAGGATTATAAAACGGGTCGAAACTACCTAGGTAGGGTAGGGAGGGTACTTGTATTGCAAGCAAAGCCTCGAGAGGGCAGCCTTATATAAAGTAGACAAATTGTAGATTGATCCCGAGAGTATGATCCTAATATGGCAGAACAATAAGTCTATCTTGACAGGATAGCCGAGATGTCAAAGGAAGCGGTGGTTTATTGCATTGAAAATACAAAGAGTAACATCACACCCTTTTCTCGGCTGTCTAGAATGCGACAGCTGACGATCCTACGCGACAACACAGATCTGAAATAACCATGTGGATGATAAGGTTTTCGATGCAGAGGACCCACCCGTTATCAGATCAGCTTAGGGCCTAAGCTTAGGCACTAAGCAATGAATCGGTATGACTTCCACTTCAAGTCTTGGTGGTGGAACAGAATAGCCCCAAAATCTTAAACTAATCCACTACCGAGTGGGTGCTACTGTACCTGTATTAGCAAATGTGTCAGTGAATCCCCCACCTAGCACCTGCTTATGGTAAAACATTAGATCTCGATCAGCTGAAACAGATGTAGATACTGTACATGTTTCTCAAAAAGGGAGCATAAAGTTGGTTTCTGTGGTATCGCCCGTTCCTGTCAATGCAGTTCCGACAGCCTGGGACGCTTTTCCATAAGTATCGAAATGATATAATGGTATGCCAAAACGGGGAGGGCGACCGATTGATTGGCCTGTACTAGTGCTAGTGCTAGTGCTAGCGCACCCCACCTTGCATAAAAATTGAAGAAGTTATGCCTGCTCCAGTGGCAGCTTGGCGGGGTGGCGGGGTTTATAAAGAGTCCGACGGGATGTCAGGAGCTGTGCAAAAGGCCTCTGCCCTCCATGAGCCGGACCGACAGGCAACGTGCTCTTCCCGGCCTGTCATAGTACCTAAATACTACGTGAGTAGGTACCGAGTTCGTACTTGAGTAGGATTATGCCCTGCCTGCAGTACTGTTAGTGCCTGGCAATACTAAACTGTACTTGCGTATTCAAGCCGAATACTTTGCCGCCCGGCGCCCCAGAATCTTCTCTTCATCGCAGCCGGTTGTTCGAAAGGTATATCTAGTAGACAGGCCAGGGGTCCTGGCGAAAAAAAGAGTCTCGCCAAGAATACCGTAATAGTGTCAACACTCGAAAGGAAAAGGAAAAGGAAAGCGAAGCTATATAATTGATCAGACAGGCCCCCCCGCCCCAGGCCAGCCCTAGGTCAGCTCTGATCGTCAAGACAGGAGTCAAGACAGCGCTTGACTGACGTTTGTGCCTCGTCTTCTCAAAATCCCGTTCTCTTGCCCCGTCAAATATATTATTGGTAAGTCTCGATCTTAAATCACTGCTGTAGAGCTCTTCTTAATTAACATTTATTCTCTACTCTAGTAATAACCTCTAATTACTATTTCTTCTACTTTTATAATAGCTTTGAGGCACGCCGCGCTTCCTAAAGCCCGTTAATCTTTGGGCGCGCGTCGCAGATCTTGTTACTACATAAACCGTGCGAGTTCATCCATCTAGCAACAAGAGGTCATTCGTGCTTGGGCCAAGTCCCAGGAAGGTGTCGAGATGTCGTGGACAGGCGGCGGGTTTTCAAACTACGACCGCACCGCACAGGCTACGGCGTCACCGAGGGCCACATCGCCGATGCACGCGGAGCCGGCAGAGGAAGGCGACAATGCCCACATCGACGAAAAGCTTTCAAGAAAGCGGACGGCTTCTATTCCGGATGCGAGTCCAGAGAACACGGGAAAGAAGGAAAGGGAAGTGGGATCGAGCGATGAATCTACCGACGAGGAGGGCGTCGAGCTCAAGCGCCGCGAGTCACTCGTCCACGAGCTGGCACGCAAGTACACGTCGCAATCCCAGGGTCATTGGACGCCCGGTACCAACCCTTTCCTAGAGGCCGATGAGAATTCGTCGGTCAACCCGAATTCGCCCAACTTCAGGGCTCGAGACTGGGCCAAGGCCATGGTCGAGATGACCGCCAGCGAAGGAAAGGAGTTCCGAACCGCTGGTATCTGCTTTCAGAACATGAACGTGCACGGCTACGGTTCCGCCACTGACTACCAGAAGGATGTTGCCAACGTCTGGCTCGAAGCCATCGCCCAGGGTCGTAGGCTTTTAGGTAACAAGGGAACGAAGATTGACATCCTGCGAAATTTCGATGGCGTCGTCAACAAGGGCGAGATGTTGGTTGTCCTGGGCCCCCCTGGATCTGGATGCACTACCTTCCTGAAGACCATTGCTGGCGAGACTGCGGGTATCTATATCGACAATCAGTCCTACTTTAACTACCAGGGTATCTCGGCGAAGGAGATGCACACGCAGCACCGAGGCGAGGCTATTTACACTGCCGAGATAGACGTTCATTTCCCCATGTTGACAGTTGGCGAGACCCTCACCTTCGCTGCGCAGGCCCGCGCTCCTCGCAATCTTCCCCAGGGCGTCGATAGAATGACCTATGCGAACCACCTGCGGGATGTCACTATGGCCATGTTTGGTATCTCACACACCGTCAACACACGTGTGGGCAATGAGTACATTCGCGGCGTCTCTGGAGGTGAACGCAAGCGTGTCACCATCTCTGAGGCTACTCTCAGTCGTGCGCCCCTACAGTGCTGGGATAACAGTACTCGAGGTTTGGACAGTGCCAACGCTGTCGAGTTCTGCAAGACGCTTCGAACCCAGACCGAGCTGTTTGGAAACACCGCTTGCGTATCCATCTACCAGTCTCCCCAAGACGGATACGATTGCTTCGATAAGGTCACTGTCCTCTACGAGGGTCGGCAAATCTATTTCGGTCGTACCCAGGAGGCCAAGCAATACTTCATCAACCTCGGCTTCGAGTGCCCTGCCCGTCAAACGACTCCTGACTTCCTGACTTCCATGACGAGCCCAATAGAGCGTGTCGTTCGGGAGGGTTTCGAGAACAAGGTACCACGTACGCCGGATGAGTTCGCCGCGGCCTGGAAAAAGAGCCCGGAGTACGCTGCTCTTCAGGCCGAGATTGAGGAATACAAGAGAGAGCACCCTATCAATGGACCCGATGCTGAAGCCTTCCGTGCTTCCAAGAGAGAGCAGCAGGCGAGAGGTCAACGTGCGAAATCTCCCTACACGCTCTCGTACCTTCAACAAATCCGCCTTTGCCTCTGGCGAGGTTGGCTTCGGCTTAAGGGTGATCCCAGCATCACTATCGGCGCTCTTATCGGTAACTTCATCATGTCTCTTATCATAGGCAGTGTGTTTTACAACCTTCAGCCAACCACAGCGAGCTTCTACCAAAGAGGCGCCCTGCTTTTCTTCGCCTGTCTCCTGAATGCATTTGCTAGCGCACTGGAAGTGAGTTGACGATTCCTCCATTTTCCCGTCGTCTCTAAGACTCTCGCTAACTTGTGCATTTAGATTCTTACTCTTTACGCTCAACGCCCTATTGTTGAGAAACATGACCGCTATGCCTTGTATCACCCGTCTGCTGAGGCCTTCTCGTCTATGCTCTGTGACTTGCCGTATAAAGTCCTCAACACCATCATCTTTAACACGTCGTTATACTTCCTCACCAATCTACGTCGTGAACCAGGCGCGTTCTTTTTCTTCCTGCTCTTCTCGTTCGTTATAACTCTGGGTATGAGTATGATTTTCCGAACGCTTGCCTCCTCGTCCAGAACTATCACACAGGCTCTGGTCCCGGCTGCCATTCTCATTCTCGATCTCGTCGTATTCACTGGTTTCATCATCCCGGTCAACTACATGTTGAGTTGGTGCCGTTGGCTGAACTACGTCGATCCTCTCGCTTACGCATTCGAGTCGATGATGGTCAACGAATTTTCTGGTCGACAGTTCCGTTGTACTGAAATTG
Source organism: Xylaria sp. FL0064 (assembly GCA_022593225.1). Taxonomy (NCBI): domain Eukaryota; kingdom Fungi; phylum Ascomycota; class Sordariomycetes; order Xylariales; family Xylariaceae; genus Xylaria; species Xylaria sp. FL0064. The sequence goes on along the minus strand of JAJKLE010000010.1, from coordinate 979,961 downwards.
TCCCATCGCCTCAGTTTCCCGAATATGCACACGTTGCTCCGGCAAACCAAGTTTGCAGTGCTATAGGTAGCGTTCCCGGCTCACAGACGGTGGATGGAGACCGATATTTGGCCTCGGCCTTCTCATACTACGCATCTCATAAATGGCGAAACCTGGGTATCATTATTGCGTTCGTGCTCTTTTCTATGTTCACGTACATTGTTTCTGCTGAGCTCGTCTCTGAGAAGAAATCCAAGGGAGAGGTTCTTGTGTTCCGACGTGGCCACAAACCCGCTCAATTCAAAGAGTGCAAGGGTGACATTGAAGAAGGTGAAGGTCCTCGTGTAGGTCCAATTGCTACTAACGCAAGCCGCCCTGGTCCAGCCAACAAGGAAGCAGGTATTCTGGGAGAACAGAAGAGTGTCTTCCACTGGGATGACATATGCTACGACATCAAGATCAAGGGTGAGGTGAGGCGCATCCTCGATCACGTTGACGGTTGGGTCAAACCCGGTACGCTCACGGCCCTTATGGGTGTCTCTGGTGCGGGGAAGACAACTCTACTGGATGCCCTCGCAAGTCGCATCACCATGGGTGTGATTACTGGTGACATGTTCGTCGATGGTCGACCATGTGATGCTTCTTTCCAGCGCAAGACTGGCTACGTCCAACAGCAGGATCTACATCTCGCCACTACAACGGTTCGTGAGGCTCTGAACTTCTCTGCCATTCTTCGCCAACCGGCCGATGTGCCACGCGAGGAGAAGCTGGCGTACGTCGACGAGGTCATCAAGCTTCTGGAGATGGAAGAGTACGCCGACGCCGTCGTCGGTGTCCTCGGTGAAGGTCTCAACGTCGAACAGCGCAAGCGTCTCACGATTGGTGTCGAGCTCGCCGCTAAGCCACCGCTACTGCTCTTCGTCGACGAGCCTACGTCTGGCCTCGACTCGCAAACTTCTTGGGCCATTCTGGATCTCCTAGAGAAGCTGACCAAAGCTGGACAAGCCGTCCTGTGCACGATTCACCAACCTTCTGCCATGCTCTTCCAGCGGTTCGACCGACTACTCTTCTTGGCTAAGGGTGGTAAAACCGTCTATTTCGGCGATATCGGCGAGAACTCCAAGACCTTGACTAGCTACTTCGAGCGCCATGGTGCGCCCCCTTGCCCTGCGACTGCTAACCCTGCTGAATGGATGTTGGATGCCGTCGGTGCCGCTCCCGGTAGCACAACCAGCCGTGATTGGTTCCAGACATGGCGCGAGAGCCCCGAATACCGTGAGGTGAAGGCTGAACTGCAAAAATTGAAGGATGATTCTTCCAACGAACCCGTCACGCAGGACGAGCAATCCTTCCGCGAACACGCTGCTCCATTCACCGTACAGTTCAAGGAGGTTTCGTACCGTGTCTTCCAGCAATACTGGCGCAACCCGACTTACATCTACTCCAAAGCCGCTCTCTGTGCTTTCGTCGCCCTCTTCATCGGTTTCGTCTTCTTCCATTCTCCCAACTCGATGCAAGGTCTCCAGAATCAAACCTTCGCCGTCTTCCAGCTCCTCACCGTTTTCGGCCAGATGATCCAGCAGACGATGCCGCATTTCGTTGTCCAGCGATCGCTCTACGAGGTGCGCGAGCGCCCGTCCAAAGTCTACAGTTGGCAGGTCTTCATGCTCTCCCAGATTATCGCCGAGATTCCGTGGAACACTCTCATGGCTGTCATCATGTTCTTCGGGTGGTACTACCCCTTAGGTCTATACCGGAATACGTACGAGGACGGCGCCACAACCCAGCGCGGTGCCCTCGTCTTCCTACTCATTCTCGCTTTCCTCCTCTTCACGTGCACTTTCACTCACCTGATCATTGCTGCCTTCGAGACGGCTGAGGCTGGTGGTAACGTAGCTAATCTTCTCTTCACGCTATGCCTCATCTTCTGCGGTGTCCTCGCCCGTCCCGGCCAATTCCCACAGTTCTGGATCTTCTTGTACCGCGTCAGCCCATTCACGTATCTCGTCTCGTCTCTCTTGTCCTTCAGTGTCGGTGATACACAGGTGGAATGCGCCAGGAACGAGTACTTAACCTTCGACCCACCTGCCAACCAGACTTGCATACAGTACATGGCAACGCAACTTCAAGTTGCCGGCTATCTTGAGCCTGGCACGGAGAACAACATGTCCAATTGCCAGTACTGCCCTACCAAGGACACGAACACTTACCTTGCTCAGACTAGTGTCATTTTTGGTAAGTTCTTCTGGCATATAAATGCCCTGTTCCAACTTCCCTTCTGTATGACGGTCGTGTACTAATTTGGTCTACCTTTTACAGAGGACCGCTGGCGTAACTTCGGCCTTCTCTTCGTCTACATTGGTTTCAACATCGTTGGCGCGCTCTTCCTCTACTGGCTCACCCGCGTACCAAAGAAATGGGGCAAGAAGAAGGCGAAGAAGGAATAAAGCAGACAGCAACAGGAATTAAAAAATCGCAATTACCCAACCTATTTACAAACTATTAGACTGGGAAAATAATCATTCCCAACACACCACTACCCTTCTTGAGTCACCATTAGACTACATATTTCCCTTTGCCATCACCAAGGTATATACTACATTTCTATACATAGACTTCAGAAAGAAAGAGAAAGCGAGAGAGACAGAATTAATCCGGCTTGGTTACTCATAGACTTGATTTCGATCTACGTACAATCAAGTTGTGTTTGAGATGGTTAGGTTACGTACGATAAGTCTGTAAGATGTATGACAGATAGATTGAGACCCAGGATAGGAGGCGACATCTCGTGATGCGCCTTTTTGACGACATTTGCACTGGGCGGAGTTATCGGGAGTGTTTCGAACTTTGCATACTGTCGGTGGTAATACATCTCTATGTGTACATAATCTAAAGCAATTCACCCTTATTCAAGATACTGTTTATTTTGCACCCAGTTCTGGTGTTTTCCCTAGAGGAAGTAAAGTGTCGATTAAGCTTACCCAACTGTCCTAAGTACCCACCGGCCATGATCTGGAGAACTGCGCAGGGAATATGCTCCTACCATAAGGGGGACTATCTTATCTTGCTCAATGCACACCCACTATCTACCTAGGTAGCTATGCATGTGAATGTATGGTAAAGATGAGGTAAGCGAGTGACTTTTCGGGGCGTTTCTTTCTCGCTTCTACGCGTTTTTTGTTTAAACCCGAGGGCGAGTGAGCGGAGAAGCGTGTACCAAAGTGTTCAGCTGTATGGTTTCGATCGTTAGGGCTGAAGGGCTGATGCCTTCAAGTCTTACATCGGGCCCGAGCGTCTAATGGTAATACCTTCACAACGAACATTGTCTCGTGCAGATTGACCTTATTCAGTGTACTTGTATATAATATATCTGATCGCAAGTTAGCAGATTACAGCACGATGCCTGGTTCCCCTCTTCCCTTCTCCCCTAGAGCTGGGTTGATGAATCTCGGAAGGCCGAAAGTTCCAATCTACTCGGTGCATTTAGCTAAAATTAGCTTCTACATGAAAGCAGCCTGCAGGCACAATGCAGCACTACCTAGGTAGGAGACCAGAGAATTGGTACTTACTAAGGCTACGCGTATTTTCTGCTGGATTGCCAGCTCCGGGCTTCGTCGACCAATCATATCCGCTCCCGCCCTGCTTAGACGGCCCAAAAGGGCAATAGGGTTATTCAACTGCCTTCTGCCTTAGCTCGGTCTCTGTAGTTCGGGGTCGGCGTTTAGAGATCGTCTTGACCGTGAGAAGCTCGGAAGCGCCTCGCTTTTACGACTTCGATGTAAACACTTATAAAGGCACATGCCTTCCACTTGGATACCGTTCCAGATTGTCAAGCCGAGTCGTAAGCTCACAACTTCTTCTATCAACTGCATTTCAGCTCCAATTGCAATTTAATTTATCACTCAATCAGAAGAGCTCAGCTGCAAGAATGCATGCCGCCCAAGTTCTCGACTGGGCCGAGGGTCCACGATACGTCGGTGTCGACGACCCGCCGGCGCCCTCCGAAAACGAGCTCCAGCTCCGCGTCTTGGCAGCCGGCGTCCACCAAGTCGTCAGGTCCCGGGCCTCCGGGCAGCACTACACCTCGGGCGCGCTGCCTCACACGGTCGGCATAGACTGCGTCGGCCGCGACGTCGCCACTGGCAAGCTGCACTTCTACGTCAACATGAAGCCTGGTTTCGGGTCCTTTGCAGAGCTCATCAACGTGCCCAAGGACGCCGTCCATCCGCTCCCCGAGAGCGTCGATCCCGTCTCATTCGCCGCCAGCGTGAACCCGGCCATGAGCAGCTGGTTGGCGCTGAACCAACGCACGTCAAACCTGCCCGAGAAATACACTGTGCTCATCCTCGGGGCCACGAGTGCGAGTGGTCGGCTCGCTGCCCTCGTCGCCAAGGAGCTTGGTGCCGCTAAGGTCATCGGCGTTGCGCGGGACGAGGCCGCGCTCGCCAAGATAGACGGCCTCGACCAGTTCGTCGTGCAGAAGGATCCCCTCACGGACACGGACTTTTCCCAGGTGGAGGCCGACGTCGTCCTCGACTACGTCTACGGAGATCTCGCCGTGCACACGCTATCTACCCTCACGATCCAACGACCCTTGCAATACGTCAACATTGGCCTCCTCTCGCGAAAAGAGGTCGCCATTCCCCCTACAATTCTTAGATCGCGCGACATAACGATCAGAGGATCCGGTCCGGGCGCCATCCGCCCTCAGGCTATGGCGCGGGAAATCAAGCGCCTCGTGCCCGCGATGACGGGGTGGAAGCTGCCGGGGGGCTATAGTGTGCCGCTGCAGAATATCCAAGAAGCGTGGCGAGACAAGTCACTGGGGGGCAAGGGAAGACTAGTCTTCACTCCCTAGAGCGATTGTTTGTGTTGGAAGCAGAATGATGGGTTGGGTTCATCTTTGTGCGTGTTAGCCTATTTTTCATGTTGGACATATAATGTGTCATTGTTCACTGTGCGAAGTAACTGAATAAAGCTGCGAGTAGTCTTAAATATCCTTGATTCTTTGCTGAAAATGTATGATCGATCGGTATGATCTTCGTAGCATACCACAGGCCCAGCAAAGGCGGATAGAATGTCGCTGTCGAAGGTCAAGCCTCGATCCAGATACGTCTCGTCATAGGTGTTAAAGTATTACCGGCTCTACTTGTCTTTCGGCGCATTCGAATATTGCACATCCAAAGGTTCCCAGTTCGTCCGGCTTCCGGATTGATCTACTTGGTAGTGCGTTATACCACTTTCCAAATGCTTCTGAGTCAGGTCCTCCCACCACCGCATATGGAACACCTGCACAGCACTTGTCCGTTGAAGACGATCAATCGCCTTACGAAAAAAGAAGGATTCCTGCCACGTTCAACCGCGAGAAGCCCATTGTGAGTTTTTATATCTGCATAGCTGGTAGGGACAACGAGTCTTAGTCCATCTGCAGCCTCGGCAACAAGCAGAGAACACCTTCAAACCTCCAAAGTCGTAAAGTGAAACCAATACCTACATTTATAATCTCCTCGTCCACATGATCTTGCGAGATCAATCAGACCAGGCCCCGCGCTGATACTTAACTACCAGCTACTCGGCATAGAAGAATGCTGCTGAAACGCCGAGCATTGCTCTAAGCGACCGTGTCTCCATATAGCGAAAGGCCCGTATCGTCATTAGTGAGGGGAATGGGGTAATTCCTATGCGTTGAGAGCATGGAACTCACCATCCTCACATCAACGTAATTATCTCAATAACGAGGTGTGCTTAGATCCTCATTCGTGTTATCTGATGTACAAGTAAGATTATTCCGCGTCTATACTTCAAGACGGCGATACATATAATCAGTTCCCCAAATCCTCAGCCCCTCACCACCAGAGAGCCTTAGGCCGTATTCAGCCGGCTCACAACAAGCAGTCATTGATGAGAGGCGATAGGTGTGACAATTAGTTTAGCCAAAAGGGGAAAGTGGAGGCTTCGGGCCTCACAAGAGCGCAAAGGTGTCTTGAATAGCTTCCAGACTGGCCATCAATGTCGACCTCGTCCTGAAAAAAAGGACACGGATCCGCCTTCATATTTTACACGCACAACTCACTAGACTTGAGAAGTCATTCGTCGGGAAGAAACAAGGGATACGATGGCGTTCATTCGGCTTTACAAGGATTCTGACTTCGACGCTTGCGCGCAGATTGTACGTTGCCCTAGTTCACTGGGCTTTGGTGAATATACCTGCTGTGGCATTCATGATCCATCCTCTGGACGCATCCAAGCAACCGAGGAGACAACCATAGTAGTAATAGAATCAATGTTGGCTAACAATCCAATTCAGTGTATCGCGACTCTCCCGCCAACTCTGGCCTCCTCTCCCGCAGCCGCCAAGCTCTCTCCGTATCTTTGGACGCACCCATACACGTTCCTCAGCCCATCCACCTGCCACATGCTTGACGATGGGACAGGTACAGCCGTGGGCTATTGTAGTAAGTTAAACTCCCAAAAATTTTCCATTTCTCATCACGGGCCTGTGAGCATACAGCCAGGCGGGCGAGAAAGGGAGGGCAATTTTCGCAACGTAGGTTGTCGATAAACTGCCGCGGGACAGACATACACTACGTCGATACAAGCCTATGAGATGCTAAATAGGACAAGCAAGTCGGCGCCTGACAAACCGGAATGAGAAGCGATGAATAAAATTCACAGTTTCGTCTCAAACCTCGCTGACCTCGAGCATGACAGTCGGCTGTCCGGACGTGCACGCCTTCGTAGCGGATTACGAGCGCTATGTAAAAGCGATTCTATCACGGGACGTCGAAGCCCCGGCGTTCCACGCCCGGGAGCCCTGGATAGTACCAAACAACAAAACCATCTCTACAGACGGCGATGGTCCGCCTAAGGACAGTCCCAGTGTACAGCCAGACAGCGTCGGTGAAAACGCCACTGCAATGCAAATCAACCCCCGAGCGCTGGCGCAGAACGCCTACCGCGCCGACTGGATGCTGCTAGAGGCAATGAGAGCCGTGGCGATGCGCTGGCGTGCTACAATGCATATAGATCTACTACCGGCGTGGCAAGGGCAGGGTTGGGGGAGGCAGTTGATTGAGCGCTTCGTGGCAAGTGTCGTGAGTAGTGGACAGGACTACGGGCAAGGCGAACACATTGGCGTGGCCGGCGAGAACAGCAAGGTCGTGCCTTTTTACGAGAAGGTCGGTTTCCGTGTGGTGGAGGGTGGTGAGCGTGAGGGCAATATTATCATGGTTCGGGACATTGCAAAGTCTTAAACTAGGTCCTGTACTCGACCTAAATAGTACCAGCGAGGGTTGCGAGCGGAGAGCATTGAGGCATAGCTATGGTTACAGTGCTGGGCTGTTAATTGTAATACCACACAGTGTTGAGATCATACTATGACTTGGATACAAAAATTTTTTAATTTGCAGTAGTGTAACAAATAGAAGATACACTGAAACGTAACATGCGGTGTTCGCATTCGAATATGCTTGGCCACCAAGATTTGACCGACTCCAGAGACGGCCGGTGACCCCGTGTCTTGAAAGGACACTCACACTGAATTTCTTATTCCGAGCCTCGAGTAACCGAAAAATAAGACAAACACCTCAGCTCCATTTGTGCTATTCATATTTCAGCCAACCAGCCAAGACTATTGCCTCTGATATTTACTCCTAAACCATCCCTATTATGGATTGAAATAGAATTAACAGTAGAAAATCGACAATGTACAGAGGGTATGAAAGTGAACCCCTAAGGGGCTCGCACACCTCTAGTGGCTAAAATGAAAGGAAAGAAATGAAGCGTCACGTATAATCTCATAGGTAGGTACTCTTTATATCTGATCCAGGTGTCGCATAAATTAAGGATTAAGTGTCCTTGCAGAATAGCGCATTAGATCATGCCACCCGGTAGGCCAGTGCCGTTTGGAATATTTCTTCCCTGAGTCACAACAGTTCTTGACGTAGGCGGACCAAGGTTGATAGGGGCATTATTGCCTCGTGGCTTGTTGAAATTCACATTCGCACCTACGCCCTGTATAGGTTCATTCAGGCGAACTGGCAAGTTTGCCCTAGCATCGCGCTCCGGATCACCCCGGTCCTGGCGAGCGAATGACTCTAGTACTGGGCGGGCTTTTGTACTATCCTGACGTCGTCTAGGGTTGATTGGGGGGAGAGGTGGTGCAACTCGGCTGTTAGCCATAGCAGGCTCAGAAATATCCTGTTGCCTCACCCTACGTTCAGTTACATTGTCGTAGCTGGAGCTTTGGGGAACCTGAGGCCGAGGAGACGACAAGGCACCAGGCGTAGGCGGGGCAGAGTTGAAGAGAGGCGATGTCCCTGGAGAGACAGGGGAAGGTTGACCCGGCGCATAAGCGCGTGGTATATTTAGTTTTCCGTTGGCGTTCATGTCAGATGGATTCATCCTCATTGTGACATTAGGATGTGGTTGGGGAGGCATAATATGTGAGCGCTTAATATCGGTACCTGGGAGCCCAGTTGCACGCATCGTCGGGTGAGGAGCCGGTCCAGCGGGACCCGGGTGTGCATGTTCCTGGCTAACCAGTCTGTCTCTAGCGCGAGCTACTCTATTGTTCGATCTTGCTTCATAGCTGGACTCCGACTCGCTCCGGTGACGGTCGCTTCGAGATTGGACTCGACTGCCGGGGGGCGAGTCCTCGTTCCGTAACTCCTCACTGGGAATACGATGCTGATAATGTACAGGAGGTGGCTTGTGGTCTCGACTGGGTGTTCTCGTCCTTGGTGCCCCGAAATCTCTTGGGGCTCTTTGCTTTGGGGATGGAACATCTGGTGGAGGCCCTTGGGGTGCTGGATAATGTCGTGATTGCGACTCAATTTCTTTGAGCCGTTGAAGCTCGCGTCTCGCTTGTCTGAATTGACGGAGCCCCGCAGGCTGACCATCGGCACCATGGGTCGTCGACTCCTTCTCCTCTCTCCCTGGTGCTAGCTCACCATCTGTGTCAACTTGTCCCTTCTGCGACTCGCTTCCAGGACTGGATGTTCTGGATCCTCCAGGACTAATGCCCATCATCTTGAAGGCTCTTGTTGAAGAAGGATCTCGGCCACGATCAACCAAAGAACCTCTGCTACTCCTGGGACGCAATATGGCTCCAAGCCCACTAGGTCGTGGTAGAGGTGCTAGGTCGGTTGTATCATGTTGCTCTCCCACTCCATGTGGAGATGAAGAACGGCTATCAGTCTCAATATACGAGGTTAACCTCTCCCGTATTCGACGAGCACCATCAGCGAGCTGGTGTGCGAATTCGTCTTTGTTTTCGTTGCCTGACGCTGGTAAATCCGGTTTAGCCTCACTAGGCCTACGAGATTCCGAACCCAACGATTCGGCGTCGACGAGAGGTTCGTTGACGTCCAGGTCCAAATTCCAATCACTGCCGTGATCATCGCCCTGCCAGGGGTTAGAACCCGTTCTGTACTCCTGCACACCTTTGGAATTGGTGGTATCAGCAGGGAACCGAGACTCCAGATCACCTGTAGGAGGCACAGCTCCATATATCGACGAGGCATTGCTGTCAGCTCGCAGATGTTGCCGTACCATGCCACTCAAGCCAGTGCCGTTGGATACCGGTCCAAGAGTCGGCGAGTCCACGGGAGAAGCTCCTTTAGGTTCAACGGTAAGCGAAGATGGCATTTCTGTGATAGGAGATGGTTCATCTTGGGGTGTAACGTTTAGCGATAGGGGTGTAGGCAAAGCTGAATCTCGGAAGGCTGGATGCTCTCTATCCGAGGGTCTTCGCAGATGAATCTGAGGAGACGGCAAGGGTTTAGGTGAAACCATTGAAGAAGTCTCGTCTTCATCAGAATCGACCAAGAAAGATGTGGGCTGGGTCTCTTGTTCTTTTGACTTCTTAGGCGATCGTGCAATTGGGAACGCAGGAGCTGTTGGCAAATCGCCCATGTCTCTTTGGATTGGAGAGGGTGATCTAGCCTGATTTCCAGATGTAGGTGGATTGGGTCCGTCACGAGCTTTCTGTGTTGGTGTCTCCCGTCCTCGTTGAAGCTGTAGTTGCCTCTGCGCAAATCTTGATTCATCGTAAGGTTGCGAAGGTTTCTGGAACACTCCAAGAGCTGTAGCTTTCCCTCTATCATTGGGATTGATTGGCATGATACCGTTTTCATCTGTTTCGCTAATTGGGGGGCTCAAAGGCGGAACACCACCAAAAGTAGATCTACTTTCCCCTGTGCTAGGAACTCGAATACCGAGGTTTGGCGGTCCTGTTGGCGAGGCACTTGCAGGAGGACTCGTTGAGCGAAGGTTGGGGGCACTACCCTTAGCTAAAAGCTTCCGCTCGCCGCTCAAATGATCTGCGAACCCGAAGGAATGCGACTGTTGGCTTATCTCGGGCGTTCGTGAGCCAAACGGTCGTTGTCGGCTCATAGTGTCCATGCGTGATATGCCACCGGGTCCCGATTCTTGATTGTCTTGGTTAAAGAAGCCAGTCTCGTAAAGTCGTCTCGTTCTTGTTACACTTCGTTCAGGACCTGAGTTATAACCACTTGGGGGTTGCCAGTCCTTTAGGGAAGGTGTAGGTTGAGAGGATGTAATAGAGGTAGCGGCAGAAGAGTGTCTAGCCACAGAGGGCGTAGATGACAATGTCGACGAAGTCTCGCGCTTCCGGTTATAACTACTGAATGCTGGTGACTCTGGGCGAGCAGGATCCAGGTCTGCTGAAGAATTTCTCTGATCATTCGGATCGGATTCATTTGGCTCATCTTGTGATAACTCCCGCTCCTTTTCAGCTCGCCTCCATTTTTGGAAGGCTGACTGTGCGACATCGTCATCGTACAGCGCACGACCACCCATGCCACCGTCGACAGTCCTGGATGAACTGGCACTGGCAGGGATTTTGTAAATTTTCTGGCGTCCACCAAAAAGGTTGTTACCCTCGGTGGGTTTGGCGCGACTCATTACGCTACCCGTATTGAGCGAATCCGCGTCGTCTGAATGATAAGAGTCCATCCGAGCGAAAGGTTGAGCGGCCTTGATCGATTCAACCTCAGCAATGTCTCCCAGACCGCGGAATGAGGCCAAGTCCATTCTAGACTGCCGTTTGGGGAGTAGAACGCTATCATCGCTCGCTTTACCGATCTTGGTGTTGGGATCGTCTTGCTCTCGCAGCATAGAAAACCGCGCCGATAAGCCAGTCATGAGGAGACTAGTGCGAAAGTCGTCATTGGAGGGTAGCGCCGCGGCTATATCGATTTCCTTCTTCTCGTTCTCGTGCGATTTTTTCCCTTTCCTAAATCCACGAAAGGACATGGAAGATTCCGACTCCTGCGAAGGGCGAGGGACGCCATCTTCGTCCTTGCCCTTCCTCTTGGTCTTGAAGCGATGCATCACGTACTTATTTGATCCTATTGCGTGTGTCGTTCTGAAATGCGCGGCAAACCACTGGAACAAGTAGAATTCACTGCCTGCTAAGTCTTTCCCAAAGTTACGATGCACAGCTCGCCATCAAGCGAGTGGTGAGTGACAAGGCCACCCACTACAAAGGGGCGAGCCGGTCGACGTGTCACCGCGGCCAGTCGCAGAGCTTACAATATGTCCCAATTCGGGGCAGAATGCCCGTCCAAAGTAATCCGACGTGATCCAGTGTTTTCTCTATACGGCAGGGGAAATTCCCGTTAGTAGAACGTTCAAGTATATGCAAGTCGGCTGGGGTTTTAAGGGGGTCCAGGGGGTCCAAGGGGGGGTCGTGGCAGGGGATTGGGCATGGCAGCAGCCGGGGATAAGAAGGTCGAATTGGGGAATGGTAGTCGAGGCCCAATTAAGATGGAGTCACCACAAGCAAAACAGATCCGCTCTCACGGGATCGCCATTTATGTTTCGGTGCATTAAGGTCGTGCCAAAGGGTAGCGTCACTTGAGCCAGGAATGCGGTGCAGATTATGTGCCGGGTGTGTTTCACAGGCAGACGAGAACCGGGCCATTATCGCCCAGCAGAACCAAGCAATACAATGTGTAAGCGGGGATCATATAACTGAGGGATTCGAAGGGCAAATTCTCTCTGCGGTGACCAACGAGACGATCCAATGGAACGGACATACGCACATTTTCAAACAAATCTGATTCCTTTCGCTGTGTGAATAGAACGGGAGCAAGCGGATGTTTATATCGTAAATGGCGGACGGGTGGTCTATTGCGCTCGTCGTGGACCGGTCGTGTTGCACGAGGTGTCAACGGTTCCTGCACAGTAGGCTGGCTGCAGAAAAGGAGATGCGGTGGTCCGACGCCGTACCAGCTGAGGTCTGGAACCCAGTCCGGAAGGGGAATCGGGAAATTGCCTTCACGTCGATTTGGCGCTGGGTTACCAGGAAAATCGGCTCGGTAATATATTTCTTGTGATATCGCGCGAGTTGCTCTCTTGTCTATAACGGTACGCGGGGTGCCTGAGTGCGAGGTCTCTGGTCTTTGGTGTCTCGATGTGTCTCGATGTGTCTCGATGTGTGCGCGTCTAATTGCTCAATCAAGAAGGAAACGAGTGGATGGCCAGCGAGAATTCGATTGGCCAGTTGGTCCGGTGGTCGAGCTTGGTGGCCTTTTGGCTTAGAGATTGGAAAAGGAATGACTACAGTCAGGAATTATTGACGACAAATGTATCGAAAGAGAAAAAAAAGAGTGAAAGGAAGTAGTCGGCAAGCAAAGAATGGCTGGCCCGGGAGTGAAATCTCGGGTCTCGACATGGAAAAGGACAAGCATGAGGAGAGGAACGAGAAGCGGGAAGGATAGGGACGTGCCAAGTCGGTGCAGGAGCAATTGGCGAAAGCCCATGTGCCTAAGTCACCATGTAGTCCAATTACCCACACCGGCTACCTCGTACCTTGTCTACATAGTACTGAGGTAGTACACTAAATGGAGCCTGCAGCGTGCTGTGCAGTTTATCTACGGTACCTGGGCGGTTAGGTATGCTTTGCTTGGGCCGACTGAGAAGCGGGAGCAAACAGCCCGACCAGAGGAAATGAAGGCGCCCATGGATCTGGGGTCGCTGTCTCAGGTACCTTGAGCTAAAGGACATTTAGCGTAGCTGTCCTGATACTACTGGCGATTTTGTCCTACAATACACGACACTAGGTACACAAAGCGCTCAGCACAGACAGCATACCTACTGCACTAGTACAAACAAGCAGTCCGATTTGCTGCGCTAAAAGGCTTAGGGCCAGGTACCTACAGTAAAACTGCAGCGCACGCGGTACCTATCTACCTACCCATGCACATACCTGTAGTAGCTGCACCTGTATAGAGTATGTGCAACTGGTAAGGTGCGTGCAGTATGCTGTGAGCGTTTAATCAGGTGGGGTGAGAACTGTGTACGATGCAGTAATACTGTGTACCTCAACCGTGCCCTGGCGGAATGCCCCTGCAGGGGGCGTGTGCCCGACGACAAGAAAAAAAAAAGATAAAGATCAAAGGAATAGGGGCCCGTTGCAATACTAGGTACTTGTACGCATCCTAGTATATCAAGAGGTCTGCACTACATATAGATATGCAAATTAGTACTTACACGGGTAGCTAAGTATGCCTCCAGAGAAAAAAAAAAAGGTGGCTGCTGGGTACTTAGGTGAGGTTTGTATCCCACGATTGCTGTCTTGGCCACCTAGTGCCAATGGGCAAAGATACTTATGGCGCAATACAGTCATTTCTGAATCTACGATCAATGTCTTTGCAAGGTAGGTAACCAGCATCCAGTCTAGCGGCACGCTACTATTAAACAGAAGGGAGAGTGCAGGTGGTCTCAACTAGAAGGACCGAGACAGTAATGATATAGTGTAAATATAGTATTTAAGCGGTAGAACACCGTCCCGAGATTAACTGCCACAGACGAATACACAACTAAAGTAGAAAAGGTAGATCATGGTATCTTAGATAGATAGGTCTTAATTAATTCCCATGACTACCTAAAGGTTTATGGATGCCTCGTTGTCTTTCAGATGATCGGTATCGACATGGCCACAAGAGAATGTCCGAAAGATGTCCCACACAATTCAACAGAGCAGCTGTCATTACCGACCGGCGACGGCAACATGATTCCCAAAACTGTGGTTGGCTAGTCTCCCCCGAGGCGATCTGCCGTCGGTCCTTGTCGACCATGTGCAGCCGACGGATTTAGGTCCTCTTCATCGCCTAGTGTCTACACTACCAACGTCCCCCAGTCAGCCACATATTGCAAATAGAACTGCCATACTCTACTGGGCGACTCCAGTCCGGGTGCCACTGTCGATAGGAGTTCGGGTAGTTCTAGGTAGAGTGCTTAGGTAGGTGGTATGAACATGAATGCCCACCTCGTTGCCACCAGTTTTTTTTTTTCATATGCCGGCCGCCCCATCTATAAAAATTGAATTTTGGGATACTCACATACAGGGGGCGTATCGTATCGTATCGTAATACAAACCTATTAGCGTAGTATAAGCACTCATTATTAGAGGTGATGATAGGCTCGGACAATTGGTTTACTTAGCAACATATGAACAACTTCGTTACCCATGGCGTTGGTATTGTCTCTAGTTTCTGAACCAATCTATGCACTTTCAAACAGCTGAACCGACGCCCAGGCTCCCATTTCCCTGCTACTTGTTGCACAACAGTAGCTCTTGTTGTCGCAATAATATGTAACATTCAGCCAATCCATCTTGCAACGTCATAGGTCGTTGATCACGTCGCATATCAAGCCATTAAGCCAATTATCTGTGGTTTGAGCACTTCTCCTTTAGGGTACTTCGTCTTTTGCTTTTCTCATCCCCACCTTCTATTCCTCATGATTCATCACAAAACAGTCTGTCTGACACCAGCGGTCTCTCTCCGGCCTACTATGCATGCAGTTCACACTCACAGCTGCAACACATGGAAATGTCCGGCCTAGTGTAGGCGTTGGACGTACGTAATATGGTGAGCTTTATGCTAGCGTACATACAGTGGTGTCGTGACAGATCCCACTTGCCAAGATAGCACCAAAGCCAGCTATATTCGACTTCGGATTAAGCTCAGGACAACTATTTGCATCACTGTCTCGAAAGTAGACAATACAGTATATACACTGTACCATACTAAGAGACGGCGTTTGCGAGTTCCCCTCTTCTTTTCGCCCACATCCCTGCTCCCGCTAGGGTGTGCGTAAGATATGCAGGGTGCTCCCTGTCTCAACCAGCCTACAAGTCCCATTATCTCGGATCAGTCTGCGAATCCGCGGGCCAATGAGGTTTCTGTTCCTGGCGCTTGACCAAGTCCATCCTCACACCATACCCCAAAAGGTGCTTCGGGTGAGCGACTACTGCAATACCCCTGAACGAAAAAATGGTTGATGTGGAGGTATCCCACAAGATCACTCACTGTCAGCTTGCTGGGCATCTTTTTTTTCGTCCTCTTCTCACTATCGTCCATCGACTGGATTTCTCTCTCCTGAATTGAATTTCGCCACTGCAAAATTATCTTCCCAGATTCGATTCATAGTTTGAACGCCTCCGCTACGCCCGCTCTATCAACTCTATTCTCGTCACGAAAGCTTTAATTGGATAGTCATACAGGGTATGTTGTGAGCATGTGTCGCGCTCGCTCTCCAGTAACCAACTCAACGCCAGGATGCCTAGGAAAGCAATATCAATGTTAAAGCGGGTGGAGGTGGGCCCATCTCATATTAACACTTTTTTCAATCGTTCGTCTTGGGAGCAGATTCGACATGGTGCATTTTTATTTCCGTTGAGGAATCAGACGTCAAGAACGAGGTGGCTTCTACAAGGACAACTAAGGAATGTACACTAGTACCTTTAGTAGCAGGTCATTGCAGTTCATCGAGTCTCAATGTCAGACCTGCATCTCTCGATTTCTTGAAGAACGAAATTTTGAGCCAGAATCAAGATGATATATTTTAGCTAGCCCACCCTTCCCGAGTGACTTGACCGCGCCGATCCCAAATGAGACTTTAGCTCCAGAGACGGACGCCAGTAGCTGTTAAGTAGAATGCTGATCTGTCGGCCTTATGAGATTCGAACACACGAAGAAAATTCCTTCGCCCCGTTTGTCCCAATCGAGCGGAGCCACTAGAGTTTGGTTATAGGTAAGAAATAATAATCACTGAAAGTGTCTTATTAAGACAGCGCAGTCTGCCCCGTTCATGCGGGGACAGCGCCATCTTCCCTAGCTCCATGAAAAGACGATCGACCTCATGTAATATCAAAGCTGACGGGAGATGACGGCATCACCGTTCTTAAACTCTTGTCATCTATTCCATATAGAGACAGCTTATCGTCGAAGTGCGAATTACATGCCTACTACTCAGGTCCGTATAGTCCCTACTAAGTGTACGCCGTTAAGAGGACTCCCGTGGGAACTCCGGAAATGACAGTTTGAAACATGTGTATACCTATCGACGATCGCAAGTAATGCGCTGTCGTCATCTAACGCTTCTGCTATTTTTGCGGCTCGCAAAAAATGCCACCTCGGATTGCTAACCTTGCATTCTCCAATGGTAACCTAAGCAGTAACCCAAGCTTTCAATTAATCAGCCAGACCTCTATACAACACGAACTATTATGCTTCAACCGTTAGTAAGCTTGGAACAGCAGTATATACCTTTGAGTGGTTGCAATCAAAACAATATTCATATCCAAGCAAACAGTTTCCCTCGTCCGGGAATTAGTACTCATATCATGAGAATCCGAATTGGCATATCGCCAACTTAACTGCAAAACGCCAAGACCAGTAAAAGTGGGTGGTTGTCTCCATATTTCCTGCGTGACATTATCAGTATAAAAGGCTATTCAACCAATGTTTATAAAACTTTAATAAAAAGTTATTAATAGATATTTAAATAAAATATAACAAAATAAATATTTAAAAAAAATAATTTTTAGTTTTATATGCTAGCTAATTTTAAGATTAAAATTTTAACAAAGGCCTGCTGTAGGAGAAATAGCTAGAAAATGCTGTTAGAAAATAAGTGCGGAAAAAATACGGCTGTGTCAAGTGTGTGATGTAGCCGTTGTGTACTAATATACATCCTTTTAGACCAGAATTTAGTGAGAAGCAAGGTACCTTGATTTTCTCTCATTTGATTGGCTTATTTCTCTATCATTAGCGGCTTGGCATTTTGCAGTTAAGTTGGCACCCAAAGGGATAGCAACGCCTTTGGATGCTACACAGTCTACACTACATAGTATACATAGTAGGAATTAGGAAGCCTGATCAGGTGATTCAAGCCATATATTGAACCCCCCCGTAAAAGCGCGCACGAACCGCCCATGTTCTCGATGGTCGGCGACGCGGCTCCACGGGACCGAAAAGGCAGTCGGTTGTATCTACTTCCTAACCTTAGGTACCGACTACACCTACATGGAGGCCCCTTTTGGCGCAGTTGCGCCACTCTACACGATACGATATAGGTAAGGCAAACAGTTCGGTTACAGCTTAGAAAACTATAATAGCTACAAAGCGGACCTTACGCCAGCATATGCGCGTGCGCTTGGGAGCGATGCGGTATATGACCGTCGTGTATTAGTTGCTCCGCGAACGCCATGAGGTGTTAGCGATGAGAGATACTTAGTATTATAGTCTGTTTCGTCGTGCCACGGACACAGTGAGAATGACCTTCTATCCGCTAGCGCTCGTTCGTTCACATGTAGATGAGCGATAGGCCGGAGCAGAAGCTTGAGTAAGCGCTCAGGAGGTTGTGAGTGGTTCGGTTCTGATATCCTGGTATTGCTAGAGTATCCTTCACAGAAATAACTCGGATATATGATCTTTGACTCCTACGGCAGCGCGACTATTTACTTGGTTCCCCGCGGGGTAGTGTATCGCTAGCGTTAACCATAGAAAGATCAGCAGTGGCGGCACCAATCCCTTTCTAAAGTCCGACCTCTGGTGGTTCTACCGTACGTATGGACCTTGGTAAATTTTCGTGCTTTTCTTTCCCGATAATTGCCGTCAACGTACGAGGGCATAACCAGTCAAATCGTATGAAGCTAGCGCTGCCATGGCTGTCTGGAGCTGAGCACCAGGACTCTCCACCTGACTTCCCTTGACCAAATTGCTTACAGTATTGGGTCCGGCTTCTCGCTAGAGCTCTGCTCGAGCCCTCGGTGAGACTATTTCTCAGATAGATGTTTTCTATCTTGCCGCATCGCTAGGATAGCCGCTAGCCCATCAGGAATCAAGAAAATGCTGACGACGCGGCTTCCAAAATGTTCCATTCACCGTCACGATATAAGTCGCAGCGAGATCGGGCGAGCTCACGACGTCCTTCAAGATAGCATCTTTTCATTAGGTGTATTCATCGTCTAAGAGAAAAGAAAAAACCGCCAGTAGGATCACAAGGAGAGATCAAGCACTAGTGTGGGATCAGGCAGGCCGGGAGACTCAAGCCTTTGCCAAGTCGGCCGGACACCGCCCCCCAGGGAAGCTTCCTGCTGCAGCTGCGATGCATGTGTCTTGGTCGCGACTCTTGGCCAATGAGGGACCTGATTTCTCTGAGTCAGTCTGACGACGTCATGGCGCGCATCCAAAACATACCAAAATAAGAGGCGAGGCCATAGCTTCTACACTATCACTACCTCCATCACTAATTGATGGGAATCTACCATTGCGACGCGAAGGCGCCGATGACATCTTCGAGAGAGAGGCGGAGTCGTGGTTATTCGCTCGACCTCCCCATCGAACGATGACCTCTCAACCCAGTCAGACCCGGGGCAGTCTGCCCCAAGAAACCCTCCTCTGCAGGATCACCACCCGCCATCCTCAAGCAGATATCTTGTACGTGACCGTATCGGCGTATCACAAGTTATCTTGTCAATATTGGGATGGGGCTTAAGAGTTACATATATCGGCTGGGCCTTCTCTTCAGCTACAGCTTGCTGTCCTTGCGCTTCAGGATGCTAAGCAACAAAATGATAAATACACTAAAGGAGACTTGATTACTTAGTTTAAACGTTATTTTGAAAGGGCATCCTTGTTCGAATATGCTAGCTCTTAATAGTTGGTTGTGATACAGGCGGGAGGTTCGTCCATGGGTACGACGTATTTGTCCAGCATGTATGGTTCGATGACAAAGCTAACAAACTGACAGCTCCAAAGACAGGCGGACTAGTCCTCGTAATAGACGGGTCCGACCGACACTCAATAGTCCGAGGCCATCTCCGGCCAGCGCCACTGCTGCTCGAGATCGATATGCTGAAAGGACGCGAGCTTGGCTCATTGTGATTCGTGTGATTTGCGAAGCGCCGTTGTGACAGCAGCTCACCGGGGCAGTACCGGTGTGGCGGCTGCGGGGTAGCTTTTTTGGTTCTCGCCTTTCCCCGTGCAGACCCCCGTGCAGCATTTCCAAGATCGGACAGCTGTGGTACCGGTACCGGTAGGCGCCTCACTAGGCTGCCATTTGCTACTGTACAGCTACTGTAGCAGGCGAGGGCAGGCTTCTACCAAATGTGGATTGACGTGCGGCACAACGGTCTTAGCAAGCTTTAGCGGGTCCCTAGCAGACCCTAGGCACATACGATCCCTCCCTGCAGTCACACAGCCCACGCTGGGGAAGCGGAATCAACGCCAACCAACCATCCCGCTCCGATGGCTCCTAGGCGAACCAAGCACTCGAGGCCGACTGAGTCTCGGCGAAGAAAAGTAATCAAATGTGTGTGGGGGGACCACACCATATAGCAAACACTATGAGGCATATATAAAGTGAGGAACAGGTCGTCCCACCTCCTCAAGATGGGATTATCTCTTTTACCTCTCCTTATACAAAGTTTGCAGTAAACACTTATAAGGAAAAGCTAATATCGTCACCCAAAGAATAAAACAACAAAGACCGATCATATTAGTACTACTACTAAGACTACTACTACCTTACGCTCCATCAAAGGATCTGAGCATCTGCAACAACCTCGTTTCGGTTCATACACGAGCACCTATCAGCCATGTATCCCTCACACTGTTGCCAGTGCGGTGGTGTATTCGTCATCAACACCTGCTGCTCGTGGTGCAAGCACGAGGAGTGTGCCAAATGCTCCTAATTAACCCGCGCCGCCCACGCTATCAAGTGATGTAACAACAATAAAGAATGGTTGTCACCCGTCGCCATCGCCATATCAAGCCAGGGCCGCTAACACGACCTAGTTGAAAAGTGCCATCGAAAGCATGGAGCGAAAGCGTTACAAAAGAACTATAAAAACACGACAGAAAATTGAACGGAGCCATAGGCTCGTGCATAATAATCACGTCGGACACCGGCTTCCTCGCACAAAGGAAGTGCGAGTGAAGTATTTTGAGTTTCACGCCGCGAGTGAGAGGGCAATCAGCGTATTTTGCGGGGGAGAGCAAAGCTCGGTGGGAATGTCACGGTGGGATTTGCAAAACTCTGCTCTGCGTATTGAGTAGCAAGGTGTTAAAAGATGTACGAGAATGAACCCCATGATCAGTGGTCGACAGCGTTTAGATACCCTTCATATTCTCTTCAATTTAGGTTACAAATTGTCCTTCGTGGTTTGTTAAAATCAACTTTTCCGCTCGCCCCGTGAGTTTCAGAGTAGCTGTCAGATTCGACGTGTCGCAAAATGAGTGCTTGTCGCCAAGAGCAGATGTTCCGGCGTTCAAGTAGACCGGTCTCGTGCGCCGCCAAGTCAGCCAACTGGCTGTGGTTACTTACTTCCGAAGTTGGCCCATCCGTTTCAATCCGGTGGTCTGCTCGTCATGCCATGATAACTACCCCTTCCGCTTACGGTACACCAGTACTTTGCTCCCATGCACTTCAACGGCGCACGCGCGTACTGGCCTACACTTGAACAAGGGGTGTTTCATCAGCGAGAGGTCTAAGAGTTGTAGCTGACTGCGCTTCGTCTTTTATTGTTTGGTTGATACCTTTCGGAGAAGCTAGCGTAGCTCTCGCTTGCCCAGGTGGACTTTATAATACATAATTGACGGGAACACGAGGTAGATTAGATTTGTAATTGGACCTCGGATCTCGCAATGCCTGGGTCTTTGGGACACCATGCACCCGGTATCCGAGAGTAGAGAGCAAGGATGACCTTACTCGGCGTTGTTTACAAGAAACCATCCCTACTGCCGTGTCACCTAAGCCCCCCTTTGCACGAGCATGCACAACATCATGCTACCGTATTCCACTAAAAAAGTAAATGAACACAAAAAATAACCGCAGCCTGTCCTGTCATAAACCCACTAACTAATGGTGCTGCGCTCTCTCTAGATATCCACAGTACCGGTATCATCAGGAAACCCCAATGGCTTCTGAAAGGGCAGCTATAAGCAGACGTAGACGAAGCAAGAGAGCAATCATTCGTGCGAAATTATCACATATTGCCCAGAACCTCCGCATCTAACCTCGTTGCATACGCAATGAACATGAGCCTCATAGAGTTAGGCGGTCTTTTGCTTGTTTCAATCAGTCAGATAGCCTCAGTTAGACAGCCCCGGTGATAGGTGATAGAAACACGAATTATGTCAACAATAAGCCTAATCTGTTTACATTACGGCGGAGCCATTTGTTGGCCCAGACATGGGGAGGCTGTAATTATCAACAGAGACCTGCTGTTGGCATATTTTGATTTTGCTGGTCAGCAGAGCGCAATACGGGATCTCTATCTAATTATGGTAAGATTTCAATATGGTCCTCAAAGTTGATTCATTGATTGCCAGTGTGACTTATCTTGACTTCTCTGTTATTGTTTACCTATGTAGTTTTAAACATGGTGGAACGGGCTCCAGAGTGTTGACAAAGTCGGTCCTCACGATATAAGAAGTGCTCGAGTTAGCGCGATGGGGTGTCTTATATAAAGAGTATTATCCACCACCGTTCGTGCTGCTAAATGTCTTACGCCTGCTCATGGTCGTGTACAGATAAATTCACCGGCTCATTACATGTGGAATATCCACATCTCAGAGTACCTACGTTATAAATTCGAGTAACCACGATGTGGGTAGCCAATTGGAATATGGATTCACTCGTCCCCACAAACGTTTTCACTCCACCATCCACTACATCTTAGCCGTATCCTCATCCGATCATATGTAAGCTGTCTTACGACGTATTGTTTGCTTCACCGCACTTGGAAAGCATTCGTCGTTGCCACCGCCATTGCCGTGTCACTACATCATATCTAGGACTTGTAGAGTATCCTTCTTCTCATTGTGCTTACCTGGTCATCATCCTCGCACTTTGTCCTATAAACACTAAGTGGGACTCTAAGAGGCAGACAGCACAGCCCACCTGCTAATGCCCCAGAAAGATTCATTGGTGTTATCGGCATGGTGTCATGGGTAAGGGATGAAATAGTCACCGGGACACGAAACCAGTAACTACTCCTATTAGCCTATCATATCAGAAAATTTAGATCGAAGGGATAGCTCGTCCAACGTATTAGAAGTCTCCTACCGTAGGCGGCAGAGTCCATAGAGCTTGCCAGCCGCAGAGGAGCCACAGACGAATGCTCTATGGACTAGGGCAACTTTAGAGGCATTGTTCAATGTCAGGGATACCGTAGCTGAGACTATGTTGTTCGTGATAGGTTGGTAGTCGCACAAACTTGCGACTTAGTTGACTTAGTTAGGTACCTACCCAGTCAGCCCGTCGAAGTCTCAGACACGACCCAGATACAGTCTGCCTCATCTGTGCTGAGTTGGTGTGGAAGCAAACTTTGCCTGTATATATAAGGGCAGTTCATATCGGTTCCTCATGTCGAGTCATTTTCCAGTTTAACAACACTCGCCTCGATGAACAACAAGCGTTTGTAGTTTATTAAGCTTCCCACCTTCAACGAGACCGGCCATTGTTCGCGCTTATATAGCGGAAGAATCGACTCCCTTTTGAATCGTGTGTAGCAAATACCTAAAGTCAACATTCAACATGAAAGTTAAAGCCCTGGATCGATGCCTATCAAAAGAATCGGACAGTATGTCCCCTGACGAAGGTATAGCGTTTAGATGTTGGGCTGACATCGTTTTTATGTAGGTTGTTCAGCGTCTTGCTCCGACGACAGGAGCTTACAAAGAAGAATTAAACAAGAGCATCGATAGCATGCAGGTATACGGTATGACAAATTTATGGGCTGGGATAACGAAGGGCCTTTCACTGTTTCAGTGTCCCGGATCGAATGGTCGCGTGCTAGGTCTGATGGTTCTCACTGATGGGCAGCCTAACCATATGTGAGTCTTTGATATGACCTTTGGCAAGGAGAACAAGCTAATAGGAGGCGAAGGTGTCTCCCGCAAGGCTATGTCAGGAAACTTCGAACTATGGGTACTCTACCCGCGAAAATTAATACCTTTGGTTTCGGATTTAATATTGAATCGGGACTGCTCAAGTTAATTGCACAAACCTGTAATGGAAGCTACGCCTACATCCTAGATGCGGGAATGATTGTAGGCATTGTCTTTCCTATTTTGTGTTTTTGACTATTAACACCACCTATAGGGAACCGTATTCGTTTATGCTGTTGCTTATCTAATGACCACGTACTCAATATAATGTAGGCTAGAGATCTCGGTCTCCCGAGGCGTGTTTTTAAAGCCGACGACGGGAAAGTCTATCCCTGAGCAGGAAGACGGAGATGAAAGAATAGGTAGGAATATGCTTACGATCTAATTTGGTAACCTGCAATACGGACAATCCTGAGACATCTACTTGGAGAATATTGACGAACAGGGTCGGCCTACCCTATATAAACTATCAGGGGAGAATAGGACAATGCGGGCGGAACTTATATATTCGAGGATGAACTCGCCGGCGTATGTTACTGTCGCAGAGCAAGATATGCTTGAACCATCGCCTTTCCTACGGTCCGTGATAGCATATCACTAGAGTCGTTTAGCAATCTGCGACCTACTATCAGCTTTTGTTTCGATTAAGAATTTCTAGTAAGTCTATGGAGATTATTAAGATATGGAAGAATATAAATTATGTCTTAAGCAAACTATCGACAATATTTCAGCTAGACACTATAAAGATAAGCATAATAGATCGCTTATGGCGGATCTTAACGGAGAGATTACTAAGGCGCTATCGAAGTCGTTGTTTTTCAACCGCTGGGGCCGTTATTACTTCTTAAGCTTGTGGGATGTCTATGAAAAGCAGCCGTACGTTCAAAGATTGCTTATTGCAGCTGATGGTTCGAGAAAAGGCTGACCTAGTAAAACCGCAGCTGCAACATATTCAAAGATCCGGGTCTTCTGCTGTATAACGTTAATCCGTTGTTCGAGAAGTGCCGTGATACCCTTGATAAGAACTTTGATACCATCCCACCTCCTAAGGGTTCGGACGTAGCTCACGCAACGGTGGCGCCTCGGAAACTCGTTAACATGTCGACTTTCAATAGCCCAAGCAACCCGTGCCTTGGTGATATGTGCCAGGTTTTTCTCGCCGGCGGCGTTGTGAAAGCCATGTTTGAATTAGAAGCAGGTGACTTGGTCAAGACGCCGTTAGGACCTCGTCGCGTCCGGGCCGTGTTGGAGACTTCTTTATTTTCCGATATCCCGATGTGTCGTTTCGGCGAGACCCTTATTATACCCTGGCATCCCGTGAGAGAGCTTTATTCCGAGTACGAGTCTCACGACGGGACTAAGTGGTGTTTTCCCTAGGACCTCGTAGGTATAACGGAAACCTACTCGGGATTTATTTACTCGGTGCTGCTTGAGCCCGATGAACGAGTGAACGCCTATGCGATACGGATCGATAACGTCTGGGCTGTCACTTTTGGACATGGCATTCCCGGTGGTGATGATACTCGGGCGCATCTATTTTTAGGCGATTATGACGCCGTTCTTAAAGAACTGAGGTCCATGCTATCGATTGAAGAGAAGCTATTCCTTTGTGCTGGAGTAAAAAGGGATACAAATACTGATTTGGTATGCGGATTCGAACCTGACGAATCGCCAGAGCGCCGTAAGCTTTACGAGCTCTGTGTACCTAACCTACCGACTACCTAGATATTGGAGATAACTGAGCACGATATTTTGTTAGACTGGTAATACGTTGCGCAATCTAAATATTTCCCAATTATATTTGTAAATGGTGATGTAGTAGTACTAGGTACGCCAGCCTTTTTGGCACGTAGCGGCGCCTCAGCTTTGTTTAAGCTTAATCCAGCAGATTAATAGCTATGTTTCAGTCTTCGGGAAGTTGTTCGTCATAGATCGGAAGCTTAGCTCTTTAAACATCACCAAAGGAATGACATCTTCCAATTCTTTATATAGATCGCAATGAAGGAGGTATAAAAGGCTGGTTCCCATCTAGTATTATGGTTTCATAAGATTACTCTAATTAGTTAGTTATCGAATTCTTTCGCTCCTCAGTCATTCGCCTGGCCAATTTCGTACAAAATGCCGTCCTCCAAGGGAAATCCAACCGACCCCGAGCTCCGAGAAGAGCTTAAAGAGGGTGAGTTGCCCATTCACATCGGCAAAGTTGCACAAGAAATGCTGATCAAATAATCAGAAATCAAGCAAGAACCTAATAAATCTGGAGGCGGAGAGGGGCAGTGGTCTGCTTGGAAGGTATCTGCGCCCTATATTTGCTTTATGCACTCCTACTCGCCTCTCTAATCTGTTTAGCTCCTCTGGTTGTCCCAGCTTGATACCGCTTGGTTCTGAACTGAATTGCTAACCTCGCCACTGTGATAGGCAAACAAACTGGCTAAAGAGTACGAGAAGCAAGGCGGTGATTACGAAAATGAGCCTGGGTCTAAGAATGAGCCTAAAAAAGGAGAGCCGGAGGGCAAGAGTGAATCTAAGAAGAAAGAGGAAACGTAGATGTCTTGGATTGGAGATGTGAAAATGAGATTCGACGATCGGGATGTAATAAAGGAATCGTCGTCGGAACGGTACCTGGGTACTTTACCTACTTATTCACATGCATGATGAAGGGTCGGGTACATGTATGTCTGTGTGGCTTGCGGAGGCAGTCGAAGTGGTGGGTTTACTGGGGTACTTTGGAGGTACCTACCTCTGCTAGGTACCTACCTAGTACCTCCAGTTACCTAGGTATTGTGGCTGGAATCTTTTAGGTCCCTCCAATGACATCCAGCAGCCAATTGCAACCATAGCCTCTAGGGGCCCAAGTTAATTGACCTTCGATTTGAACAATTGTCAATTGCCGTCTGTTGAAATGTGCTTTTCATCCGCAAAATCTTTTCCCTAAAATCCTCGCCACTGCTTCAAAATGCGGCAATCTCAGGCCTTGATGCTTTTGGGCATCATCGCTCAAAATGGGATTGCCAAAGCTTCGTCCTTACCAAGAGGCGTCGGTCCTGAATGTAAGCAAGCTACTTGTTCCATACCTGACAGCACCGGTGCCCTGCCTCTCTGCCTCGCACACCGTCGAATTGCGAGCAAGCAGCCCGTCAAGAGGCCAGACAGGCCGCTTTTGTCGTGTGTAGATGTCGTATGCTAATGAATTGAACCACTCCCAGTTGCCAAATTCTACGAGATCAAAGACACCTTCGCCTGCTTAGCCCACCCCTCCATCGTCCTCAAGGCTTCGCAAGTCAATGACAACACTTGCGATTGTCCTGACGGCTCAGACGAACCTGGAACTGCCGCATGCGCTCTTCTCGATAGTTTGTCACCCGTACAGCCCCTTCCAGCCTCTCTGTCGGGCACCACCAACACAACAAATGCCTTGCCCGGTTTTTGGTGTGCTAATAAGGGCCACATCGGTGCCTACGTGCCCTTCATGTTCGTTAATGACGGCGTCTGCGACTACGATCTGTGCTGCGATGGTACCGAGGAATATGGAAAGGTTGGCGGTGTGAAGTGTGAGAATAGGTGTGCCGAGATTGGTAAAGAGTGGCGACGCATTGAAAAAGAGCGCACCGAAAACCTCGAGCGTGCAAATAAGAAGCGCCGTACAATGGTAAAGGAGGCTAAGGAGCTCCGGCGACAGGTAGAGGCTCGGGTTACTAAGCTCGAAGGCGAGATAAGAGAGCTGGAGCAGAAAGAGGCCGAGCTGAAGACCAAATTTGAGGAGGTTGAGCGGTCTGAGCGCGGCAAGGTTGTCAGGAACGAAGGCCAGGGTAAACTCGGCGTGCTAGCAGGACTAGCCAAAGCAAGAGTGAATGAGCTCCGCGAGGCCTTGGCCGACGTTGTAGGTGAGCGGCAAATGCTCCGGGATAAAGTGGCCGAACTCGAGGGTATTTTGTCCACCTTCAAGGAGGAGTACAACCCTAATTTCAACGACGAGGGTGTTAAAAAGGCTGTTAGGGCTTGGGAAGACTATGCTGCTAAGAAGGCAGAGGGAATTGAGGAGGCTCTTAGCGAGTCCGACTTGGAAGAGATCATGAAGGAGGACAGCGAAAGCTCTGGGATTAATTGGGATGAGTTCGAAGACGAGGGTATCACTGACACTGACATACGTAAGTTTTCCCAATCATCCTCTAGAAAGCTACGTTTGGGATGCCTATTCTTTGCTAACACAACACAGTTTACAACTTTGAGTCTTATCTACCCGGCCCTGTCCGGGACTTTGTCCATGGGAAAATCAGCAGCCTTCGGGTATGGTTGATTGAAAATGGTATACTGGCCGATACTGTGTCAAAAGAAGGCGAATCACAATTGGTCAAGGCGGCTCGGGAGGCGCATGAAGCCGCGATCAGGGACTTACAGTCTAAACGGAACTCACTTAATGACGAAAAGCAGGATCTTGAGAAGGACTATGGCGCTAACGACATTTTCCGAGTTCTCAAGGGCAAATGCACTTCGATTGAAGCCGGCGAGTACGAGTACGAGCTGTGCTGGATGACCTCAACGACGCAGAAGAGCAAGAAGGGCGGATCGCGCACAAACATGGGCAACTTTGAGAAAATTAACTTCATGGAAGCGGACGAAGAAGAGCGTCATGACGGCAAAGGCTTGGGCCGCGGAACCCGCATGGTGTTAGAGTATACTAATGGCCAGCACTGCTGGAACGGTCCCAACCGTCGTACACATGTATGGCTCGCGTGCGCCGAGACGGAGGAGTTATGGCGCGTTAGCGAGCAGGAGAAATGCGTGTACAAGATGGAAGTGGGCACACCAGCGGCCTGTGAGCAGGCTGTCCAACCAGGCCATGCGAAAGACGAATTGTGATAATCTGATGAAAGATTTATGAATCCACGGCTATATCGAATCTGGAGTCGGGTTGTTATGTTCGCGTTGGATGATACACTTCTATGTACTATGCAACTGTACAGTGGCTGGTATGGGCGCAGATAAAAATTAGAGAGCGGAAGACTTATTTAAATCAATACATTCCCCAATAGCAGGTCACTTGATTCTTGTATTTGATTTGACTGCTTGTCACTTTAGATCCATCCATGGATAGGTATTTGACCTGCGTTACGCCCCAGCGCAGGGAAGTCGCTCTAGTTGCTTAGTCTACAAGACCAGCACGTCTTATGCTCCATCTCGAGAATCCCGGCATTGGACAATATTTCCAATGCTAATAAATTCTTCATAAATTCTTCATTTCTAGCTACCTGAGCACCAGATTAACTTCACCGTACCGCGGTTGCTAGTTTCCTTTGTTTATTTCGCTCGTCCTGTTCGGCGAGCACCTTAGCTGTGAGGGTAGCCGTCATCGAATTATTGATGCGACTAGAAATATCATCTCGATCTCTCTTCTGTTTCTTCTCCTTTTGTGCCGGCTTGTTACCATTCGTCCCATTCTCCAGTGACTTTCCGCCCTCTTCTTCGGCTGCCTTGCGCTTCTTCTTGCCGCCCGCGGCCTTATCTTTCTTCAGATTATGCGCTAGCCCTAGACTTCGCAATTCCTCTATTCGCGCCGTGCATTTTTCGACGTCGGCCTCATCGACTGGTAAGATGGGTACTATATCGCGTACTTGGAATGATTCGCTGCACACCGGACAGTGACTTGTTTTTGCTGTTTCTGCTGTTTCTGCGTCCGTACTTGAGCTCTCTTCGACAGCAAGCAGCTCCTTCATCACTATCTCCGTGAACACGTGGCCGCACGGCACGATGTACACGGCACGTGTGCTAGCGCCCAGCTCCTTCATGCTCAGCGGACAGATGCGAACCTTACCGCACTTCTCGTCTCTCCGTAAGGTGAAGCGCAGCTTGGCGATATCCTTTAGGGAACGGATGCCCGAGCGCGCGAACTCGGCTGCTTCTTGTGATTGCCGCTCCTCAGAGGACTCGGCGGGGTCGGCGGCGCTGGGCATTAGGCACCGGAGTATGGTCTCGTAGTTATAGAGCCGCCCGCGGCAGTCGGATACGGTGTTATCCGGGTCTAGCGGCTCGGAGGATATAGGGCATGTTGACCAGGCGTGCGTCAGGGATTCGAGGGCTGTTGCCTTTAGCTCGGAGGTTGTGGGGAGACGGGCGGCTTCTTTGACGAGCTCGCGCCGTTTCGGGATCGACCCTCCGTCATTACCCATGAGGCCGGCTTGTGGTGGATTATTTTGAAACGTTCTGTGGTGTTTCTGGATTGCGGAATTCGGATATATGTCGGGGATTTATGATGAGATGTAAGTGAAGGGGGTTCGTAGGGGCGATAATGGAAGAGCGTGAAATCGAGTGGTTTGTTGATGGAGAGAATGTACGGTTTGCGATGCGAAAGTCAAAGAGTTGGTTCCATCCAACTTGATAAGATAAAGCTGCCCACTCCTGTACATGAGAATCTATGGGGCGCTATGTACCAATCTCGGGTAGCGCTGTAAATAGCTCAAAGCCCCACCATGTCCCCAGGGCACTAGCGTGGGTTTGTTTGTACCTAGGTAGGCTTGCATGCTTTAAGGAGCGGCCTATGCAGCAGTGTACATTGCTACAACTATGATGGGCATACCTTATACCTTAGGTCCTCCACGTAGGTAGGCACTCCGTGAAACAAATGTATAGTATTGTGGCATGGAAGAGGGGTTTGTTATTGTATCTAGGTAGGTTTGCTTACAGTAAGTATAAGTACCTAGATAACAGACCGCGAGTCACGAGTAACGCAAACAAACATCCTTACCGCTCTTCAAGGTCCGGGGGCATTTCTCAGGCGCTGATTGACCGAACCCATCTACACTACCACCTAAATGTACCTAGGCAAAGTACATACTTACACATTGAGCTTTTACCCACTCATTACGATTTACGATTCTCAACCGCGATTCAACACCACGATTGACCATCACGGCTCAACCATCCCTAAAGGCTGGCTGACCAGACCCAAGCAACCCCACCCTCCCACAGTACTTGTTTGTCCTGTGCTACCGACGTTTACCGTGCATTTCCACCGGGGCCTGCGCGAGGCTCCCTCTCCGTTTATTCCCGTCCAGTCGGCACATCTTGCGATCCAGCATCGCAAGCCATCTGCCTCGGCATTCATGCAGGTGTAAACCGTCGCCGTCCTGAAGCTGTCTGGCGCACGGCTGAGGGCGTCCGCATTGTCATAGCCCATCATGGCGCAACAACAGCAACAGGCTCTGGAGTCCCTCGACGCCATCACCAGGGACCTCAAGTCGAGGTGAGCCTCTTCCGCGGTCCTGCGTTATCTTTCTCATTTCACGGCTCTTCCGTTTGACGATGCAAGACAAGCTTCCAGAAACTGACATTCTCCTTTTACATTCAACAGGGCCGGCGATGACGTACGCAGGCGAGCTGCTGCTCAGCTGAGAGATTTGGTGGTTGCCTGCTACCGAGGTGAGTTGCTTGGCCCCCGCGTCCGTACCGACCATGCAGTCGTGATCGTCGTCGCAGCTGCTAATCACACACCTACACGCCTCTAGACTTCCCGAGCGAAAACTTTCACGTATTCTATAACTCCGTCAACAATAAGATCACGAATCTCATCCTCCACGGCAACGACTCCTCCGAGCGACTCGGCGGCGTTTACGCCCTCGATGCGCTCGTCGACTTCGATGGCGTCGATGTCACCGCCAAATACACTCGCTTTACCGCGAATCTGAAGACAATACTGAGGGGCAAGGATATCGTGCCCATGCAGCCTGCGGCCATCGCTCTGGGCAAGCTGTGCAGGCCAGGTGGATCCCTCATCTCGGAGCTCGTCGAGTCTGAGGTCAAGACCGCTCTCGAATGGCTCCAGTCCGATAGGATCGAAGAGAAGAGATACAGCGCTGTTCTAGTGCTCCGGGAGCTCGCTCGAAACGCCCCAACCCTGATGTATGCTTATGTTGGCCTCATCTTTGACCTTATATGGGTTGGCCTCCGGGACCCGCGCAACCTCATTCGGACCACGGCCGGGGAGACTGTCTCTGCCTGTTTCCGCATCATTCGAGAACGCGATCAGGAGATGAAGCAGACCTGGATGAGCAAGATGTATACCGAGACACTAGTGGGCCTTAAGATGAACACCGTCGAGAGTATCCATGCCTCTCTCTTGGTGCTAAGAGAACTCCTGGAGCAAGGTGGCATGTTTATGCAAGAACACTATCAAGAAGCGTGCGACATTGTTTATCGACACAAGGATCACCGTGATCCAACTATCCGGAAGACGGTTGTCATGCTTATACCAGACCTGGCTAACTATGCGCCCGCTGACTTCGCCCATTCTCATCTACACAAGTTTATGCTCTTTCTCTCCGGCATGCTCAAGAAAGGACAAGAACGCAATGATGCATTTTTGGCCATCGGTAACATAGCCAACTCGGTCAAAAGCGCGATTGCGCCATACCTAGACGGAGTCCTGATCTATGTACGGGAAGGCCTTAGCCTTCAGTCGCGCAAGCGAGGCTCTGTCGACCCCGTGTTTGACTGTATAAGTCGACTGGCGGTTGCCGTAGGCCAGACTCTCAGCAAATATATGGAGGCTTTGCTAGACCCTATATTTGCCTGCGAGCTGACTCCTAAACTTACACAGGCCCTTGTTGACATGGCCTTTTATATCCCGCCTGTCAAGGCCACCATCCAAGAAAGGCTGCTAGACATGCTCAGCAAGGTGCTATGCGGAGAACCCTTTAAGCCTCTTGGTGCTCCCACCCCCAACACTCTCAACGCCGTACCGATCATCCCGAAAGATGCCAAAGATCCCCAGGTATACGAACACCGCAAAGCAGAAGTCAAATTAGCCTTAAATACACTAGGGAGCTTTGATTTCTCGGGCCACATACTAAACGAGTTTGTTCGCGATGTCGCTATCAAATATGTTGAGGATGACGATCCTGAAATTCGTGAAGCGGCTGCGTTAACTTGCTGCCAACTCTATGTGCGGGATCCCATTGTCAACCAGACGAGCCATCATGCTCTGCAAGTCGTGGGTGATGTTATCGAAAAGCTGTTGACAGTCGGTGTATCTGATCCTCAGCCGAATATCCGACGAACTGTTCTGGCTGCACTAGACGAACGATTTGATCCTCATCTTGCTAAGGCAGAAAATATCAGGACGCTCTTCTTCGCCCTCAATGATGAGGTCTTCAGCATTCGAGAGGTAGCCATTGCGATTATAGGCCGCTTGTCGCGACACAACCCTGCCTATGTCATTCCCTCCCTGCGAAAGACCCTCATTCAGATGCTTACGGAACTAGAATTCTCAGATGTGCCAAGGAATAAAGAAGAGAGTGCGAAACTGCTTAGCCTCCTTGTACAAAATGCGCAGGGATTAGTCAAACCATATGTCGACCCTATGATATCCGTACTTCTTCCCAAGGCAAAGGATCCGAACCCTTCTGTTGCTGCTACTATTCTCAAAGCGATTGGTGAACTGGCAACGGTTGGCGGCGAAGATATGCTGCCTTACAAGGACAAATTGATGCCAATCATCATTGATGCCTTGCAAGACCAGAGTTCCATTGCTAAGCGAGAGGCCGCACTTCATACACTAGGTCAGCTTGCTAGTAATTCGGGATACGTGATAGACCCATATCTTGAATACCCGCAACTTTTGGAGTTATTGCAAAATATTATCCGAGCTGAACCTCAGCGTGGCCCTTTGCGCCAAGAAACTATAAAGCTGATGGGTATTCTCGGTGCTTTGGACCCTTACAGACACCAGGTATGGAAGACCCTTTTTCGTTGCCTGTTCCAGCTCTCTTCTGTGAACTGTTTGAATGCCACCAGGTGTCCTTCATTTTAATATACTAAGTATGATGATAATAACTCTACGAATAGCAAGTTGAAGAACGCACTCCTGATGCGAAGAGGAGTGTAGATACCAATCGTATGACCGATATTTCACTCATGATGACTGGGCTTACTCCATCGCACAAGGAATACTACCCTACAGTGGTTATCAACTCCTTACTACATATTTTGAAAGACCAGTCTCTTGCACAGCACCATGCTGCCGTCATTGAGGCTGTCATGAACATCTTCCGCACCCTTGGGTTAGAGTGCGTTTCATTCCTGGATCGTATCATCCCCGCCTTCCTGTTAGTCATCAGAAGCTCTCCTCAGAATCGACTGGAATCATATTTCAATCAGCTAGCCACATTGGTTACCATTGTGCGACAACATATTAGGACTTACTTACCGTCCATTGTTGAGACACTTCAAGAGTATTGGGATATTTCTCCATCTCTCCAAAGTACAATATTGTCTTTGGTTGAGGCAATTTCTAGATCGCTGGAGGGAGAGTTTAAGATTTACCTAGCAGGTCTGCTACCGTTAATGCTCGGCATCTTGGAGAAGGATTCGACAACTAAGAGAATTCCTTCGGAGAAGGTCCTGCATGCTCTGTTGGTATTTGGATCCAGCGCTGAAGAATATATGCATCTGGTAATCCCGGTAATCGTGCGGACTTTCGAAAAGCAAGGCCAGCCAACCTTTCTAAGAAAGTCAGCCATCGAGACAATTGGTAAAATCTCTCGGCAAGTGAACTTGAATGACTATGCTGCGAAAATCATTCATCCTTTGGCTAGGATTCTAGCGACCGGTGAGATATCTTTGCGTGTAGCCGCATTGGATACGCTTTGTGCCCTTATTCAGCAACTGGGCAGAGATTATCTGCATTTTGCTGGTACAGTTAACAAAGTACTTCAAAACAGTCCAGTCCAGCACCAGAACTACGATCTTCTGGTTTCTAAACTGCAGAAAGGAGAGGTCTTGCCACAAGATTTGAGTTCCGAACCCCGGTTCATTGACCAACCAGATGAACCCACGTTTGCTGAGTTTGGTAACAAGAAACTCGAGATGAACGCTATTCATCTCAAAGGTGCCTGGGACACGCGAGGTAAATCTACCAAGGAGGATTGGCAAGAATGGTTACGAAGGTTTAGTACTACGTTATTGACTGAATCTCCCAACCATGCGCTGCGGGCTTGCGCTTCCCTGGCCAGCGTGTATCTCCCTCTTGCGAGGGAGTTGTTCAATTCGGCATTCGTCTCATGCTGGAGCGAACTTTACGAACAATTCCAAGAAGAACTGATTCAAAACATCGAGAATGCTATCAGATCTGAAAACGTCCCTCCCGACCTGCTTGGTCTTCTCCTTAATCTTGCCGAATTCATGGAACATGATGACAAGGCTCTACCTATCGATATCAGAATCTTGGGTCGCGAAGCTGCTCGTTGTCATGCCTATGCTAAGGCACTTCACTACAAGGAGTTGGAGTTCCTACAGGATCAAAGTGGGCCAGCGGTGGAAGCTTTGATTGTCATTAACAACCAACTTCAGCAATATGACGCAGCTATTGGCATTCTACGCAAGGCACAACTGTACAAAGACGGTATTCAGCTTCGAGAAACCTGGTTTGAGAAGCTAGAGCGATGGGAGGAAGCCCTGGCATTCTACAACAAACGGGAGCGAGAGATTTCCGAAGACCAGGCTATCCCGATTGACATTGTGATGGGCAAGATGCGTTGTCTTCATGCACTTACCGAGTGGGATGCGCTCGCTAGTCTGGCGGGCAGTACGTGGAGTAACTCTGCACCA
This sequence comes from Xylaria sp. FL0064, assembly GCA_022593225.1. NCBI lineage: Eukaryota > Fungi > Ascomycota > Sordariomycetes > Xylariales > Xylariaceae > Xylaria > Xylaria sp. FL0064. Next base: position 945,171 of record JAJKLE010000010.1, on the reverse strand, counting down.
GACGTCCAGCGACGGATTGCGCCTCTAGCAACGGCTGCCGCCTGGAGCCTCGGGAAGTGGGATGCTATGGAAATATACCTGTCGTCAATGAGGCGGAATTCTCCGGATCGTTCGTTCTTTGGAGCCATTCTTGCTCTCCACCGCAACCAGTTCCGGGAGGCCACAGCAAGTATTCAACAGGCACGAGAGGGTCTAGATACAGAGCTCAGTGCCCTCGTGAGCGAGTCTTACAACCGCGCTTACCAAGTTGTCGTACGAGTGCAAATGCTTGCAGAACTCGAGGAACTCATCGTATACAAGCAAGCAGATGAAAAGAAGAAAGCGACTATGAGACGCACTTGGGAGATCCGTCTGAAGGGGTGTCAAAGAAACGTTGAGGTTTGGCAGCGCATGCTTAGACTTCGCGCTCTTGTTATTACACCGGAAGAAAACATGCATATGTGGATCAAGTTTGCCAATCTCTGTAGAAAGTCTGGGCGCATGGGACTCGCTGAGAAATCTCTAAAGCAGCTCATCGGCAGTGATCACCCTCTTGACACCATCATTCCTTATTGGAGCCAAAATGGGCCACCTCAAGCTTCTTCCACTTGGAGGATACCTCCTCAGGTTGTCTACGCCGTGCTCAAATTCTACTGGGAATACGGTCAACAACCGAATATGCGCCAAACTGGTCACGCAGAAAAGACACTATTCTGTCTACGGAAGTTCACTGCTGACACGGTGCAGCGTCTAGAAATAGCGCGAGCGTCCCTGCAATCCGTCCCTAATGGTATGGAGGCGATGGGTGATTATACTTTCCATAACGGCGTGGAACCTGGCCTATCTCATTTGAGGTCCCAGAAGGAATTCCAGGAACAAACCGTTCTCTTGGCAAAGTGCTTCCTCAGGCAAGGAGAGTGGCAAGTTGCTTTGAATAAAAGCGATTGGCAACACCCAAGCGTCCAGGACATCCTCACATCCTATTCTAAGGCTACGCAGTACAATCCCAAGTGGTACAAGGCGTGGCACGCTTGGGCTCTGGCAAATTTCGAGATAGTTCAGACTTTAACGTCCCCGGGTGACCGGAAAGCCCCAAGAGCCGACCCAGCCTTGATAATTAGCCACGTCGTTCCGGCTGTAACAGGGTTCTTCAAGTCCATTGCTCTATCATCTGGTAGTTCCTTGCAAGACACACTCCGCCTTCTCACTCTTTGGTTTGCACATGGTGGTAGCAGCGAGGTCACTGGCGCGGTTACGCAAGGCTTCGGTACTGTTAGTGTCGATACGTGGCTTGAGGTCATTCCGCAATTGATTGCACGCATCAATCAGCCTAATCCGCGGGTACGACAGTCTATCCACAACCTTTTGGCTGATGTAGGCCGTAACCACCCTCAAGCGTTAGTGTACCCCCTCACTGTAGCCATGAAATCGACGCAGAATACGAGGAGATCAAAATCAGCCGCCCTTATCATGGACAGCATGAGAGCACACAGCGCTAAACTTGTCGAGCAAGCAGATGTGGTCAGTCATGAGCTGATTCGCGTTGCGGTATTATGGCATGAATTATGGCACGAGGGTATAGAAGAGGCCTCGCGACTCTGGTTTAGTGATCACAATCCCGAAGGCATGTTCGCCACCTTAAACCCACTGCATGAGATGCTCGAAAGAGGTCCCGAGACATTACGCGAGATAAGCTTCGCGCAGACCTTTGGACGGGATTTGACAGAAGCACGAGAATGGTGTCGCCAATATGAACAGAGCCATGATATAAATGATATGAACAGTGCATGGGACTTGTATTACCAAGTTTTCCGCCGTATAGGCCGACAACTTCCACAGATGACATCGCTGGAACTCACCTACTGTTCTCCCAAACTGCTTCAGGCTAGGAACCTTGATCTTGCAGTACCTGGTACATATCGCAGTGGTGCCCCAATCGTGCGTATCATGTCGTTTGAGCCGACATTCAGCGTCATCAATTCCAAGCAGCGTCCTCGAAAGCTCAACACAACGGGCAGCGACGGTAAACCTTACGCATTCCTTCTGAAGGGACATGAAGACATCCGCCAAGATGAGCGTGTGATGCAGCTCTTCGGGCTATGCAACACTCTACTCGCAAACGATTCAGAATGCTACAAGAGGCACCTTGGGATCCAGCGATACCCAGCCATCCCACTCAGTCAGAATTCTGGTCTCCTAGGATGGGTGCCGAATAGTGATACCCTTCACGTCTTGATTCGGGAGTACCGTGAGAGCCGCAAGATTCTACTCAATATTGAACACCGCATCATGTTGCAAATGGCACCAGACTATGACAATCTCACCCTTATGCAAAAGGTTGAGGTATTCGGCTACGCTTTAGACAACACGACCGGTCAAGACTTATACCGCGTTCTCTGGCTGAAGAGCAAGAGCTCTGAAGCGTGGTTAGAACGGCGTACCAACTACACACGTAGTCTCGGTGTCATGAGTATGGTTGGCTACATTCTTGGTCTCGGTGATCGTCATCCCAGCAATCTAATGCTTGATCGGATTACGGGCAAGATCATTCACATTGATTTCGGCGATTGCTTTGAAGTAGCTATGAAGCGCGACAAGTATCCCGAGAGAGTGCCTTTCCGCCTAACGCGCATGCTTACCTATGCGATGGAAGTCAGTAATATTGAGGGAAGCTTCCGTATCACTTGTGAACACGTTATGCGGGTACTTCGCGAAAACAAAGAAAGCGTGATGGCTGTGCTAGAAGCTGTAAGTCCCATATCTCGTCCTGCGTAAGGTTCAGCCCAGCGATATTAATTGTGATCTCATATATAGTTCATCCATGATCCTCTTCTGACTTGGCGATTGACCAATGCTGCTTCAGCAAACGGCCCTAACTTTCATTCTGAACGTGAAGCCGCTCTCGAGGCTGGCACGCAGCGCACTCGTCGACCTAGCATTTTGGAAGCTGAACATCCACCTTCAGAACTACTTGCTTCCCAGCTGGCTGCTGATACAATGCACCAGGGTGCTCCCCCGGCTGTGCGTGGGCGGGCACGCACGAATTCAAGTCTATTTAATAGCTCGGCACATCTCGATGGTGAGATGGCTGAGATCCAGAATGCTCGTGCCATCGAGGTGCTCGACCGAGTGAATCAGAAGTTGACGGGCCGTGATTTTAAACCGAACGAAGAATTAGAAGTTGTGCAGCAGGTCAACAAACTCATCATAGAAGCCACGAAATTAGAGAACCTTTGCCAACATTATATCGGTTGGTGTTCTTTCTGGTAGTATCACTACACCTGGCACAGTCTTTTCTAGTTCATTCGGAGCGGCTCCCGATGTATGTGGTGGTGGTTGTCGACAGATTTCAACTGGTCTGCTCCGAAGCGTAGAAATAGGATTTTCTTGTAGGATTTCAAGGATCATGGAACAGGGCTCGCAACTCGGGAGTATCTGCGTTGATTTCTTATATTGACCTAATAAAGGCGTTCCTTGGGGTTGGGAGGAAATTCGCGAACCTCGACATTGGCCTGGCTGTTTGATTAACCCAGGGGTTGCTTTCTCTTACTGCTACATATCAATGTTTTGCCGAATGATTCTAGAGGCAAGGTGGACCACTCAGCAGAGACTCGGACATGGGCATTGTGCGTGTTTTATCCTTATAGCATTACATGCTCATAGTGTGTTACATTAGAAGCGATAGATCCAAGATTCAGTCTCTGAGGTCAAGGTCTCTGATAATCACTCTTGATTCATTTGCATATCCTGTGCTCTTTGCGTTGTAACGCTGCTTCTAACGTTACAATTGGGAACAAGTAACCGGCTAGACAAGATTCGAACTACTTAGATTCGAGGAGGGCTCTTGTGATGTAGTACCCTTTGTATATGAATCAAAATCACCTAAGGCCGGCTGTCATGAATTAATTCTCCACTAGCTGAGACTATCAAAATAACAATACATGATACAGAAGATATAGAGCGAGGGGAATTCCTGATCATATGTCCTGTCACCGAGTAGGGATGACTGGAGTAATTTCAGTAAGCCCATTTAGGTTATTGATGCCAAGCATACTCATACGGAAGTAAGCCTGAGCGTAAGCCTTGTATAACCAAGTTAGCCAACCGTACCAGCACGTATCAAAGATCAAAAGGAAGGGGAAAGCACATACAGGACTCCACAGCGCCTGACCAGACGAACCAGCGAACAGCTTCCACTGCCCCTGAGTCGTCCCATAGGTAGCGAGCGCCTTATCGCTATGCAAGATGAAGAAGGTCTTGTTATCGCCCGTTAGAGTCTCGCCGTAGAACGACGCGTCCCAGATCTGCGGGTCCGTGTCCAGCGGCGCATTGGCCCGGCTCGGGTCGACGAAGCGCTGCTTAGCAGCCGTGTGAGCGCCAACGAGCGCGACGAGGTCACTAGCGGTGAACGTCTTCTTCACAAAGAGATCGACGAGGGTGGGCGCGTCCATGGCGGGCAGAGGCAGCTTGCCCGGGGGAGCAGCGCGGGAGCTGTCCTTCCTGCCCGCGAAGGCACGGATACGCAGACCCCCTGGACACGCGACGGTGCCTACGAGGGCGCCGAGCTGGATGATGTCTGCCATGCCAGCGCCGTACGGGTGGAACGTGCTGTAGTAGCCCTTGGTGACAGCGCCGATCTCCGCCAGCCCGAGGTTTTCGCTGCGTGAGAGCTCGTCCGAGAGGAGGAGCGAGCCGTCGGCTCCGCCGTAGGTGGAGGATACGTCCCAGGTGGCGGCATCGTGGAATCCCTGACGGATGGCTCCGCGGCCCAGATCGGTGCAGCCGTTGGCATCGGCGAAGTCCCCCCACATTTTGCTGGCTACGTAGTACCATACGCAAAGAGGGTCTTGTGTACAAGCACTTGAGCCGAGGGGTCCGGGCGGGTTGTAGGAAGCGCTCGTGCCGGGGTCGATGGCACCTGTTCCTGTTTGAAGTATACCTTTGATGGTCTCTCCCACTGCGGTGAGTACACCCGTGAGTAGGTCGCCTAGGAGGGTGCCAGAGCGAGCGCCCAGGACGAAGTCGTCACGTGCTTGGATCTCGGCTATCACTCTGTCCATGCCGGGGTGAGCGAAGACCGGGGCCGCGGCACAGGCGAGAAGGATGGAAGGTAGCTTCATGACTAATAGTTGGACTGAAAACGAGTGATGGTGGCTCTAAGATATTTAAAGAATAGGCGTGTACGTGAGCCAAGCCCTAGAGGCGTTAGAGCTAGATGAACGAATGATAATATCTCTATGAGATGAAATGTTTATGTGACACTCTGGAGATGCCAACTTTACCAAGAAGGCCGTCCTGATATAGAAACAAACTCTCATTCTTATATAAAAAGGGGCTCTCCAGCTTGCTTTTTTTCTATTGAATGTAGAGGGAGCCACATGTCTTTACCGCCCGTTGAGACCAATATCCAACCTGCGGTAGCCGAGAGGGCGAGCTGCAGCCTCGGTGCAGCACGCGATAGTAGAGTGCATATGTCGTCTAGTTTGGGTAGAAGTTGCGACAGACTCGCCTAGATGTCCGACATTCTGGCTGCAGGTATCTCATGTGTGTCAGCATGTCAGGCACAGGCCTTGCAAGGATGGGTTCGATACCCAAGATCCGTCATGCGGTCATTTTGGAGGGCATCTCCTTCTTCGTTTGAGAGAAATTCCCGGAGAGCGGCGCAGTGAAATGTAGGACAAGATGTAGCTAGAAATCAGGCTGCAGCCTTCGAGTTGGCTATATTGCAACATGGCGACGGCAGCTTAGACTAGGGGCTTTGCCACCAACCATCAGCTTGGACATAGTATCTTTGCCCATTGTGGAGAAGTTGTTCCGAGGGCATATAATTTCCAAGGCAGAAAATGCTGGGGATACCTTGCCATCACATTGTCGGTGCCTTTGTGATGACAAACGGTGGCACCTTGATTGGCTATCGAAAATTCGAAGCCTCTGCGGTCTTTCATACCGGGTGGCGGTTCTGTGTATCGATCTCGTCTTGTGTACTCAATAGTTCCAATACTGTGCCATCTACATGCACGTCAAGTATTGGAGGCTTGCATAGAGGAACAGCTGATGAAAAAGGAGGATGGCGAATGTCGGATTGTAAGTTGACCTACGCCCTAGCCGACATATTCCTCGGTCCCGGCGACGCACCACAAACCACTGAAAGAGACGGCGTTGGGTCGAGCTGAGACTCTTTTTAATATCTGTGGTGGTCAGATTTACAAACGCTCGTGCGTTGTCGGTTGTTTCTGGACCGGCGTAAGGCGGCTTTTCATCTTAATCCTGATCGATACGAGGTTTCGATTCTGATGATGGCGATGCACACCGGATGACTAGAGAAGAAAGGCCAATGAAGATCCGAGTTCGGGTTCACGGACTAGATAATCAGACACCGGAGGGAACAGCCACTCCTAAACTTAGTCACACGTTACAGCTCTTGCTGGATGGCTTGTGCTAGATCCACCGTGCGTCGCATTTGCATACCGTTCGCAATACCTCGCATGATGCAAGCCACAGCTGGGTATGGTGTAGGTCGTTGATAAGTAGATAGCCGAACATCGGAAGGTGTTCCTAGCTGATCAGCATCAAAGTTCGAGTGAGGAACTGCTAGGTATTATATTAGAAAATATGGGATAAAGTGATGTTCAACCGTCAATGAATCTACCTCACGGTAGAATGGCTCACATAACACAGGCGCTGATTTCCTTATGCGGGAATGAGGCTTTCTCGCTTTAGAGAGGCGGTGTCATAGCATACCACTGGGATGCCTTGTTTATGGGATAAGCGCCGCTTAGTGCAGCAGTTTGCGGTGAGCGATGACTGTAAGATTAGAGGGGAGAGAGCATAATGTGGTGTGACTTCATGTGAACTCAGGCCGGATTTCAAAGGCAGTCTCTTCGCTAAAATAACGCCACCATCTTACTGATGTCGGTGATTACCCATATAAAGAACATTGAAGCTGAGGCCGACCGAGGCACCCGAGTACTCCTCATTAATAAAAACCACATCTTGCTTCAGCGCGACGACTCGCAGGGCTTGAACCGCGCGGCTTAATCTATCCGCGACAATCCGCCAATGATGTTGCTAGTACTTGACACCCTCAAAGTGCTTTTCAAACCATGCTAATGCCTGGTCCTCCGCCTCAGCAGCTCCCTTCGGATCATCATTTTTCACGTCTACACGGCAAGCGAAGCCGTGGCCATAACCAGGATACATCCGAACCTCACCCTTCTGGCCATCGGGCTTCTCTAGAACGATCTTCTCCAGCTGCTCTGCCTGCTTGGGAGATATCATGTTGTCGTTTTCACCTAGGGCAAAACTGACAGGGATGGAAATCTTCTCTATGTCGTCGAACAGAGAGAGAAAGCTGGGATGAGCTACAAATCCTGCGTCCATGATTGGCTTACCGTCTACAGTGAAACCCTCGGCTAGCAAGACGCAATGCTTGCCACCCCAACAGTAGCCAGTGGCACCGACGGGAAGGTGGGCGGCTTCGTTGCGGCGAAGCGCTTCCATGAAAGTCTTGACGATAGGGTACGTTTTCCCAGGGCGATTGAGGTAGATGGTGGGAATGGCGGTCCGAATCACCGCCAGGAGGTGGTATCTTGATCGAGATTTAGGTCACTCAAGATCGAAGTACCTGGATGGAGGGATACTCGACTTACGGCTTGGAGAGGGTGTCAGTCCATGTCTTCGGCGCCATCACCTTTTGCATGGAATTGATCATTGAGACTGGCGCAGCATTACCTGTTCCATCATCAGCTGAAGTTGCCTCGATATCAGCTTTCATAAATCAAGGGCAATCCTACCCTTCATGAAGTCAGGTACGTAAACCCTGTAGTCCTTCTTTTTCGCAAAACTGTCAGCCATAAGTCGAATGTTCACGAAGTCCCAGCCAAATATGTCGGGTATAAGAACTGCACCGCTTCACATCAGTAACGTCTCACGGAATCATGCATTGTAGTTTTGCGTTGAGAGGGGTTTCGAGTTTCACGCACCTACGATGCCCTTGGGTGGATTCCCGCTAGCCGGCTCAGCAATATAGACATCAAGATCGTGAAGCTTAGTGACAGTCCCTGTGGGTGTTCCATCATGGACAGCACCGCTGTAACAAGCAGGGCAAGACATGGCGACTGATGACCGACTAGCCAGTAATGGTGCAACGATAACAATAACAATAGGTAATAGGTAATGATGAATGAGAGCCAGCAGTATTACCCGGTTGTCGGTATGAACGGCATGTGCTTAACAGGCTTGTTATAAACAAGCTTTTACTAGGGCTCTATTAGGCAATCTAGCTTCTTTCATCTATAAAGCGCTTCGGCACCGTGCCTAGGAAATAGGATGGGCACGGCAACATGTATGACCAACCAGATCAGTAACCAGATAATCCCAGGAAGACTTTTATCCAGCCAAAAGGCCCTGGCCCGATGGCAGGCGGGGTTGGTAAAATCCCGCTATTGAAGTTACGGTGCCGAGGCGGATTTCAAGAGGATTCTGGGGTGTGTTCGCTCTCACCTTGTAACCGTACATCCAATACGTCTAGACTGCAGCTTGGAGTTGACAATGATCTGCAGCGGCGCAGTGTTCGGCCGATTCAATAGACGTCGCTTAGATAACGTTCATATTGTAGGTTCGGTCCCAACTTAATCGTACCTGTAATACGGAGTACACAAGTCGGAAACTGTACCAGATTTATCCGGTGATTCTTGGGAGAATTTACAACGATGGATTTCGAAATGAACACTGAAAAACAAATGGGAGATGATGGCCTCTCGGAACTTGGAGTAGCAAAAGTCACCCGCGATCCCACACTATCCCTCTCCTGGAGCCGAGATTTGGAGAAAATGATGGACTATAGCTATCTGGGGAAGCCACAGGACTCTACCTCGCCTTATGATCTACAACTCCCGTCGATGCTTCTTTCTGCTATAGCTAATCGAGAGCCACCTTTATATGCTAGGTTGTACGCCTTTAAGCGACTTTTGCTGTTGACGACCGATTAGACGGGAAAAAGGGCAGACTTAAAAGCCAGCTTGGGTCATCTTGATGAATTGGATACACACTAGGTAAACAGTAAAACTGAGAGTCATGGCTTCACATCCGATAGAGCCAGCGGAACTGAAGACGCAGAACCAAACTATGAGCATGCCACCCAATCTGCACGTTGAAGAGGATGTCGGTTGGACCAAAATAACCATAGGACTACCATCGTCTGACACAGGTTTGCCCCCACGCGGAGTGGTGACGGGGCCCGCGCCCTCAGCATCTCCGGAGATAATGCAGGATCGCATCGTCCGTATATCCGAAGACCTAGGCGAGATCGAAAAGTACCACAACGTCGAGGGCTCGCCAACGCGCTACGCAAGACTGTCTGAGTTCTTTGAATCCGAGCTCGCGGCATTGTCCGAGGCGCCCTTCGCCTCGTACTCCCAGGACGACAAGGTCGACTATATACTACTCAAGAACTGCCTGTGTCGCTCGCAGCGCAATTTGAAGCTTGATCGCGCCCGCGAGGCGGAATTCGCGCCCTTCGTGGAGCCTTTCGCAGAGCCGATTAGAGAATGGTGCGAGGTAAGACAGCGCCAAGGCGCGGATGAGGCATTCGAGCCCCAGACGCTCGCCGACAGCCTCTCGAAAGCCTGCGATGCGGTATCGCGTTCCACTGCCTACGTGGTGGAGCACGGCGGCGAATACTCGCAAGCCACGGGAAGCAGAGCCGCACGGCGGATCCGGGAGCTGCGTAAACATATCGATGAGACATGTGACTTTTACTCAGGCTACCACCCGTCTTTCGACTACTGGGTTGCCTCGCCGCGGAAAGCCCTCGACGCAGCGCTACAGAAGCTCGAAAAGCAGGTAAGCGACGTAATCATCGGCGGCGGCGGCAAAGATGACATCGTCGGCGAGCCGATAGACCGCGACGGACTTCTCGTGGAGCTAGAAGCGGAGATGATCCCGTACTCCCCCGAGGAGCTCCTGCGCATCGCGGAGCGCGAATACGCCTGGTGCGAGCGGGAGATGAAGGCCGCGACGTCGGAGCTCGGTTACGCGGACTGGCGCGACGGGCTAGAGTACGTGAAGAACCTGTACGAGCCGTCGGCCACGCACACCTCTTTCGTGCGCGGCCTCGTGGCGGAGGGGGCATCGTACGTGAAGAAGCACGACCTCGTGACCGTCCCGCGGCTCGCCGAAGAAGCCATCACCATCACGCGGATCCCGCCGGCGCGACAGCGCGTGTCACCTTTCTTCCTCGGCGGGCCGCGGCTGCAAATCTCATATCCGCGCGCAGACATGGCGCACGCCGACAAGTTGATGACGCTGCGCGGGAACAACCGCGCCTTCAGTCGGGCCACGGCGTTCCACGAGATGATCCCGGGCCACCGGCTGCAGCTGTACGTGGGCGCGCGGTCGCGGCCGTACCGCGCACGGCTGTTTGGCACGCCGTTCTTCGTCGAGGGCTGGGCGCTGTACTGGGAGATGGTGTTCTGGGAGCGCGGGGACTTCTTCGTGACGCCCGAGGACAAGGTCGGGTCGCTGTTCTGGCGCATGCATCGCTGCATGCGCATCATCTTCTCCCTGGGCTTCCATCTTGGGCGCTTCAGCGCCCGGGAATGCGTCGAGATGCTTGTTGAGCGAGTCGGGCACGAGAGATCTACTGCCAAGGGCGAGGTCAGGCGGAGCCTGAATGGAAGCTATCCCCCCTTGTATCAGGCTGGGTATATGCTTGGTGCGCTGCAGCTGATGCAGCTGCGGCGGGAGGCCGTCGGTAAGCAGTTTGCAGAGAAAGAGTTTCATGATCGCGTTTTGAAGGCTAATGTTATGCCGATCGAGATGCTGAGGGCGCTTCTGCTGGAGAAGGAGCTGCATGAGGATTTCAAGGCTACATGGAGGTTTTATGGAGATGTCTAATCATGCGAATGTGAAAGAATGCTGTTCTTAGTGCCATACGGATTGTTCGTGTGAACTATGCAAGAGGTAGTATAGCTTGATGAAGTCTAAACTGGCCTGGGGAAATAGTCTACGTCTTGGCCTGAGCTAGAACACTGCTATCGCAGACAGTATGCTGCTTCTCGTCCAACTTCATACGGTAACAGCGTAGACTAGGGCTGCCAATCCAAGAAGGACACCGAAGAGCAGCTTGAACCCGATACCCGTTGACAGATTTGGGGCTGAAAGACAACTCTGCTATAGGGATTATCGAACACTGTCGATGCGAAAAATGACCAACCGTTACTCCTTTGCCACTAAAATATATTCTGGCACATTTAGGCGAAGTCAATTGAGAATCTCAAGTATTTTTCTTTCCGCTAGTAACCAACATCTCTTATTGTTGTACATTAAGCAAAACGCTAATGAAATAAATACATCTCGAGACAGTCCACAGACCTAGTCGCAAGCCTGAAGCTTAAAGCTAGAGCTCGAGTAAGTCCCAAACCCGTTCCCATAGCTCTTGGACTGCGTTTTCGGGAGCCAACATTACTTGGGCCAGTAGCATAATTTCAAGAATCGTTATGGGGAAGGCCAGCCAGCCCAGCTCGATGTTTATTGCTCTGAAAGATATGGCAAGCAATAGCATGCACAGTGACCAGCCGAGTATCTTAGACGCAACTGTAAACTAGTTAGTAAAATGCAAATTAAGAGAGAGAACTCTCCAAGACCAACAGAAAGTAGCCAAATAGGATGTCAAGGAGTGGGGAGGAAGCAAAGACCTACGAACTATAGCGTCCGGAGCACCTTTAACGTTCGCTGTTAACGATAGCGGCGCATAGATGAATAGCATGAGAGCAAAAAGCTCGCAGACAAATTCCCACGGTTGAACAAAGACCAGGCCGATAAAAATCATGGTGAAAGGCCCGAAGGCCTTCGCTACGGAAACGATAAAAGACAGAATCGAGGTAACAAGAGCCAAAGGCTTGTGGAGAAGAAAAAGTAAGAAAAAGCGTAAGAAACGCATTATGTATGTAGATTCCAACGACGTTGGCTTCGATACTCGGTATAGCGTTCTCTAGGTAAAGGTGAAGTCGGGGACGGTTGGTCCCTATGTGCTATCGCAAGGACGCGGATAATATTGTAGAGACTCTAGCGACTAAGGACTAAAGAGATGGTAATCAGCAAACAGCGGTTTGACTCAATGACTTGCGACCACGAACCTCGTGTTCTGGGCGAAATCCATGACGCGTTACTGATTCTGTTTCATAGCGAGCTAATGTGAAGCCGACATGTGAAATGTAATTATTCTCTGGAAAGTCGCCAAGGCAAAAGCAATACCCAGACTCTTGTTTCATAGTTCACTTGGTCCGTTTGTCTTTCAGTTTATCCCTCTTGTTGTAGACGTGCCATTTCTTCCATTTCACGTTTTATTTCCGGCCAATGTAAGAACAGTTGATATTGATAGAATTGAAAAAGTCTGCCGTAGAAGCGCTCTTGCCAAGATAGTATGTTGAGCACTGCATCCAGCGTGAGTTAGGTCTTCGTAGGCTTTATGGACTTAAAAATTCAAGATAAAGATACGTTCAGTTCCTAATTTTCTTACCTGGGACCGTGCCTAGAAACTCAGGAGGCCAAAAGTGGAAGTAGAATCTTGGGCCAAGGCGAAAAAATTGGACACTGCACATGACGGTAGTCGTAACTCGAGCTAGTGCTAACGACAAGGTTTCTGATATGTTTGTATTAGATACTTGGCGTTGGTGGATTTGTGAGTGTAATAGCTGTTGAGTAACTGGATTGCTCGACGTATGATTCTGTAGACACGGTTAATCACCAAGGTCAAGGAGAGCAAGGAAATTTGCGCACAAATTATTGTGATAGATCTATTTACTTAGCCCACCGTGAAGCTTCCTTTCACACCCGTAGGGGTGCACCTGAGTCGGTCATCTAGATCCCAGAGCTCCTACCATGGCAACAACTCTCTGCATCATGCCTTACGCTGAGAGCGGAGGTGGGAGAGTTAGGCTTTCCATAGCAGGCTTATTCAACTTCATTCGGTTAGCCGTCTTTGACCTCTTGCAATTGCTCGACCTAGGCATTTTGTGAAATGGCCGAGCTTAATCTACCTTGAGGGGATGCATCTATCTTATACTTAATAACAACATCACCTCGCCCTTTGTCCAACCAGTTTCCATGAGCATCCCATAGTGCCCGTTCCTTGTAAGTAACATTTCCTTCCCAGTCAATAAGAATCAACGTCTGTCTTTGTGTTCCGTACGCGCCCATCATGAAGTTAACATGGGGGTCGGCTGGTAGTGGTGTATGGGAGTCGCTCTCGTCCTCGATAGCATCAAATGCCGCCTGTGCTCTGCCCTTCTCTGCTGCGTCGGCCATATCCTTCCACCCCTGGTCGTCGCCAAAAGCTGGAACAAAGATCGATTGCCGAAGGGCGTCCATGTGATCTTGCATTGACATACCCGGTCGCAGGGGCATGGTGTCATCTTCGAGCACCGTGAAGAGACTGTCCATCAGCTTTTCCTCGTCCAGGTCCTTCTCGACGGCCTCCTGTATGGCCGCTTCTAATAGCTGCCTGCCCTTTATGATTTTGGGCCACGTTGGAGGCTCAACGTATACGGTATTACTCAGCCCATAGGTTGCCCCTCTCTCGCCGGCGATGCGCGGCACCGCAGCCAGCTCGTCGCAGCGGTTGGTAATGATCGCCAGCGGCTCAATACCGTCATTTGTCCTATGACTGAGATCCCCGCAAATGAGCGAGAAGCCCCCTGCTGCCTTGGTAGCGGGATCATGTACCATCCTCTTGACAAAATGGTCGAGTTTCTCGTCGGCTGGCGCAGTTAGCCATGCCATGGGCAAGGCGCCACGGCTGCGCACGCCGCAGATGGCATGGTCTGGGTCGTCCTGACTGGACTCTCGGTAATTGGTGAGAATGGCGAGGCGTCCAGTGCTGGTTACGCCCATCCAAGTACCGCGCTCGCGGCGGTGCAGGTCCCGAGGTGACAGGATCCGGGCGCCCGAGGCCTTATGGGTCCACCAATGCGGCCGACTGGTGGGTCTGAGGAGATATTCGTCCCGATTGTCGAGGGCGATGAGGGCGTATCTGGGGTGCGCCGTAGACAGCAGCGCAATGCACATTATTCCGACGGCGGCGCTTGATTGGGCGCTTTGAGAAGTTCCAAATATGCCCTCTGTCTCTTCTCTGTGTGTGTCTGTCTCTCACTCTCACTCTCACTCTCACTTTCGATGTCTTTTCCCTTGGCTTCTTTTCTTCTTCGCTCTTCTCTCTTCTCCTCTCATTTAGAAATAAGAGGGAGAAATAAAGTTGAAAGAACGGCAGTTGATAGCCCTTTTGACACGGATTAATAGAAGCGGTAAACGGTCAGCGGACGAGCCAGCCAGCTAAGCCGCGGTGGCACCGCTAACACTCGGAGGTTGCGTTGGGCGTCTCCGAGCCAGTAGCTTCACGAACTTTTATCGCTGTGTGTTGGCCAGGTCAGGTCATGCATGAATGAGCTGACAGCAACGTGACGGGCTCGAACACAGCACGAAGGCAAACAGAGCTCCGGTAAACCCAGTAATTGGTCGACACGTCTCCTTGTTAAGTCGAACAGGAACATGGGCACTGCTCCAGATCCTACGCCGCGGCCCTCCAGTGTGTGCGATTTCGGCTCAGACGTGATGTAGGAAGACGAGACGGTTAGGTCAAGGTCATGGCACGCGAGCTGTCTGTATGGTTGAGGCGGGTGGCGGAGTCTTGTGGGGCTCGGCATCTAACAGCGCTATATTCTATAGATACTGCCCGTGCGGACCAGGCAAGCTCCAGGTACCCTACCTACCTAGGTATGCAGATCAACCCCACGTAATTATTACCTCCCCAATCTCTATAATACTGCCTTATACCCCTTACCTGCTGGCTACGTACATCCTTCCAAGGTTATCTCTCTCACCTATTTGGAATATCTAGGTATATATCCTTCAACATAAGCCACATTTCAGTTCAAAGTCTGATTGAAATACTGACACAACATTATCCAAGAAAATGAGTCTTTGTTCTCTAACCTATATGAGAGGACTGTAAGTACCTGAAGGAGCTTCATGCGCTCTTCCAAGTTCCTGGCTACTCTCATTACTTTCGGGACATCTTCCTCTTCCGCGAGAAAGAAAATTCCCCATTTTACTTATACACGATGTCTATCCTACATACGAACAGGTAACAGAGCTAGAACCCGAGGTCGAGCAGCTGGTATAAACCTTTTCACCTTGCTTGATGTCGTAAATAACGGCCTTCTCCAGCCCCGTGGCGCCATTGACACTGGCGTTTGTGAAGACGACGGTGCCAAAGTCCGCGAAGGGGACCAGGCTGTTCCCTTGCGAGAAATCCTCGACGATCCACTCGGCATTGGTCTGGCAGAGATTCCCGACCTGGTTCGTGAACGCATGCGAGACGGATTGCCCCGTTGTCTTGTTTTCGAGGATGACGCTGCCGCTGTTTTTGCTAGTCACCTGTGCCGTCATCGTGACCGTATCTCCGCCCGAGATCTTGAAGTTGGAGAATCTGTATGACTACCCCGACCCTGTCAGCCCGTGCATAGAGGCCGGAAGCAACCGGACCCGCGAACACGTTCCACGACGCTGCTGTGCTTGCTGTACATACTATGCAAAATCGGCCTTTTCATACGTGGGGAAAGCGCCGGATCGGCTCAGCGCGTAACTTGTAAGACCTGTTACTTACATAATCGGGGTACCACTCGTACCAACCCTCATACATAATCGTCTTGCCCCTCGCACTAAAGTCGACGCCCGTCTGCAAGATGGCCGTCTGACAGGTGCTTCCGTCGATACCGACCCATGCAGACGCAGAGTATGTCCTCGTGCTGCTGCCCCCCACAGGCGTGGCAGGCTGCGGGACCACAATCGTCCCGGAGACGGTGGTGTATCCGGTACCTGTCCGAGGCATCATCAGTCCTGACCTCTCTCGGCTTGATTTGGACGCTATGCTGGTTTCGAACCAATCATTACAGCGCCGGCCCAATTCGAGGTGTATTCAGAATGGGTGCCGTTGTCGACCAGCAGCGCGTCAACCTCGTTGTCAAGTAATTGCGGAAGACCTGTTCGTCGAAGGCCCGATTCGTCCGATCGCCGACGTACGGAAAGGCCTGGGGCTGCGACAGCAGCACTCGCCCACGCGAGCGCGCTGGTTATCAGCATGACCTTCATGATACTAGCTACAAGATCGCCGGCAGGCAGCTAACAGGGAGTTTGAGGCTCAGAGCAAAACGAGGCAACCGTTAAAGATAGCAAGAGAGCGAATTAAACATCATTGTATTCAATCACCATACAATGCGAGAACAAGATCTTCTTTCTTTTCTATCTCTTTTTTGCATCATCACGCCTTATCTCCAGATATATTAAGTGTATGTCAAGGGGTTTGGGCCGGACCGTTGTCGTCGCCGCCAAGGGGCCGTCAATATAGCCGCTTAATGTACCATTGGTTCACGGCACCCCAGAATAGCTACGGCCAGTCTAAAAGGGGTATGTTCTATCTCGTTCTAAGGCTCGGCGTAGGACTATGTGATTATCCTGGGTGAAAGCATCGTCTCCAGCTGTGAGAGACTGCGTTGATATATAGTTGTTATGAATGCGCCATAATATATATGCGGTTGGCTTTTAATTAGGTCGTAGCCAACCAATTGTACGATCTAGAGCAATCGCGGCGGGGATATATACTACAGGCTAATCTCAGTACCACGCCAAGCAATTATAGATGAGAGTATATCATAGGAAAGATATTACGACTCATTCATGTCTACTGCAGTATACGTACGTATCTACCGTTCCAAATTGTTGACATCTGTAGTCTTAAGTCTAGGCGAGATTAATACGATACGACCAAGTATATAGCAACCAAGGTCTTCTCTTTCGTTGAGTATACTCTATAAAAAAAAAACTTAAAGATGCTAATTATGACGAGAAGTATGCCTTTTTAAATCATGGCACATGGTGTTTATAAGGTATCTTATCTTGTTCTATTGTATTGAGGGCTCTTTGCGTCAACCGCATCGTGAAGGATTGAGTGCCTCTGACCCCTTAAATCCCGTTCCTTCTATGGCAACTCTTAACGTCATTAATGGTGTCTCGTATCATTTCCTAACCCTTGTTGCTATGGCTGTGTTAGTACTAGGTGCGTCGCTATGAGAAAGGTTAGCGCGCGTATATTGGAGTTGAGTCAGTATTATTCTAGCGGGTCAATGTTTATTGAAACTATAGTGCGAACCTATATAGAAACAGAGTAACCTAGGTTAACGCTTTTGTTTCTACTCAATACTTCATAATTTTACATGTGACGATGATGGGTGGGAGCTATGATTTGGCCCGGCCGAACTCAGGCAAGATTATCGAAAATAAATCTTGACTAAAATGCTTTCAATCGTATCTACGGAGATAATAAAGCCCAGTGTTAAGCTCGTTCCTAAGGTCCTGAAGCAGGGTTTTAGAACCAGACATTGAGCGATTTTTCTTAGAGAAAGGCGGCTCTCGTTGGTGATGTATTAGTTGACAGCATAGTCGCGCCTCTTGATGCCAGCAGCGGGTATTTCGATATCCCGCTCAGGAACTGATAATATCGGGCGATCTAGATAATTCTAACACTCGTGATGGGAATTTCTGAGTCATCACCATTGAAACTGATGTCAGACGTGAGAGTTGTAGGCTCTATTCGTGCTGCAAGTAGGTGTTGTTGGAAAGTCTGGCTCTAGGGTAGTTGGATGCTTTCTAGCTTAGGCTTCTGGGAGGCTAGGAATTCTCAAACGAAGACCTTCCAATGAAACTCATAAACCATGGACGGCTTATAAAACCATTCTCTCTTTAATATACATCTCCACTTGGTAATTAGGGATTGCACTTTGAACTATAACAATAGTTTCTTCATATCTCGGAGGGACTAGTCCTAACTAAACAGTTTCGATTGGGACAGCGTCTATTAAGAATTTAGCTCTTATTCAAATATAATGTTATTGGGATCTGAGCCCTTCTCGAAAGGGCTCCTGGTTCTGTGTCTATGAGTTTTGAGCATTTGTGAGAAGCATCGTTATTTCCCCTTCTGTGCTACAGCATGTTCACATTGGTTTAGCTGGGGCTTTGACGCAGACTACACCTCAGGTTTGAGATTACGCTCAATCCGAAGCATATCTTGTGACAAAAGACGGAGGGCCAAACAGGAAATGGGGAGTAAGACAGTGAAGGGAAGACAATGTTGCGGTATGATGCTGCTATTGTTTCGCTTCAATATAGGCACAACTTGGTACTCTCATACTATAAGCTACTACCGCTAATTGACAGGTGTCATCTATTACTTGACACTTCGTCATTGTGGTATCGTCCTTGTACTATTTTCACATTCTAGAAGCTGGAGGCCTCCATCACGCTAAGGGATGTTGGAGGGGGTCCCTCCACTGTGTTGGGCCTATTGGGTTTGTTACGGATAAATGCGTCGTGATGCGACGGATCTTGGCAACGGCTATGTACATTGATGCCGAGTTGAAAGCGGAAATCGTCATCCCCGGTTTATCAATGGTAATTATTAAAGCCCAGCTGAGGCCTTTTAATTAATTTCAAGATGAGAGACCAGCTTGCATGCCATCCAGAATCTCCAAATAGCTTCTGTCCCCCCTGTTCGCATGCTCCAGCCCTGTAGAGACCTAACCCATCATGCCACTGGTCAGAAACCCCATCCTTCCGGGGTTTAATCCTGACCCCTCCATCCTCCGGGTCGGCGAGGACTACTACATCGCCACCTCGACGTTTGAGTGGTATCCGGGAGTCCAGATCCACCACTCCCGGGACCTGGCGAACTGGACGCTGGTCACCCGCCCGCTCAGCCGGAAGAGCCAGCTGGACATGCGCGGGGACCCGGACAGCTGCGGAGTTTGGGCCCCTTGTTTGACTCATGATGGCGAAAGGTTTTGGCTCGTGTATACCGATGTGAAACGCAAGGACGGTTCCTTCAAAGACACTCACAACTACATTGTTTCTTCTCCCACTATAGAAGGCCCTTGGTCTGACCCTGTCTTCGCGAACTCGTCCGGTTTCGATCCGTCTCTATTCCATGATGAAGATGGTAAGAAGTGGTTCGTCAATATGCTGATAGACCATCGCGCCCGGCCTCGGACATTCGCCGGTATCGTGCTGCAAGAATTCGACCCGGTTGCTGGGAAGCTTGTCGAGCCGAGAAAAAACATCTTCTACGGCACAGACCTGGATTTGGTAGAGGGTCCACACCTCTACAAGAGAAATGGCTGGTATTATCTACTTACAGCGGAGGGGGGTACAGGATACCACCATGCCTGTACTCTTGCCCGCTCTCGTGATATCTGGGGCCCTTACACCGTGCACCCACACCAGCAAATCTTGTCCTCGAAGGATCACCCGCTCGCCGCGCTGCAGCGAGCCGGCCATGGTGATATAATCGAGTCAGCAGACGGCAAGACGTATTTGGTGCACCTAACTGGTCGTCCAATCACTCAGGAGCGCCGCTGCGTGTTGGGCCGTGAGACAGCGATCCAAGAGGCATATTGGCAGGATGATTGGTTATATGTAAGGAATGGATCTGTCCCGTCGCTTTCCGTAGAGTTACCTGCGGAGCGAGATGAGGGAAAGTACTGGGCTGAGAAGAAATATACATTTGCCGATAAGCTGCACAAGGATTTTCAATGGCTTAGAACGCCAGAGACGGACCGCATATTCGCGCTTGAAGACGGCAAGCTCACCTTATTTGGGCGCGAGTCCATCGGTTCTTGGTTTGAACAATCCCTAGTAGCTCGACGACAGGAACATTTCTCCTACGACGCCGAGACCGTGGTAGATTTCTCACCTGAAGATGAGCGGCAGTTCGCCGGTCTCACAGCCTATTACAGCCGCTATAATTTCTTCTATCTCACGGTAACGGCGCACTCGGACGGACAACGTGAGCTTCTCATCATGTCATCTGAGGCATCTTGGCCTCTCGGAAGGCTGAAGGTCCCATTTTCCGAGCCAAGGAAGATTCCCAATGAGGGGAAGGTGAAACTAGCCCTCACAGTCCGTGGGCAAGACTTGCAATTCTGGTACACCCTCGAGAGCGACCAGGAGCTGCAGAAGATCGGGCCTGTATTTGATGCGTCTATCCTCTCTGACGAATGCGGTGGACATCAGGTACACGGAAGTTTCACGGGAGCATTCGTAGGTGTCGCTTGTTCTGACTTGAACGGAACCGCATTGCCTGCCAGGTTTGAATATTTCGTTTACCGACCCGTATCACATGATACAGACAGGTACACGGTCTAGCTTTACCTAGGCTCGGATCTTACAAGCCAGAAAGGAGAAAAAGAAGTATAAGCAGACCTAGTTTCAAATGAAATAAAAATTAAATGAGACAAATAATGATTCTGGACATCAATCACAGAGTGTATTGCTTCTAATCTAACAATAAATCCATCCTGATGCTGTATGGTGTGTCGTTAATTGCCAAGTCTTATGTCATAATCTCAAGGGCCGGCGCCGCTCCTGTTGACCTGTCTATTCTTCGTCGTGGAGCTCCTTAAGTAGAAAATATAAAAAGAGGAGGCGATCCATTTCCGGTGGCGTATACTCGAACATGCTATAGACTTAAGCAAAGGATTCTATCTCCCAGGCACCATATTCTTTTTTATATACATATGTTGGCTTGGTGATGGGCAGTAGTACCAACCCGTCGTTTCCGATGTCTAGGTAGTCGCATACTCGATAGATCGATTTGATAAAATATCCAGAGAGTCTTCCGTGCTTATATTGTAACATAGCTATGCGCCCTTCGGTTTGTAGCATGCTAGCGGCGTTGAATACTGCCAACCAGCTTCCAACTATGTAGTAGGGTTAGTGATTGTTCAAGAGGAGCTCATCAGAGATACATGTAGAAACATAATAATCCAGCTAACTGGATTGACAATAATCGATTCGTATGGGGCTTCAAGGAGAGCCTCCAAGCGGAACTGGGTTGATGCAGAGGAGGATCAGAGCTTTTACTTACGCGACCCTAGCACCATCAGGTAGATGTCCCGTGCCGCCTCGCTAGTAACTATTACTTGGAAAATACCGAATGTGTTGTTGCGGTGCAGATCGATTTCCTGTACATGGTACACGAATGCAGGGAGGAAGAACCAAATGTTGAACAGGACCAAATCGAGCCAGAGAATGCAGGCAAACAGAAAGGATAATGCACAGCCAATGCAACTTCGTCGGGCGAAGACAGAAAGAGTACTGGCGATGTACAGCATGAGTACTACCCAGCAGCCCGCGTACATGATCTGGTCGGAAGTATTCATCTTGGCGAACTTGACCCTTGCCGTATAGTATCGAGCCCAAGGAAGCTGGCACGGTTGGTAGAATAATGTGAAATAGTCTATCCACCCTCGAAGATGTCAATCTATGACGTGGCTGGAGTCTGTGTACATGAAAATGCCGTGTACAATTCTGGGGGAAGGTTAGGATCCAGAGATTCGTTTAGGGAGCTGAAGCAGTGCTGTATACATCGGTCACTTACTATGCAACATGTCGCACCTCTAGATGATATTCAAGCATGCCGTGTTTGATGTCTCGTGGCCGACTATCTAAGTAAAGGGTCTCACCGTGAACCCCGCATTGTTGAGCGACGTGATATATGGGAGCTGCCGCCCTTCATACACCAGGGAGGGTGATTCATGGGCAGTTCACATGTATGTATGTCTTCGCTCCATCTTTAGACCTTGCTGCCCTAGCTCTTGGTCGAAGTGGGAACCTGGAGATCGCGCAAGGTATCGCGGCTTTTCGATCCTACAGCACTGCGCGTATGAAGTCTAAAGATTTAGACAAGAATATAGGAACAAGACATGTGACATAGATAACCACCTTCGGACATAGGCCACTTGAACCTTCCACTGGACTTCGGGACCAAGCGGTGATGGCGATGATCGAGGTGGTCTCACAATACCCTTCTATCTTTTATACCAGTCCCATATGCTCGCATACCATTGATTTGGTGTCATATTAACCGCTTGCTCTTGGCCATGCCCAAGCGGAAGAGGGCGCGTTCCAATGCTTGCACATCTTGCTGGAATTCGGAGAGTAGACACTGGAAGAACGGTTCCGAGTGTAAGGTTGATCTGAACATATACTCTGGTTCGACCCTGTTATATGTACAGAAGAGCTCAGGGGTTATCCCAACCAAACATTGACGATCATAGTATCCAGGTACTCAGAAGGCTACGCATGAAGTGGACGCTGAGCAGAGGATACGATAAAATGCTAACTTTCATAAATAGGAACATAGAGATATCTGTGTTGCGCCAGGCCAGAATGTTTTTCGCCTGGTCTAACGGGTAAGAAGGGTAGTA
Organism: Xylaria sp. FL0064; assembly: GCA_022593225.1. Taxonomy (NCBI): domain Eukaryota; kingdom Fungi; phylum Ascomycota; class Sordariomycetes; order Xylariales; family Xylariaceae; genus Xylaria; species Xylaria sp. FL0064. The sequence goes on along the minus strand of JAJKLE010000010.1, from coordinate 922,876 downwards.
AAGCCATAGCCGTTCTTGTTCTTTCACACCAGGCTCCGTGTCAACATTCCTATACACGTAAGCAGTAAAACGGAACTAATGTGAAAAGAAAGTGAAAAGAAGATAAAGTTGATAAGAGATGAAAGCAAACAGAGTCAAATATTTGCGTGTGGCTCAATGCGGCTCGCCGCCTCTCGCCCGTCAGTTTTAGTTGATGGGCATATTCAAGAGTGGCAGACCGGGCTAACTACCTAGGTACTTACCAGTCGCTTTGCCAACGCACTTGGCATGTGTGATACGCATGTTTTTGATCTTCGATGAAGAGCGGTTATCATCGGAGTAAGATATTGTGATCGTGGGCCTATTAGTCGTATAGCCCATATTTGTCCTTTCTCGTTTCCAGTTGTCTGGGTGAACTTGGCAGGCTGTTGTCCGAGTTTAGCCTGCTGGCCGCGGTACGTGTGCTTCCAGGGCCTGCCCAAGGCGGCCCTTTAGGGGAATTACAGGAGACGATCGCGCTACCGTCACCCCACGACCACAAGCTTTAGCGATGGCCGGGCTTCCCCTCAGAAGAGCCAAGAGCCTGGCAATGGCCCGAGACCGCTAAAATTAGCAACTGTATATATTACCTACCCTTCTACTTTTTGATTAACGGCAGCAGCAGCAACCCAAACTCAATGTTCCCTTCGACGAGTCCGGACAAATGCGAGAGGTTGATTTCGGAGCCATCCATCGTCATTCACGCCAAGCGGGAAAAGTGAAAAGTGTCTTCTTCCCAGTGCTACACCAGGCGTTCAACCCAACTCGCAGACCCGGGGTCTGAGAAGACCTGCCAGGTCTCCCTTGGTTCTCAGACGCTCAGCGACGACGGTAACACTGGTCTCAGTCGCGATCTCGGCCATCTCCTTGCCGTGTCCTGCGATTGAGACAAGTCTTACGCGGACGGGATGACAAGAGACGGATGCGTGATACTCACAGGTAACACTAATGTGAAAAGCGGTTTGCTTCGTGCTGCCCATGCACTCCTCGTGTTGTATCGTGCGCCGGGAATGATGGCCTCCAGCTCCGGCATTCTTAGAAGCAGAGAGTGTGTCTTCTTGTTCTATGCCGTTTCTAGATCCCCGTGCCAATGCGGTAATGCATGCCGTCATTGACGCGTCTCATAGGATAAGTGCTTCTCAGGTTTTATCTGCAACCCTACCTACCATTCTCAAGTACAGGCGAGAAGGGGAATAGCACGATTTCGCCGTTGCCCCATCTGCTCTGCAGCATGATGAATTGATCAACGGAGCTCTTTCTGTTCATTAGATCGAATGTTGAACTGGCTACAACGGGAGGGCAATCGCCTGGTCTCACAGTGGGAAATTGCCTCCCGCCGAGCCTAGCATATATAGCCTCCCTCTATTTCCCGTTGATTTATACATTCCAAGTCTGTTCACCATTCCCAGCAGATTACTTCATTTCGATTTCAACTTGACCCCGTACAAATCAGCACAAATTAAAACCTATTATCCTTCATCACCTCTTACCTAGCTATCTTATCGAGATCAAGATGAAGTGGAATACCGCCATACTCTCCCTTGGCTTCGTTGCCAGCAACGTCGAGGCTGCCCCTACTGACGGCCTGGATCTTTTTAAGCTCAAAGTTAGCTCGTAAGCGCATCTCATGTACACTCAATGACGCTATCCAAGCACTCAAGACTCTTAACCTTTTCTGTTTAGCTCTGTACCCGAATTAGACAGCCGCTATCTATCATCGAATGCTTCTACCCTAGGGGTCTACGGCGATGATATCTCCCCCATTAGAGTCTACCGAACTGAGAGCAAAAAGGAGGGCTGCAGTCAGCTCCACACATATCCGATCGGCATTGTCGACCATGCTCTTGCCCTCGTTGGAACGGACGGCCTCATGGCCCTGACCGACATGGTTAACCCTTCCGGCGTGAAGCCTGCAGACGGCCAAGTCATGCTATGGGATACCTTCCGGGTCGCAAATGGCAGGTTAACCAACGATGGTCAGGGTAGGTGGGTTGCCTTCCCGGGTGCTAAGGACAGCTGGAGTGTGAAGTGGACAGATGGTGAGTTACCGCTCTTATCCTATTACAATTCGGGATAATAAACATGGACTAATAAGACGGTCATTTGATGTAGGCTCTGTATTCATGCCGGCGGATTACATGCCAGTTGAGCTCATGATGGAGCCAGCGGGCGAGGGTCGCTACAATGACCAATAGATTGGCGGACATCAGCGGATGCAAGCCCATTGTTAACGTGGGCCAAGAGAACCCAAGGAGTATTGTGATGCTTGCCTGTTTGATATATCCCTCTATGATATGCGACGGTCCTAAAGAATAGTAATGGTTCGCCATTAGTATCATAACTGAGGCAGTCTCTATGTTTGTGCTCTGTTAGCCTAGGCGTGGTCTTGACATTTATGTAAGCGCTGGCGACTTAGCTTACCGATTCTAAGGAATGGGATGATGGATGACCTCGTACGCATCAGCCGCCAAGGCCCACAGCGACAGTTGAGAATGAGAAGTTCAACAACTATTAACTAAATAAATTATACCCTATCCCCTCTGGTATGTGTAAGTCTTCAAGAGCAAACCATGGCGGTCAGACGTAGGTGACGATGAGCGCCTTACATTACCACAAATGATCCTAGGATTATCGGGGTTCAATCGCTATACACTAGTAAACGGTCGCTTGATGGAATCCCACCCCTGTTCAGCGAGCAGCGAAAATGAGCTCAGCTCGTTGATCATAGTAAATGGAGAAAAGACGAAACATATCTCGCAAAGTACTTAAGTAATCACTTGCAAATTAAGTAAGCATGGTTCTCTGTAAGCTACGTTTGGAATCTTTTGCGCTGCGCCTCTCAGCAGTGAGAACGGATATGCCATGGGCAACCTGATTGGCCTGATCGGACTTTGTCCCACTTCTCTAGCATGACGCCGCTTCAATTTGACAGGGGAGTTTCTATTCTTGTAGACTGCTTAGTAGACTGGCTTGTTGCGTGTATGGAATCAAATCATTGGGAGAACAAACACTCCCATCCAGGAGGATATCGAATATAACATAATTGAGATCTAGCTCAGCCACCCGAATTGCAACTGAATTGATTTCACAATTATAGGGAAAAGTAGCAAAATCATTGAACTCGCCGTGCTTCACTTCTCATTGTGGCACCAAGTCCCAAACCCCCCATTCGTTAATTGATCGTGTCGTATTGTCTCTGGGGATCGATCCGGCCAAGCGGGCTGGAAAAGCCTACGATCCTCATGGCTCGTAAAGGGAATGTCAAAGTCCGGACAGGCTGTCTCACTTGCAAGTTGGTAGCCACCAGTCCCCAGTCTCTTAGGCGGCCCCTACTACGCGCTTGTCCTAGTAGCTGATGAAACCGTTCACCGATTCTCTAGAGCCCGTAAGGTGAAATGCGACGAAGAAAAACCATCGTGTAGACGCGTAAGTACCGACCTTCCAATCCGAACCAACCCCAATCGGACAGATCCTCGGACTTTGATCCATGCACTTCAATAACCAACCAGCTCGCACCATTACGTCGTAGTATATCGACGAACAACAACAGTTCCTGCTTGCCAAGCGGTGCTGATTGCTTCTTCTTAGTGCACAGCTACTGGACGGAACTGTGATGGCTACGCACCGCTCTCGTCACCTTCCGCCCTCTCCTGGCACCGGCCGCGTCACATGTTCCCCAACGTGCACGATGCTTCGGAGCGGCGTTCCCTGCAGTTCTTTGTCGAGGTTGCCGCCCCGGTCCTGTCGGGTCCGCTAGACCCCTATTTCTGGACCCATGTTGTTCTCCAGTTTAGCCAGATGGAGCCCGCCGTCCGGCATTCCGTTGTAGCGGTCGCGTCGCTTTATGAGCAGGTCCATCGTCATCGCGACACGATCACGCCGCTGCCTGACGACAGCCTAGTTCTCTCCCACTATAATGCTGCTATTCGGCATCTCAAGGCCATGAAGAATGAATCTTTGGTCTTGCTGGTCTGCGTTCTCTTCGTCTGTATCGAATTCCTCCGCGGCAACCATAACGCCTCCGTCGAGCACAGCCAACACGGCATCTCCATCCTGAAGAGGGTAGAAGAGACATTCCCATGGGCTAAAGAATACCTCTCTCCAATATTTCGACGTCTGAGCATCCTGCGTTTCTTTTTCCGTGTTGCGGACCGCTCACAACCTAACCTACACTGTATAGACGATGCCATCCCGGCCTTTTCCACTTTTGGAGATGCGCAGTTCTATCTCGATGGGATCGTTGGTCGCTGTATCAGGTTAGTCAGACGTTGTGATGCCTACCGTCTTGGAGATATGATACATAAGCCAGTGTCTCCCGAATTAATAGCGGAGCGAAGTCTGACTCGCCATCTGCTTGATAAGTGGCATTCGGCTTTTATGCAGCTCGAACCAGAGGCGAAATTAACCGATACTGTTCGATGCAACATGCTTATACGATATCAGATATGTCTCGTGTGGGTAGAGACAGCTTATGAGTTCCACGAGACTGCGTATGACAGGTGCCTCAATATATTCCGCTCCATGGTTGCTTCGGCGGCTGCGGTAGCATGTTCAGATTACCTCGCTAGGCCCATTGGTTTTACTTTCGAGATGGGTTTCATCCCGCTACTATTCTTCTTCACGACAAAATGCCGCTGCCTCAAGACGAGGTTGCTAGCATTGTCGCTGATGAAGCGTTTGTGCGCACCCAGAGAGAATCTGTGGGAAGTAGTCACGATGTTCTCCGCGGCTAAGCGCGTCGTCGAAATCGAACATGGCGCCATAGTGACTGATGACGGGCAGCTGTCCGGCGATCCTACTTGTCCGGGACTGCCCCCGGATGAGATGAGGATACGGGATGTTACGACGGAGCCGCAGCCACTTATGCGAGCTGTGGGTGGAGTAGAGAGAATCGTAAGGTTGGGAGGCTTCTTCATGCGAAAGAGTGATGACAGCATCTATCTTCGCCCTGAATACCTCCTTCAACCTTCCTGGGCATGAAACTCCCTAAGAATGGTCCAGGAGTCACACCCGCATTCTCCATACCTTTAGCACCTCAACGTTGTAGTGTAGCTTAATTTCGAACTCGACAATCTCCCACACTGAAACTGGCAGAACGTTGTAAAAATGATTCAAAAAGTGATGCACCTTCAGACACTGCCGAGTTTTCGTGGTTGACCAAAGAATAGCATCCGCACTGCCTTTTGGCCCGAATGCCAGCGTCATTTCGGACTATGACTTTTCTGCAAGTGAGAACAACTACATACAAATGTAGTTTCAATTATGCGATGCAGTTCAGTTATGATATTTCGTCAATAGTTGTCTCCCGTGTGATCGGAAGCTGAGTGTCGACCTTGCGAGTTGCATGTGCATGTGAGGTTACACTGGCGGTTTCATGATGCACGCCACATACTAGGCGAATGCATCATCCACCCGACCCTATCTCAGAATTTTAGCGTACTGTACATGAAAGTTAAAAGATGGTACGAAAAGAGCTCCAATCAGATACCACCCAGCCAGTGGCAGTATGACTAGATGCTCAGGTATTCTCGTGCTACGACTAATAATAAGTCCTAAGGTAAGTGTAATCATTGATACATTTATCAAGTACGGAATAACAGATCTCGGTTGCCAAGGCTGTCGGAACGCCTGATGTTATGTGTATCTGTCCCAGAGTGAATGGAATATCCTACGGAGTCACATAGCAGGTAGGCAAAAGGGGTCAGTAGCCACGAAGGTGTATTGGTCGCCCCTAACCCTTTCAACTGGTAGTTGGGAGGGATAACCTGAATGTATAGACGTAGCCTAATAGATATACACCAGGGTGTCACCTATCCACCTGACAGCTAAATGCTTGAAGCTGGCAGCTCGTGCAACCAACTACCGTCTAAACCTGCTGAGTATCATTGTATCCTAGTTCCGCCCTCTTTGCAAGATGGGTCGTGGCAATAGTCTTCCTCACATCATCCACTTGCTGATCGTTGAAGCGATTGACCCCGGCAGAAATATATGGCAGGTACCCCAGGGTATGAAGCTTCACGAGGCTCTCGGTACTTCTCTCGTAAGAGCTAGTAGCGATTGTTCTCATAGTACTGGTATTATTGGTAAATCTTTTAATGTTGAAGTTTCTGATGAAGAATTCCGGCCGAAAGCGCGGTACTCGAGAGAACACAGTAGGTAGGGTGATATCTCGAAATATTGATGGAAATGATGGTAAGCAATACACTAGTATCAGCAGAGTTAATTCAGCCAGACCCCAGAGAGCAACTAATGATATAGTATATGTTACGTCAGAAGAAATCAACAACTGAGTTGTGGAAATGAGCCGAAAGATACCAGCCGTCGTGGTTCTATGTATATCGCCACGCTGATCAGTCTTCTTGATATAGTTGTAAACGTCGAGAAGGTGATATTCTTACAGAATTCCGGTAGCGAAGACAATAGAAACTCCGACTTTCTGCTTCTTGCTCATCTTAAGTTTCCAGATTATGATTTGTGGGAGGGCAAGAATAAAAACGTGGGAGACCACGCCGATCGCGGCAGCAACAAGATACACGATTTCTTGGTTCAGACATTTCGCGGGACCGGTTTTGTCCCAAATCGCGCGATGAGGTATACAGGAAAGATTTATGAGCAAAATCTTTGAGGCGTAAAACAAGACGTTCAGCCACAACAAAATATGACACGTCGTCTGGAATATTATGAGTCAGTTGATATTTCTGAAGTGACGAGCTTTAAAGTGCTGAGGAGCAGCAGAGCAACATGCTTGCTCGCTGTGACCTTAAACCTCTTACATAAAACAGCCCTCGAGTACCCCTCGGGGCGAATATTCGTGACCATTCGAGTAATATCGCGACTTTCAAGGCTGCGATAGATATATCATAGAAATTCGTTGCGATATGCAGGATCTGTCTCTGATTTAGCGTGTATCCTCAACGGGCTATATCAGGCTTACATGTAGATTTTTGAATAAGTCTTTGACGCGGACGTTCCACTGATGTACGAAAGTTCCTAGCCCATACACAAAGCAGAGGCCACAAGCAGCGCAAGCAACAGTGAAAATCTACCAGATGTCGAGGTTAGCCAAAGTACTGGAGCCGATGAGATTCAATGAATAATGCTATCCTACATATCCAATACAGGCAATATCTTCGGGTACTGTAGTTAGTTAGAGCAGACGTCTGTTAGAGAAGCAATCTCACAATCTTCACGGGACACATTTCGCAAGATACGAATCCTAGAATAGGCGCGCAAAAGAGAGGCAATTGTTGCAACTGTAAGGCAGATTATGATGACGATTAGGACTAAGCGGTTGCGATTGGGAGGGTGCTCTGCGTACACAGAAACATGTAAGTCGAGATCTGTATTTCCAGAGTGATAGATTACAGCAGTTTATAAAGGGCCAGGTTGATAATAAACCGGGCATAGAATGTTCGGAGACACACACCTAGATTAGGAACAACACCAGGGGGAGGGATGTGTGCCGGCCCGTTAAGTATCGCCTCCTGAACTTTCAAGGGTAGAGAGTGAAACAGATCGTGAGACATATTGACTGAGGTACGTGACAGTGAGTCATAAGTTCGAGCTTTCCAACCGATTCTAGCTGTAAATGTGTAATAAAAAGAGAAAAACAACAATGGTGGAAGGGAGAAAGTGACTGTAGCCAAAGAGTGCTATTTGAAGGCTGATAGATGAGGTATTAACATAGTGTCATTCATAATCGGAAGACAGCAATATCACGGTTACATTCTTCTCATCGCTTCAAACTCTTTGCGCATCGGAAGCTTCCCTTCAATACTACCTTCCGTGATGCCTCCAAACGCAATCGCCTTTCGTAGCATTTGTGCAATGTCAAACCCAGGGACTCTGAATTGTATCGGTTTTACCTCTAGGCCTGCCGTTTTATGAGAGAGCATACGATATCTGCTTCTTGATTTGCACGGCTAGTCATGCGGAACTGTGTAATGTCTTCACGAGAAAAACGACACTGTAGAGGCGCGTCGTACTGCACCTGCATATGACGAAATTATGTGACATACTCATCATACAGTACAATTTGAAGATCATTCCAGATTATTTTCGCTGTCTTTATATTCAGGACCCAACGTCGATCAAAACCGGTCCGCCCTTACATTTGAGGAGCGTTGTTCTATATTTTATACTTGTATTATGGCCGTGCCTGTATAGCTGTTTGGGAACAAGCATTTCTTCGCTCATTCCATTCCTTCCTAGAGGCAAATTGGCCAGGATCGCCGCCGCCTTTCAGAGGGCCATAAAATGTCAGAGCAAATAACTGATTTCATAGTCAGGGTCGCATTTCGTACTTACGAAACTCCGGCTACGCATCGACCGGCCAGGCTCAAAGTCTGATTGTGGTTGGCTGGTTGCCAAGGGAGGCCCAATTTGCAGCCGAAGACCGGAAGGACTTTATGTAATTACATATAGTTATCTACTCAGCACGCTGTAGTCTTTTCGCGACTCGCGCCGTGATCCAGCAATACGACAATATGTAACCCAGTGGCGCGACTAACCGTGGTTTGCAGCGGGAACCCGACCTTTGTCAGTCTGGTTAGTAAGATTGTTACACCGCATCACAAGGTAAGTTACCCTCTATTCCCAGTTTGTATGGACGTTGCGACCTTTCAACCAACCATAGCAAACAGAATTCACAAGTGGAGAGAATGTATTGAAGTCTGGTATCCATGGTTGAAGCGAAAACCTCAAACCGGGCGTAGGACAAACGGCGCAGGGGATAGTAAGACGGTGAGTAGGATCTCTATTTCTTCATAGAGGTGAACGGTAGCTACTGCCGGCTGAGTTCAGCTCCATGTCGCCAGCTTCTGTATTGGAGCCTAGAGGAATCTCACAAATTACATTGGTTAATGCCGACCTACGACAATGATTCTGAACTTAAGACAAGTTTCCCTCCGCACTTGAGCTTTGATCGCCATCTTCCGAATTTGCAAACAGATCACTTGAGACTATACAACTTCATCTGCACACATGATCTGTTATAACGGAAAAGCTTAACATAAAAATAGTACATTGTATTCCAGTTTCCCTCTTTTCAAAGCAAATAAGAGCATGGATCCAATGTCGCCTCACACGTCAATGTCCCGTGGCCCAGCTGTGGCAAAGAACTTGTCATACTCTTCCCAGCTCATCAAAGGGAACTCGGTAGGCCGCGTAATGGGCACGAAGCTAGTGCCTCTCTTCTCGAACTCTTCCAGCCTCGCCCTCGTCCTCTCCTTGCTTTTATTAACGCTGTAAATCCTCACTCTGTGTGCGCTGCTGGTGACATGCAATCCCCAGTTCCATGTATTCCTGACTTCGGTCGGTTGAGTGTCTGCAAAATGTAAGCACCGTATCACGCATTATGGACAAATTCCGAGAAAGGATATTGTCTCTAACGGGAAAACGCATTTCTAAACAATTTGACAATAATGAACTTACTATGGAAAGGTGTTAGTCTTGCACATGACTCGTGGGAGAAGGTGTGGTGCAGAACCACAAAACATGAGATGCCTCAGCACATACCTTAGACTGTTATCCCAACATCGGACCACGAGCTCAATCCATCCCTCGACGTCGCAGGGAACCTCTGTTTTCCACGTTCGCCAGGCGAATTTGTGCTTGGGACTAAGATTTTCGACGGGCACCATGTACCATGAAAAGCCCCCGTCGGCACTAACTTCAACTCTCTCGGGCCATCGACCACCTCCAGAATAGGCCCACCCTTGCACTGAAATCTTACCTTCGTGGATCACCACCTGCTTATTCCACGGCGACATCTACAGGATATAGGGTCAGCCATCGTCGTCAGGAATGGAACAAGATACTAGTAAGCGTTGACTGAGACGTCGACTAGGTTTGTATATATCAGACTCTTCAAGGGAAACTTACGATGGCGCTGCTAACAGGCATTTCCTGTATCTGTATACCATCTGTCCAACGCTGATTATGCTTGCCCACTTGCTGATTGAAGTACAGGTACTCCCGACTTTGCACTGGTGCTCGTGTTGGATCGCGGATTGCTGTAATACGATACAGCCATTTCACGCTTCTGGCGCCGATATAGCCCATTACGACGGCTCGAACTGGAGCGCCGTGAATCTTCGGGAGCGACTGGCCATTCATTTCCCAAACGAGCATAACCTCGTTGGCGCGCACTTTAGAGTAGGGCACGCTGATAGCGTAATTCATCACCTCGCCCATTTTGAAATACTGCAGTGCTCAAAGTCAGTAACGGTAAGTTAAACGCAATCCCGAGAAGCTAAGATAATCGGACGCTTGCATAGGATTCATCTGGCTTCCGCGTCGCTACGCTGAAACCAATAAGAACATGCAAGCTGAAACACTACTCACAGTGTCTGCCCCAACAAGTTCGAGATGCTTCGCGCCATCGACGAGGCCTCCGCAATACTTGATCACTTTCTTGAGGGAGATGCCAACATATCGTGCTGTGCCAATGGCCCCTTCAGCCCATGGCGCATTGATCACTGGCTAGGGTCAGCAATGCGGGACTGTATACCTAAAGAATAGCAAGAGTTGAATAACTCCCAGAAGGACATACTCTCGTCTCCCTCGCCAGCATAGAGCGAAATCTGTTCAATCCGACGACTACCACTGCATTGGATTGTTACTAGCCTCTCCATACGAGGAAATCGGCTTTCGTCTTTTAAATCGGCTAGCGTGAGCTTTTTAGGCTCCTTGACGAGACCTTCAAGCCGCAGAAACCAGGAGTCGGGGTCTATCACTGGAATCCTATGTACCGTTAGCAAGCGTCAAATGCCTCGGGGTGAGGGTAGTAACTTGCCCGCCATGGTTTCGGATAAAGTGAAGAGGATTTGGCGTGACGTCGTGCGCGGTAACGAGTCTCTTCGGCGGCTCTCCATTATAGGGAAACTGCAAAAGATGCAGCATCCTGGGGTCTTTCTCTTCCAGCACAATATCCCACGACTCTTCAGGGACTTTCTTAAGACGACCGCCGACTTCAGTGTATGGTTAGCGTCTTTTCTTTCAAAGGAGAGAACTGAATTCTCTGGTGATTCCGTGGGGCTGAAGAAGAACTTCCCAAAAGAAGAGGCTCCCAATTTTGGAATTGATAAGAGTAAACAAGAGCTGGAACATAGTACTACTCACTAGCACGATGCCATTGCTTCCATCGGACACCTGGTATAATACTTGTTAGCTCCCGAAAAGTGTATAGGTATACCAACAGAACCACCTTCGAGTACCGGATTAGTGCCTGGTATTGGCTCAAGCTGAAATTCTGGAGGCGGCGGGAATTTGTGTGATATCAAGATCTCGTGAGCCTTCTTCTTCTTCTCAGGATAGTCCTCCCATTCGACATACCTAGCTACAAGTTATTTCCAGCCACCATCGGAAAGAGTGTCGGATTGCTTACCCGCTCCAACCTGGGACCTCATCTTTGGCGAGCTTATCATCGTACTTGGGATCTGGCGGAGGAGTAATAGGGTCTTCAGAGGTCGGAATATAAACCTGTTCTTCAGGCTCCTTTGTTTGGTCAAGCAGGTACAGCTCTACACCCGCCATCCCTTGCTCGACTCTCCATTCATCTTGTGGCTTGTTCTCGGATTAGTTGAAGACACCTGTAGGTAGCTTAATACGAACCTGGGTTCGAAGCACGGGTTCTCGGATTGTGAGATCTCCCTGCATTTTGGTGTTTTCGTCAGGATCTTCGTGAGTATTCTAGGAAGCTTGGACGACAGTTGACAGGAGCTTTCAAGCTGATGAACGAGGGGTTGAACGGAGTAAAGTCTAAATATCAATGACTTCTGGGTGTGCGGGGTGCTAGATCCAGACAAATGAAAGCTGATATGACGTTTTGGAGAGTAATGCCAAAGAGGGCCACGACAGATAAACTTACGTTCCAGCTTCATGCAGGGTCATTAAACGAGCAAGTAAATATGTTGCCCTATATCGGGTGTATCCATACACACCCATCCTAGCCTGATGATACCTTGCAGTGTCTTCCATGCCTAGCGTCTCAAATGCCGGCAGACCTCCCTTGATACCCGAATAACGGTCTGACTAGTAGGAAATCTGGTGAACTTAGCAGCATCGGATAGCCGGATACTCTCTGAGTATCCATCTGCCGATGTGGATATGTGTAGCCGGCCTGCCATCGATAGCGAAAATGGCATGAAGTCCGAGACTGGCGGATAGTAGTGCAAGCTTGCGTACATGGACGAATCATCATCTCCACTACTGCTAGCACTATTTCGCAGGTGATAGGTAAATTTGATGTCATCACTTTTACAGTTACAGCCCTGGAGTCATAGCTTTTACCAGTGACACTGTCTGCGTCGCCTTTGTGTGTGTTATTGACGCTATTGCCGGCATAACTCACGTCTTATGGCGGCTAGTTCTTTATACCAACAAAAATGGCACACGCAACAGATAGTACTCATTGTTGCTGCCCAATCTAGCATTACATCGAGACCAGTCTCTCTCAAATCAAGTAATTCATTCTTCCAATGAAGAAGCAATGAGCCACGCCTAGTAGCTGTATGAGATGTCGTATGCTAGTCATGCATTACTACTCCGCATCTTCCATTGGCCGTGGAAGAGGTTGGGTACTGCCAAATAAGTACACGCATGTTGATTGGTGAGAACTAGATAGTTTGAAGCTTGATGCATGTTATCTTGCAGGGTCCCATTGGAATCCCTGTTTTAGCTACCAATTCTGCGTGTTGCTGAGTCAGTGTTTCTGGCGATAAAGTCAAGGACAATGATACCTATCGCTTGTGTGATGACCACTCGTTAGCCAGATCCGAGCAACATCTTGTACATGAGAAGAATTGATTAATCACCATTACCTAGACGGACAATTCATGCTAACACGGATCAAATACCTATCTACTTTTGGACTTCAACAGGGGTGGGATTGGAAATACTCGCATGTTGTGCCTAGCCTATAATTATAAAAAGGGACGTTAAAGGAAAGGGAAAGCAGGAAGAGCGGCCCACATTGAGGTTTCGAAAGCAAACACTGAAATAACGAATCTTAGGACAGAAGATTTTGCTTAATACCACAATTTAGAAATCGGATTAAATGGGTGAACTGGTGATAGATGATGCAGAAAACATACGAGGACGTTCGGGGATTGCCCAAAAGCCCATATTGTGGCCAGGAGAATCCAGAATACATATCGATCACCTTTATTACTAGATGTAAACTGCTGCTCTATTGTTTTGTGATGGTAAAACAGAAATGCACAAAAGTCTTCATGGTCACTGACTTGTACCGTCAGCACGCGATCGAATTGAACAGTAACAGAAATCATCATCCTAAGTAATCATCTAAAGACTGTGCCTCTATTGAGAGTCCCGACTTTTCTGCTTGCTTGGCCATTCGTTCAGCTACTGACGACGGAAAATCGATTTCAGTTGCACAACCATATCTAAGCGAAACCAAGTCTCTTTCTTTCAGACCTTTGCACTTTGAATGTACAGGGCTCTGGATGTTGATATGTGAAAGAGTATACTTGGTGCTGAAAAAGCACGTTCGAATTTGACTGGCATCTGGCAACGGCCAATACTGAGATGAAGCAAGCGATTTGATCATGGTTCCCAGGATCGCGGCTTCACACGACGAGTGATCAGATTCTTGGCCACAAAATGTGGATAGTCTAGAGGCGGGAGGCGAGGAGATTAGTCTTCTGATAGCAGATTCATATGTGCTTGGCATCAAAGCAACGCTCCTTAGTCGGCTACGTTTCAGTAATTCTACCAAGGTCAGTACGGAGGAGATAACAGAGCTAGATTGGAGGGCCAGAATTGCCATGGAGTCTTGGTGGCTCTAGTGTAGAGTTGAAAAGCGGCATAGCTTTGTCGCCAACAGATGATTGCAAGTCACCATTGACATCAACAGGGCAATGGAAGGCCAGGTGATAAGATGCTCTTTTGTAAATATTATAATAGCCCATCACCCATGCAACCCATGAAAGACGCTCAGCTTCGCACGTGGAGGAAAACGATTCGAAACTGTTTTTCATAGATTCCATCCACGTGGAGGCCCATGGCCGCAGAATGGCAGTGAGATCATGCTTATCAGTCAAACCGTAAGCTGGTAGAGGTCCTCTATATCGATAGCATCATTGAACCGTGGTATCGTTTCGAACTGGCTGTGAATGATATTGAGAACGATTGTCATGGCCTTGGGGTTATCCTCGGGCAGTTCCACCAACCAATCTGAAGCTGACGACGCGGAGGAGGGTTTCGATTCGGCAAACCCGCCGTAAAGGAGCATTTTCCAGATACGAGATGCTATCGATAAGGCCTTAGAGCAGACTATGAATGTAACAGGGAGCTCGTGCTCATGGTCCTGGCCACCATCGCTGGGTGAAATGTTCGCGCACTTGATCTGCCCTACCTGAAGGCGAAGGTCACCGTCCGGAACTACGACCGGTAGAGTTGTTTCCCGGGATGTGTAGGAGCAAGTACTACCAGTCGAAACCTGATTTAGAGGGTCTGTGAGCTCAGCAGACTCGTGGCCCATGTTTTAAGATATTGTGGGTAAGATTTGTGAGCCCAGTTATGCCCTGAAAAGATGCCTGAACTCTAGTAAGTTTAGTATGCGCATCGGACATAACAAGCCAGGTTTACCCCGAGAATTTCGGGTCTCTGGCGCAACAAGAGTCTTCTGGCTCTTTCGCTAATCGTGGCCGCAAAGTCGTGATGTGATGTTGCCATATGATAGAGGTAGGTACTGAAGTATTTATGCTCGGTGAACTGTCTGTCCTATATTAAATTCACGAACGCGCTAAGAAGCAAGACTTGTAGTAGCGATAGGAGAGCACAGCTGCGCACAGCTGACAGAAACTTTCCTGCCAGCTGGCAGGAGAGAGTTGCTTGTTGTCTAGGAGGTACTTACCTAAAAGGTTATTTTAGGTACCCCTCCCCCCTCTTCATACATCCCACCTAAGATTATTTATATAAACTCAAGATAAGAAAAATCTATACGTAGGTACTACATACGTACTTACGTATCCATCGCCCGTTCTCAAGACGCAACAGAAACATGCCCATCAAGGCTGCCGACGGCTCGCTCGAAAGCCTCAAAGTGCTCGTCCAATCCGCCATCAGCCTAATAAGTCAGCTCGAAAACAGCCTTCATGCCGTTGCCATAAACAAGGCCGTACCAGACTCGTCGTCGCCCGCGCCCACGCCCGATGCTGTCGGCGGCTCGATCGACGCGCTCTCCCTAGCCCACGACTCGGCGAGCCTGATCAAGGGGCATACCACGAAGTTATCTCTCCTTATCATCAACGAGCCCTTTACGCCCTCGGCCATCGCCAAAGTCCTGCGCGAGCTTGTTGCCGGCCCTGTCCCCGCCACTGCCACCGCCGTCGAGCTCTGCACTGCCCACACGTACACCGCCATTGTGCGCCAGGATCTGGCTTGGAGGTGCTACCGCGTCTTGAAAGACCTGAGAGGCCTGGTCGAAGCGATCCCGCTGGACGGCAAGGTCCTGCCCGCCGACCGCAAGAATGGAGCCAAGGGTGACAAGGGGAGCATGATCACCACCGGCGTCATCTGGGCTGCATGCGACGATGTCGTTCTTCTGAAAAAGCTCGGCATTGCGGGACTGTTGGTCAAGAAGGCTGAAGAATACAAGGAAACGCTACAAGATGTGCTGGAAGAGCTCAAAGAGTGGAGTGAAGAGGTTGAAGAGGATGACGACGACGAAGAAGACGATGGCGGCGACGGGGCTGAAGACGTGCAGCATATCACTGACGAGCTACAGAATACTCATGTGTCGGCTCAGCAGATGATCGACGACCTCATGACATCTCAGCGCATACCCCCAAACGACCCCGACAGGATTCGCGAACGCTTGGACTCTTGCCTGAAGCGGTTGCGACTCACCACACTGCTATACTCTGCTCTGATCCAGAGGCGGATAAAGACGCTGCCTTCGCTGCCCACAGAGCAAGCAACGCCCATCGCACAGCGTTTAGACGAAGTATACCCGTTGTTAAAGCGCCTACCCCACCGTTTCGGCGAGGTTGCTTGTGCATTTTACGAGCTGGACACTGGCGCCATAGACAAGGCACTGGATGCCTGCTTTTTTGACGCCTTTGCTGCTGCCGAAATGCTGAAGACTTCCTGGAATGGCACCGAGGATAGATTCACGGAGTGGGCAGACAAGTTTCAGATCGGCATCAAGAAGCCTGATTAAGAAAAAGATCATATCGACCATATAAAATACGATCGTCCATACACGGAAGAGTAGTCGTTTTTGATTCCCCCTTAAAAGTACACTTCATGTTGGCAACCCCCCGTCGACAGCCTGGGCCAAGTATCGTTCTCCTTAAACACGGCCACACGGGCATTCAATTGCATGCCGTAATCATACCTGGATGGAAACAGCGTTGAAGTTGACCTATTCAGTGTCAGAAGATCCTGTCATTTTGCCAGCAAGGTCACTATGACTTACACGGCCTGCAGATGGGCAGCTGTTGGTGATTTCAGGGCCCGTCGTAGATTTGCCGTTCAGCGTGACAGTGACGGCGCCAGTTCTTCCGTTGGTTGGAACTTCATAGAACGAGGCCTTGCCAACGGTGCTGGTGGCGCTTACTGACTGGCCGCTATCTCCACTGCCAATTTGGACTGTGATGTCGGTGGGTGCATTCGTCAACGCGATGACAGACACAACGTCTTTGGTTCCTTGAGCGGCCGAGGCGCTTCCACCCTGGCCCCAGACTGTGCCTATGGAATACGTCAGCACTTTGTAACGGGCGTCCTACGGTCATCTCCACTTACCACCGTCGCTGCATACGGCTGCGGGTGTTGTCCTATACCAAGCTACAGCCCCCTCGCTGGGTACCGCAACGTCTGCATTGCCAGCCTTGTAGGCGCTGATGAAGTACGGCAACACAAACCGGAAAGCAGTGTGGTCGAAGCCGTCGACGTATGTGTTTGCACCGGCAACGATCTGGTGGTCAATGGGAGCATTGATATAGCTGGACTCGCCGTAGTCATTCCCTACGCTAATTAGTTTCAGCGAACGAGATGCACTAGAGGGTACGACGCACAAGTAATGATCTCGATGTATTCGGGATTAATATCGAGGACCTGGCTCCAACGATCAAACCATAGCGAGTCGCTAGATGAATACCAGTTCTTGCCGGGTAAATCTGTAGCGCGTTCTGTCAGTCCAGAGGAATATCAAAGAGGGCTCTGGTAGTCATACTGGTATAGAAGTAGGGGCTAACGCCCATCATGTATGGCTTGCCCTGCAAAACGGATTTGTATGCGACGTCATTGCCCGTCGACATGGTGTATTGGTTCGCATCAGGCCATGCACCCCAGTTAACTATGTTCTGTTAAAATGTATCCTCTCGACCGACAAGAGACTTAAGGGCGCTTACAAGCACCATCGATCAGAGAAAGCTTAGCTCCCACACCCTGGGCACCAAGAGACGCCCAGTCGGGCATAAAGAATATGCCGCCAGTAGCGCTGCGAACACCAGCCCAAATGTCAGACTGCGAAGGCCCCTCGAAAGTCGAAACGACCGGTAGCCCGTTGACCGTAAACTGGCTGCTGTAGGTCTTGTAGGTGTTGATGTAGCTGATGATCTGATCGGCGCTCCACTGAGAAGCTTGCATGTCGAAAGAAAGGAATAGAGAGAAGCCATTTGCGGAAGCTACATCATAGGCTAGCTGAAGCTGGGCGTCATTGTAGGTGTCCTGGGCTCCAATGTTGAGGGCAAACCCATCTATGCCTGACCCTTTCGCCTCTGATATGTCCTGTTGCCACTCGTCGCGAGTCTGCCCAGACGTGAGACCGACAATGTAGTGAGCGAAGACCTGCTTGTCCGCTGCCGCCAACTTGGCGCAGAGCGCGGCCAGGGAAACAAGGGAACGTAGAAGCATTTTGATCGTGGGCCGCGTCAAGCTCTACAGTTGAGATCGACACTTCAAGTGGAATGAATGGAAGAAAAGGAAAGGACGGTTTCGCCTTTGACCTTTTATTGTAAGCTCACGGGTGTCGATGGCGCCAGCGTAAGACCATTATATGCAACAAACTAGCACATGATGAAGTGGCCCTTAAATAATAATCCCGTCCATCCCCGCCAGCTGCGAATGAACTTGGACGATTTCAGGAGTTGTTCCAATGCGAGGTACAGGCGCTTGAGCTCCTGACTCAGCCTTGCTCGGTGAGGGTTGCGAAAGCCAAGGAAAGGATTAATAGGCTCTCGAGGGATCTATTCCTAGAGAATGGCATGTCCTGATTTGGTGCCGAAATGCGACCGACCTTGGGGGTTTGAATCCAGCACCAGCATCATGACGATGCATATTGCAAGGGGTTAGTGAAGCCCAGCGGAGCGACCCCTGGACGCTTGGATTCGCGCACACGCGTATGCGTACGATCATTCGCTCAGGGACCCAAAGACGCAGGTTTTGCCGTCGACCCACTAGCTTAATAGGTCAAACCGATCATACCTAATTGCTAAACTAGGAACGACTAAATCGGGCCTCTTCAACTCGAGCCATCTGAGCTTCCCGAAACACCTTAGACGTAGGCCTAATACCGTTTCAAAGGATTACGCAGTAAATTCAGACAGCGGATGCGAGTGCGATATGCACAAAGAGTCTTGGCTATATTTACCGATCAAGCGAGAAGAGGAGTTTGGGGCTTGAAGCCACTGACCTCACGATACCCCATGAGGACGTAATATCGTCGCATTCGGATGCTTGCTAATGTGCTTATATACTACCTGCCAAGTTGGTTGACTTAAGTACTAACAGGTCTCTTCAAGTCAGATGCCCTTCGCAAACTACATCAATGTTTTCCTTTCTGGTTCCGACGATCCGAGGGATCAGAGAACGTAATAGTCTTGTACCTACTTGCCTACGATGCTACGGTGCCACGGCAGGAAACTTGGCATTGAACAGTATCTCAGCCTCCAGGTATACAAGCTCACATCTTGTGTAGATCTGCTGGGATGGAGCCAGTATCTCGTTTCTACACTTACATAAGGAGCGACTGTATCGCTGCTCATGTCGTGCCCACATGCTAAATATACTAACCTGGTGTAGCTCTAGGTGATTTCCCGTTCGTTTCAGATGCAACGGCGGGGGTTTTACCCCGGCCATCGAATTCGCCTCCTATTTAACATGCTACTCCAGGTTCTACCACCTTCCTAGAGGATATCTTTTGTGCTATATTTGCTTCAAGTTCGGATCTGGCCGCCACCTTATCCTTATTTTCGTCTTGTGCAGCAACGGATTCGAGTCTTGTGCAACACTGTCGGTGACGTGACGCGTTCGTCTCAAGCACGAGATGGTTGTGATGCCAAAGCCCTAGCAGCCTGCTTTAACCTACTGCAACCTCCAACTAATTTGAATTCGCTGGAGCTTCAACGGTCCCCTCTACTAGGCGGAGTGGCGGATTACATTGAATAAAATACAAGGAGCAATCGTGGCTTTCCAGTCTCAAACACCCCCTAACTTACCTTTACCTGATGATCGGATGTTCATTTTGTCCCGTAATAAATAACTATGAAGAAACAAATTAACTGTCTATTCTCACCAGCGAACGACGCAATAATGCTATACCTGTCCGCGACCCTTTTCAATTCGGCGTCACATTACCTCGGGGGAGCATCTTACCGAGATGGGGCTGCACAGGCGCAACCGGCCCGTTAATACTTCTTAATAACCCAAAGAACGGCCAAAGCTGTTACCATCATACATGGCTGTATACATGGTTCCCTTTGAATGTCTTTCCAAAAGACTAGTTGGATTCTCACACTCGGTATGGTAGACTAACTGTAGGGTTATCGTGTTTGGACACTCTTAGTCATGAATGAACACCGAGCAACGCAAGAGAAATTTACGTATTATAGCCACAACTCTAGGATGGTGTAGACTTCCAACTGCAGCACTCCAAGTTCTACTTTGCTATGTTCTAATTACTAGCTCTCGACTTGCTATACTCTACGCACGGCGATCCTCCGTATTGTCTGTTTCTGTTCCAAGCTCCTGGTTAGTCACCACTCTCACAACAGCGCTGAAGTTTGTGCCTGAATATCATTCATCTACTTGATACATACCCGGGACGCGTAGTACGTGGACTCTAGAAGTTCGACCGTGACTTATAACGTCAAGTACTATAAGATGAAGTCGGATCCGGGTTCTCGTCCATCTGCTCCCCTACAATGGCTGTGCTGCCACCAATTGCGTCGTATTGTATCTCTAGTCCTTGAGAGATAAGTCGATCATCATGCTGCTCTCCGTGGTGTTGCTCTCCGCACTCGGATTCTCCTCTTCGGTGTCGGCCGCATTCGGCTTCACAAAGTCCGGTAACAACTATGTCATCGACGCCGGGTCTTCTGACCCGTTTGTCTTTACCGTCAGCGGCACGAGCTGCGATATCACGTCGATTAAGTACCGTAATACGGAACTTCAGGGCCAAAGCAAAGGCTCTCACATTTCCTCTGGGCTCGGTTCCGCAACGGTCAGCGTGACACAAATCAGTGGGAGTGAGTGCTACTTGAAACATTCCATTCGTTATTCGAGTGTATACAAGGAAATAAACTGACTGTTACCGTATGTAGAGTATGTCAAGGTTACATGCGTCACGTCGACCCTCACCCACTACTTAGTGGCGAAGAGCGGTGATAGCACCATCTACATGGCCACTTACATCACAGCGGAGCCAAGCATAGGCGAGCTGCGTTTCATCGCTCGTCTGCAATCGTCAAAACTGCCCAACGAATATCCGTACGGCGTCGTGTCGACCACTGCGGGCTCCAGCTCCGCCGTCGAGGGTTCCGACGTGTACCTCGCCAACGGCCAGACGCGCTCGAAATTCTACTCGAGCACTAGGTTCATCGACAAGGACGCGCAATGCGTGTACGGCGGCTCTGACGAGATCCACGTCTGCATGCTGACGCCGCAGCCCGAGTCCTCGTCAGGCGGACCTTTCTTCCGCGATATCGAATCCAACAATGCCGGCGACGACACGAATCTCTACTGGTACATGAACAGTGGCCATGTGAAGACTGAAGATTGGCGGACCAATCTGCTGCATGGCCCCTATATGATGGTGTTCTCGAGATCCGGAGTTCCTTCGATCAAGAACGCGGACGTCTCGTTCTTCTCCGAGCTCGACGTCCAGGGCTTCGTCCCCACCTCGTCGCGAGGTTACGTGTCAGGGACTGCCTCGGGCGTTCCAAGTAATTTCCAGACGGTGGTTCACTGGTACAATTCCGCGGCGCAGTACTGGACCATCGCATCCTCGAACGGCGCCTTCAAGTATCCGGCGATGAAGCCCGGCTCCTACAACCATGGTGCTCTACCAGGGCGAGTACAAGGTGGCGACGGCGACGGCGACAGGCGTCAGCGTCAGCGCGGGCGGTACCACTTCGAAGAATATCGCCAGCACCCTGGCGAGCCACAACTCGCTCTGGAAGATCGGGGAGTACGACGGGCAGCCGACGGGGTTCCTCAACGCCGACAAGTTCCTGCGCATGCACCCGTCCGACAGCCGCATAGGGGCCTGGAACCCCGTCACGTACACCGTCGGCTCCTCGTCCGTCGGCCAGTTCCCCATGGCCATCTTCCAGAACATGAATAACCCCGTGACCATCAAGTTCAATTTGGCCTCTGCCCCCGGAGCGGCGACGCTGCGTATCGCGACGACCTTGTCCTACGCCGGCTCTCGGCCTCAGGCGAAAGTGAATTCCTGGTCTGGACCTAGCCCGGCGGCACCTACGAAGATTGATAGCCGCGGAGTCACTCGTGGCGCATACCGCGGGTATGGCGAGGTTTATGACGTTAATATTCCCTCGGGGACCCTGGTGGCTGGGTCCAATACCATTACTATCTCTTCTATCTCTGGAAGTAGTAGTGGTGGCTTTCTCAACCCGAATATTGTAAGTCGCATATCTGAAGATTCCGAAGACGTGAGATTTGCCTTACTAACATGCAACTTGAATATAGATCTTAGATTGCGTTGAGTTGTTCACTTAAGCTTACATATAAGAATCAGATGCGTAAATAGCTCAAGAGAACGTAATCAATCTGCATGAGTGAACTACGGTGTTTTGTCCAAGTCGTTCGATTACTCAGGTGCACCCGAATTGCTAATTCCTGAAATGACATAAGTCAACGTCCCGTAGAACCGAAATCAGGAGTCGTGCATGCAACAGAGTCATCCACCAACAAGCGTAACTTGCCGACCAGCTCAAAGGTCCTTGATAGAATCAAAACGAGCCCATCTAGTTATGATACCAACGAACTGAATATCCAAAACATTACGTCTAGTAGGTTCCCAAGCCAGAGTTCGAGTATCTAGTACAATAGTGCCGCCACAGAAAATCCAATTCGGCCGTACGAAGGGCGCTAGGGCGACTCAACCCTGACCGTCTGCTGTGAAATA
This sequence comes from Xylaria sp. FL0064, assembly GCA_022593225.1. Taxonomy (NCBI): domain Eukaryota; kingdom Fungi; phylum Ascomycota; class Sordariomycetes; order Xylariales; family Xylariaceae; genus Xylaria; species Xylaria sp. FL0064. Next base: position 900,462 of record JAJKLE010000010.1, on the reverse strand, counting down.
CGACCATGCCAATGCACATAGAGCAACACCGACCAAATACAACCACCATACAAGACCTACCACACCCTCCTCTACCCCAAGAGCAAACACATAGCCTCCAACAGCAGGTCCAACTGCGCGTGCCAGACTAGCCAGCATGTTTCCCGCCCCGTGAATGGTGCCTAGCACCATCCTAGCGGGAGCGGCTTCGGTAAGCAAGATGACGGTACTAGGGATAGCCATCGTGCGCGCCATGATCTGCGCACAGACGATGAAGCCCAAAAACACCCACCGCGCCTCGTGGTCTCCAGCCAGCAGCGAGAGGTACGGCGCCGCGAGATACGTCACGGGGAAAATGAACAAGGCGATGCGGAACACGCCGCGGGTGCCGATGCGTTTCTGAAGGCGCGGGTAGATGAAGAGCTGTAGGAGGATGCCGCCTATGCCGAACGTGGCGAGCCAGATTCCGATGGTCGCGGATCGCAGGCCGAGACCGCCAGAGAAGGCGAAGAAGGTCGCCTCGGTGTTGTTTGCCGGGGGGCTGCTCAGGTAGACCGGGAAGATGTGCATGAAGGCTGAATTATGCAGTGGTAGGAGGCCGAACGATACGAGTGCGGATATGACTTTTCGCGTCCAGATGCCGCGGAAGGGTACTTTCGTGGGCTCGGTCGCTGCGATTGGGGGTTCTATCTTCTCAAGTCTTGACGGACTATCGTTCAAGAATGTAGCCTCCTCCGTCTCTTGCATCATCGTGTATTCATGATAGTTCGATCTCCTATCCCATAACCGCATAGCAACTCGCCCAATTACCCTCCCAGTTTGAAGACCCCAGTCACTGCGCTCTTCTTTCCCCGGAAGCGTCTCCTTCAGACCCAAGACAGCGAGGAATAGCGCCGTACCCAAAAAGAATGCGTTCAAGAGCGCAGGCAGCGCGTAGGGATACTCCAGCGCCCATACCACGCCGTCAGGGTTACCGCTCGAATTGAAGATGCCGTTAGGACCGAACAATGCCGGCAGATTTACTACCGGTTCCGCAAGACAGCCGCCCAGCGCCAGACTCAGTACCATGCCGGAATTAAACACTAGCGGTAGGAGGAGAAATGCCTTGGTCTGGTATTTCCGTTCTCTGACCACCTCCGCTGTTACTGTCCTCATGATGCTCACATTACCATTTGCCAGACCTGCTAGAATTCTCCAGAACAACAACGCTCCAAAGGACCGCGAGAGTCCAAATCCGATATTTGCGATCACGGAGATGAAGAGGCCGCCTATGATAGAGAACCGCCTCCCGTGTTTGTCGGATAGTCGTCCCCATGGAAGACTTATGCTACACTGTGCTAAGGGGAACGCTGCCACGAGGACCCCGGAGTATTCGGAAATGCGGGCGGCCGTATTCTCGTTTGAGCTGTTCGGTGTGTTCGAGGTGTCCGAGTTATCATTTTCTGGCGACGGTAACACGGAGCGGACGAGGTAGAATATGTAGGGCAGCAGACAGACGTTTGATAATGGCTCGGATAATCGGCATAGGGCAAGGATAAAGATTTGGCCTTTATTGGGTAAATCTCGCCATCGAATATCGGTGGTTCTTTTTTCAGCATCGACTTCTGGGATTTGAGGTTCCTCGCTCTCCGCTCTTGTTGCAGCTGCTATACTGGAAGCCTGTCCGTCTATCTCGGAAGAACATTGAGGGCTGGTTAGCTTTATTACCTATCTACCAACGTCTCATGAGTTCAGCACATCTGCGAATATTGTTTGCTTACCAATTGAGGATGACGATGTCTGTCCCCCCGCGATCAAATTTCGAGTCATATTGAGACTCTATCAGCGGCGGTAAAGCCCGCCGGCAAGACCTTCGTTTCTTGAACACTCAATAAGTCAACAGAAAAACTTTTAATCATTAGAAATTTCGAGTCAAGTGAGGCGATCCATTTTTGAATATGAACTCCAGATCAGGCTCTTTGAATTTAGACTAATTCGACAACACAACTTGGGCTAGGTTACTAAATAAGAGCTTCCACCTACACCTTCCGCCCACTTGTGTATTGCTCCTTTGTGCATCCGCTCTCGTACCAGCCAGCACCTTTTCTCGTGTCATGTTAAAAGCCATCTTCCAATTACCCAGGCTCCGCATATTAAAGTGTAAATCTAATCCAATTCGGACATTACGAAGACACAGTTGCCATGAGCTTGACGAATCGGGCTATATAAAACACCACACATTTAGCCGACAGACAACACTCCTTCCCTTGGATTCGGCCACCTTAATCCCCCCGCCCAATCGGTCGCTTCCCTAAGTACATACATGCGAGTGATCCCTGTTCATAGAATGCTCTTATGAAGACGCATGCAGAAAGGAATCTGCGAAGCATGTGGCAAGTACTATATAAAACTCAGCAGTTTATTCACATCTGACTCCGAAGAGGCAATAGACAAATCCGATAGTCGTGCCGCCGTATGCGGGGAATAGCATGATGGGTCTGATCAGAGCATTTGGGGATGGGTGGTAGGGCGGCACAAGCAAGTACCGCAGTCACATTGCACATGTAATGAGGTGTCCTCGGTTTTTGTTTTATATAAGCTTGGGGGCCCCAATACTGGGGAAGGGGGAGTAGGAACTTAAAAGCGCGAAACGGCTCGTGAGCTTTACATTGGGATCTTGAAAATTAGCTTAGACTTCCCGATCATTTCTGGACTACCTAGGTAATCTTCACATCTCAAGATGAAGGCTTTAAGTAAGGCGGTCCTGCGACTGCATCTCTTATGCGTCTTCTTCGCCCTCGGGTCTTTCGTCTGGGGGTAAGTCTATCTCTACTTACACGTGGCCCAGCAAGGCAGCACAATTGATATCTTAATACTTCCTAAGTTGAAGGAAGGTAGCTGCTTTTCTCGCCAGTAATTCGAACCCCTAATTAGCTCGTCCTTATTTGCTTTCCTCGTCCCCCCATCGGTAACACCGAAGCTTGCTACATGTGTTTCTAGTGTATCTCGATTATATCTCAGGGATAATCCTGCTAACTCAGTCCTATTCACGCCCTAGATACAATGTCGGCATACTTTCGTCGGTCCTGGTGCATCCAGGCTTCAGACGCGCGATGGGATACCCAACGGCCTCAGAAAAAGGGGTCATCACCGCCATCTACTACCTAGGCACGTGGGTGAGCTACATATTCGTATCTCACCCCTTAAGTGACCGTTTAGGGCGCCGATACGCTGCCCTGATCGGCATCATTATCGTGGCCATAGCGACAGCGTTAGAGTCAGGAGTTAGCGGCCCCGGGGCACATTCTATGATGATCGTGGGACGCATTATCTCAGGACTCGGCATTGGGATGGTGTCTACTTCTGTCCCACTATATCAAAGGTTAGCTCTTCTCAATACTTAAGTTCTTTCTCCCTGTTATACCTTCCACGGTGATGTGGCCAGCATGGCTCGCTGCGCAGCGCTACGCACGTGCACACATGATGCTTAGATCTCATTAGTAAGGGGAATAAATAGTCTACGAGCTTGCTAACACCACGATACATGTAGTGAAGTAGCCCCCGCGGGCAAGCGAGGAAAATACGTCGTTTTGAATCATGTCGGATTCGTCACCGGGCTAGCAACAGGCTTCTGGTACGCCACCACCCCGATTCATTATTGCCAATATTCAATTCAAACGCCAGCTAACCATGAACCGTCAGGGTCGGGTACGGGGTGACGTTCTGGAGCGACACTCCCTACGGCGAGTATATATCGTGGCGATTTTCACTCGCCATCAACTTCATCCCGATGTTTCTATTCGGGATAGGCCTGCCTTTTCTCCCCGAGACGTAGGTCGCGAGCCACTCACTCCCCTCCCCTCTTCCCCTCCTCACCACCACTGCTATTGTCATTTCCCTAGTTCGAGGCCGCCTAGCTGACTATTTCCCGTTCCGGTCGCGTGCAGACCCCGATGGCTAATCGAGCACGGCCACGACGAAAAGGCGCTGAGATCCCTCCACTGGCTGCGCGAGGAGAGCTTCACGAACGAGGAGATCCACGCCGAGCTCGCGCGCATCCGCGACGATGTCGAGGAGTACAGGGGCTCGGGCGCGAGCTGGCTTACGCTCTTCAGGGACGCGAATCTGTTTAGTCGGTTGTGGAGGGCTTCGCTTCTCCAGTTCATGGCGCAGATGGTGAGACGGTTCTAACTTTTCATTCTAGCTGATATTAATGGGGAGAGAGACCATGGTGTTGACTATCTGATTTATAGTGCGGTGCGGCTGCGATGAAATACTACCTCCCTACACTCCTCGAGAAACTCGGATTGTCTACCCGCATAGCACTTATGGCGGGTGGAATCGAGGTAAGACCCAGTCATTTCGTTTTGTTAGTTTTCCATCACAGGTGCTTCTGTCAGCGAATTTTTCCCGCTGTCGTCCGCTAGCACATACAGTCATGAAAACCCCCTCTCCACTAGAAATCGAAATATCCTAACATCGCAACTATAGTCCACCCTGAAGATCGGCATGACCCTCCTCGAAATGCTACTCATCGACCGCCTCGGACGGCGAATCACTCTCGTCTCGGGAACACTCACCATGGGGCTCGCATTATTGGTATGTTCTAATATAAAATAGACAGACACTTCACGCTACCGTTCCGCACACTAACCAAACCCCTTACCGCAAAGATCAACGGCGTCCTCGGCCAAGTCTACCCAGACAACACGAACCGCAGCGCCGACATCGTCTGCGTCGTCTTCATCTTCGTCTACGCTTTAGGCTATAGCATGGGCTTTGGGCCTGCGGCATGGGTATACGGGTCAGAGGTAAGTAAAGGTTCACTTTGCCCGTGCCATCTTCTCAACTGCACCGCAACTGGGGAAACGGAGGTAATAACGGCTTTGAACGAGCAGATATTTCCTACCGCCGTCCGCGCGCGCGGCCTCAATTTCTCCGCCTCCGGGAGCTCCATCGGCTCGATCGTGGTGGCGCAGGTATGGCCAGTGGGCATCGAGACGATCGGGTCCAATATCTACTTCTTCTTCATGGCCATCAACTTCGCCTGTATACCAGTACGTTAAGCTTTTCCCCTTCCTAACACACTTACACATTTACACCATCTGCATGTCTTCTACTTCTTCCCCTTTGTCTCCGATCCAACGAAGGAGAGAATAAAGGGAATGAGAACAGTTGACAAAGAGAAATCGTTAATCGTTATTCAAGTTAATATCGACATTGCTAACATTGACTGATAACAGATAATCCTCCTCTTCTACCCCGAGACCAAGGGCGTCTCTCTAGAAGACATGGACTTCCTATTCAAGAGCCAAAGCGTCCCCGACACGCACAGTGGAACAGAAGATAACAGCGAGTCCGCGGGTGCCGCTGGTCCAGGTCTCACCAAGCCTCTAGACGAAGAGGAAGGGAACCACGTGACAAGGTAATTAAGACGTAGGAGCTGCGAGCAGTTATGCTTCAGTTGGGACATTTCCGTTCTACATACTATAGCATGAAGGAGGTATAAGCATATAGAAACGAAGAAAAAGAGTCGAGAGGTTTCGTAAGACCAATCGCGTTACTCTTTCTCCTACTCCGTAACTATGTTGAACACCTACCATAGGGGGTGACATTACTCGCGTGACAGACTTTTAGAATATCAACTGACGGAAATACTAAAAGCAAACAAGCAAAACCGTAATTGAACATGGTATCTACCAGACGCCAGCTATGCTTCCCTCCAAACCGAGAATAGAGTCTACAATGTTTCATTTTACAATCCCTATCGCCGATTCTGGTTTTCCCTCATTCAAGGCCCATCTGCGCATCATCGCCAATCCCCCATTGTCCCAGGTCCCTCTGATGACCCTGGATCTCCAGCTCTAGCGCAGGATCCAACGTGCTATCGTCGTCGTTCGATCGGAGACTAGTCACCTCACTCGTTCTCCTAGAGCGCTGAGTCCCGCTAGTTGTACGGCGGCGGAGTGAAGGGGAGGGAAACCGAAATCTCGCTGACTTAGATGATGTGCTCAGCATCGAGGCCGCGTCATCCTCGCTTTTCGGTTTGTCCTCCGAATTCGTGGTTTCTGGAATAGATGCTGACAAGGGTGCACTAGACTCAGTAGTATCAGGGACAGAAGATGCCGCGGGTTGTGGCCGTGCTGGCAGTTCTGGTGGCGGAGGAGAAGGTAGGTCTTCGTCTTCTGACACCTCAACCAATTCCGCATCCCGATACCACTTCCGCCTCCTCGTCCAGCGACCCCAGCCGTCAATACCTCTGCGACCATTTTGCCACTATACAACAAGTCAGTGAGAGTACGGCTTCTGGATAAAGCTCGTGACGATGATATACCTTGCTATCATAAAAAATCCAGCCCATCCTCCCGGCCTCGCCATCGTAGTCCACCTCGTCCATATCCGGCACACCGTCGACGCGCCATTTACTGCCCTCAACCCATCTCCATCTAGCGCGGCCATCTTCAACTTCCGGCAACTCGAACTCGTCCTTAGGCGGCACTGGATTATTCTGCTCGTCGGTCCAGGCTGCCCGCTCGTAAGCAAACAGACTATTTGTCCACCCCAAGCCCAGCCATCGCCTTTGATTCTCATACAATATGAAGGTAAAACGAACCCCTGGGTCCTTATCTTGTGGTCCCAATCGGCTGCGTTTAAGAGCTTCGGTCAATGCCGAGGAGGAGATCTTGGCCGCCTCATGCGCTCGCTTCGGCTTGGTTCCACCATTGACGGCCTGGCCATTGAAAATCTCATTCTGATCCTGCTGTTGCTGGTTTGGTTGTCTTACCGGCCTTTCAAATGCTAAGCCGGTTATCAATTGGGCCAGTTTCCGCACCGTCGCGCTCCTCCATAACAATGTCCGGGTCACCCTACAGACCTTGGAGTGCCAACTGAGCACCAAGGTGCCGAAGACGAGAATCACTCTCTTCGTCGTGATGATGCGCCAGGGTGGCAAAGTTAAAATGATCCAGACAGGGGTAACTGCAAGAATGCGAACGAAAAGAGTAGTGAGAGCCGGGCGTGTGGTTGCACTGGTGGCTGTTCGCTGGGTCGACAGAAAATCCGTCATCTCCAGCAGCGGCTCGAGCAGAATATTACAGCGAGATGTGAAGACCTTGAGAGTATCAACAATCTCGTCGAGGGTCTTTTGATGCCGTGTACTCGTTATCTCGCTAGCATTCCTCTGGTGGCCTTGGCCCCGCTGGCTGCTGGCGGAGGAAGCATTATTCCCCTTCTTCTTGTCCTTACTGTGGGCCAGGCTAGGATGTTCGGCCCAGCCACTGCTCGAGAGTGGGCTATAGCGGCGGGCGTACATGCCAGCTATGACGCCAAAGACGACAACGATGGGGCCGGCAAAGCGCAAGACATTGTCGCCGTACTGGACAACGGCCCAGAAGACAACGAGCAGAAGGAAGCTCTCCCAAGGGTCGCCGGTGGTCCAGCTGAGCAGTCCGGCGAGTTTGTTCAAGGGGAGCAGGAAGGGGTGGCTGTAGGCGAGGGCGCGGGTGACCTGCGGAGGCGTGGCGAGCAGCAAGGGCGACTTCTGGTGGACGAGGATGGTGGAAGTGCGCTTAGCAGCGGCAGCGGCGGCGGTCGAGGAGAGATTCGCAGGCGAGAAGGAAGCGTAAGTCGGAGGCGCATATGAGGGCGGAGAGAAGTTGGAAGCGGGAGTGGCAGGGTTGGCGACATTATCGACGTCGATGTCGGCGCGGGGCGTGGACTTGGGAGTCGACATGTGCGTCATCCAGGGTACGTCCTACAATGCGCAGCAAGAATTGGTCGCATGTCAGTCAGTCTGGTCGCGCGCGCGAGTGATGGTGATGACGATGACGATGACGATGACGATGATAATGGGTGGATAGGCGTGAAGACGGAGGGACTTCGTGATGAGGGGTCGTGGTTATGCTGGAGTAGGGGGGTAGAGTTAGAGTTGAAGTGGGAGTTGGGGGTGATAGAGCTAGTGTTGATGTCGACGGTGATGCCTCGTATTGTATCGTATTGTATCGTATTGTGTTGTACTATGTTGTGCTCTTTCGGTGTTCTGTGTGTTCAAGTTCTGTGGATGGTGCAAAAGAATAAAGAAGGACGACGTCAAGTGGAAACGCGCCTGCTGACGTCGCTCGCTGCTGCGGCCGCCAGCGAACCGAGCAGCCAGCCAGCGCCAGCGAGTGAATTCACTCTCCCAGACAGCCAAGCATGGAATACAGGTATAAGTGGCAGGGGTAACGAATTGATTGGAGCAGTGGAGGTATTAAAAGAACGGCAGGAAGACCCGACAAGAACCCGAAAAAAGGATTCAAAAATCAAACAGAATTCAATTGCGCATATATCTCGTTGAATTGTTTAAAGGAAGCACCGACTCACCAAAGCAGCCATCAAGAGCTGGTAAGACCGCAAGGCGAGAGCGCGAGAGAGAATGCGGAAGCTGAGGAAAGGTTATGAGATTAAGCACCACACCAGCATTCTACCTAGGTAGGCAGTAGGTATTTGCCGGCTGGTTCGTACCGAATCGTACCGAAGATACCTTCTCTCACTGTAGGTATGGTAGGTATCCTTCTGTAGCCGTGTGTAGTATCGGCTGCTGTAGGTAAGGATAGATTAGGCAACCGACACCTCATACATACAGACAGACAACCATTCTACACGTACCGTTGGACCCGACGCATAGATAGATAGATAGATAGATAGATGGATGGCTACAGTAGAGACTAGTAAGACGCTGCTGCTTGTATCGCCATTATGCGATGCGCATGGGCAACGTCATCCAATAACGTGTAAGAAAAAGCAAGTAGGAATGCAAGGAAACAGATGATCAGTCGGAGGTAGACTATAGTCTGTATTCTCTATTGAAAGTGTAGAGGACAAAGAGATACGGGACGTAGTGTGCACCACCGTCGAAGACTTGAGTCAAGAGCACAGTTGGAATAAGGGTTTCTTCCAAAAAGAAAGATTAATATTAGAGGTGAAGAGTTTCAACAACGTCGAAAAAGATAACAGCGATCGTAGGTAATGAGCATGATGATATAGCGCCGCTGAGCTAGCTGGGTAAATTACATGCCTAGCTAAAATGCTTGGCATTATCACATGCTATTCTCTGTGTAGTAGATTCTTAAGGTTAGAAAATAAGCCGAAATCAGTAGATATCACGTCATACCTCGCTGCTTCGAAAACAAGTCCGTAGGTAAACTCACTACGGCTTCTTATATTAAGCTCTAAGTAGAGCCAGCATGGCCTAATTCTTAAGAGTAAACTTGGCCTGTATACTACGTACTTAGGCAGGCGATGCATTTGTCTGTTCCAACGCCTGGCATGTTCCCTCCACCGAGATAGGCCCCACCAGAAGTCACTACCGGTGCATATCATAGAACACGCTTCACGCTTTTCGCATACCCCCTTTAGCTCCGTCCAAAGAAGCCGCCATCCCATGCTCCCAGCCTTACCCGTCCCATCATTGCGCCAAAGCAGCCTCGCCGAGATTTGGATCAATGTCCCAAAGCCATCGAAGGAAACTTCGCAGTTGGATTTTCCCGATGTCCCCTTTGCTACCCTTAGCACGGTCGAACACGATTTGTGCTGGGCGATCATGCGGGTGCAGAGGCAATAGCGTGACCATATAATTCCCGTTGGACCCGGGAATTTCTGCCTTCGCGAAGCCTCTTAGTTCAGCCGGGTCGATGACAATGTTCAGTAAGCCCTCTGCCGACGCCACTTTTCTATCGCCTTCCTGGTAATAGAGTCCAACGGATTTTTCCTCACTCTCGCGTCTCCACCACACGGACCCCTTTCTGTAAAAGGACAGCTCAAATGCAGCAGGACCTGAGACTACGATGGGCTTTAAAGAGTGTGCGGCGGGAGAACCGGGCACTGCAGGCTCTACCGCCTCGTCTTCAGCGGCGTCCATGGCCAATTTAGCTTTTTTCGCGTGGTCTGGTCCAGGCGTGCCACTATTCGTCTCGGCTACCTCCTCGGATCTCTCCCGTTTCAGTACCCTTAGAACCTCTTCTCGTTCTGGTAGCACACATGGTGGTGGTGATGGTGGCTGCGGCGCGCTTGGTAAGTCTGTCGAGGTAGGTAAAGTAGCCAAAAGGCTACCGTCGGCTCGATTTTCATCGACGGCTTCAACGACTTGTGCCGAGGAAACATTTCCTCCTTTAGGAAGAGTAGCTGCCTGGTTGATTACATCCGCAACATTTTGACTTGTCATGAGTGTACTACTCGAGGTCTTAGCGTCGTCGCCTTCGACCGGGTTCTCTACAGTTTCTTCAGCATCTTCTTGGGTAAGTGCTGTGGTGCCTGGTGTGTTCCTATGTGTGGGGTCAGGGTTTCCAGTTTTGGTGCATACTACGTTTCGCAGGCCGTAAAACGCCCACGGCCGTCCGTCAGCCTCGGAATTATCCCATGCATCATACTCATCTCCCAAAGTGCTATCCACGTCCGAACCAGTATAATCACTGTCGCCCGCTATCTCACCAGCTGTGTCCTGCATGGCCTGTAGCTCTTCTTCCGTGATATTAGAGGCAGAGGATTGCGTGGAGGTGTCGGTTTCCGAATCATCAAAAGGATTGTTCGAATCTGTTATAGGCGAGACTAACGGAGTCGTAATTGAGCCACTTCTCAGCTCTAGAGAGGAGGGCTTTGCCTTTGTACCTGGCGCATTTTTCTGCCGCGCCTTCTCAAATTCCTCCCATGACGCAAATCCTTCTTTTTTAGCGATCCAACGTCGCGCGGCGTTGAAAGGATGGTCTTCTTTCTTAGAGGGGGCCGGTTCATAGAGCGGAAATCTGCTCAGAGACTTTGCTGAAACCCAGCTAACGTTTGAGTCCTCATCACTATAAAATATACTTCGTTAGCCTTATCTTTTTCAAAAAGACAGAACAAGTCCACCATCTCTCCAGCTATATATTTCACATGAGAATGTATAAAATTTTTGGAGTGGTCACAAACAAGCACGATAGTGTCTGGCTTGAAAGGGGCTTGCTTAGGTTACAGAGAGAAGGGAAGAAGGGAAAGAGGATGCTCGAAACGTACAAGAACATGACGGGGAATTTCCTCTGGTTCACCCTGGGGCCGCCATCTTCAAAACCAGGTGACCAGCCAGCGATGGCAGCATTCGTAGCACTTTTGGGGTCTTTGTAGATATAGCAGCTTGGCACGTTGGACTGTTTCTTATCTAACAGCCCTGTATAACCAAGGCCATGTTCGAGTCCACCAGGTCTCTGGTCATCCCAACCAAGAATCATGACCGGGTAGAAGGAGCGGTCTGCACTCCAAAAACAATAGTAAACATGGAAAGCCTTTGGATTCGTGATTATTTCTCGCGAAACCTTCTGCGGTGTGCTGCAGGCTCTTTCGGAAGGCGTGGAAGGATTGCTTTCCAATGTGTTAGTTTGTGATGGTACGCCCTCACCTTGATGTATGGTAGTGGCATCGACCTTTCGGCAACTATCCGAGGTTGTGATTTGTTTCGGTCTCGGCTTTTTGTTCTCCTATGGTCTTGTTAGTCACCCTAACCTAGCAACATGGTTGCTCTCAACTTACAGGGTTGATGATGCTTATTGGTCTGTAGCCATTTTCGTAAGCTCGGTTAACAGCCGTGTTATTTCGGTCAGCTAGCTGGGCGTTGCAATCAATCACTTGATATCCAAGCATTTGAATAGCTTTAGCAGAGCTTTTGGGTATATATCCGTGAAGCCGACCGTTCAAATGCTTCGCAGCCCCCGGGATAGGGTTTCGACTAAACCTGATCGCGTGCTCTTCGCATTTAAGGATGTACCACTGGTTACAGCCTTGCGGATACTCTACGATAGTGTCTTTGCTACAAGAAATAAGTTAGAGAATACATCTTATAAGTAAAACTTGAAAAAGAAAAAAGAAAAAGAAAGGGAGGAAATGATAAAGGCTTACTGTTTAGCTTGCCCATTTCGATACACCTCATCGAAGGTCACGGTTCTAGGGGCGCTAAACTCATTGCTAGTACTCGTATCAATGGGACCGGGTGTCGGCAAGGGCTCAGCCTGAGAGGCCGTGGAGTCTCGTAAGGCTTTGCATAAGGCTTTGCGATTCTTAGTCTTGTACCGGAGAACGTACTGCTCTCTGCCATCAGCAGCAAACTCACGTTGAGCGGTAACTGAGAAGCTCTTTTCAGATACTGTTTTTGGTGACTGATGTTTCTCCTGGGCAGCCGCAAGCGTTAGAGTAGCAACCTCAGCAGGGGGGATCGGGTCGGCAGGAGAACCAGTTGACCGACATGCTGCAGGTGGTCTCTGGCAAGTCGAAGGCATGTAGGCACCTTCGCCGGCTGCTATTTCCACGCCGCCGGTTGTCCCAGTGATGGAAGGAGTCGCAACAGTCCCGGCAGTCGTGGTGGGAGTAGTGAGAGTAGTGGTAGCAGGAGCAGGCCCCGGGACAGATAAAGCAGAAGCCACGAGCGATTTGTGGGTAAGGGCTTCTGCATACGCTTTGTGATGATTCTCTTCCTCCTTGAGTTGGTTCTCCTTGATGAGACGCATGACTTCGTCGCATTGCTTATCGATAGATTTTAATGTTGCTTCACACTCTTCATGTATTTTGCGCCTTTTCTCGTTAAGATCCGCAGGACTATCAGCCCTGTGGCTCAAACTTGCTTCCTCCTGAAGGCGGGCATTTTCTATGGCGCTCTTCTTTTTGGCTTCTGCCTCGGCTTTTGCTTGTCTACGGTCATCCCAGTGCTGGCCTGTCATCAATGTCCATCTTTCCTTCCACTGCCGATTGAAGTTTTCGAGCTGGGAGGCATCCATGGCGTCTCTTCGTTGGTCCCAGCGAGTCGCCGGTTGCCAGTTAAGTGGTTTTATGAGTTGATGGATCGGAAATAGGTATTTTGTCGCACATGTTCAACCTCGAATTGACCGGAGACAGAGAGAAGGACTCTACGCGGCCCAAATATAAGGTGGGTGGCCAGTGTCTTCGTGTAGCGAACACGCGAAGCTTCGTGGCCGTGACAAGCTATATATACCTGTGTATGGGAGAGTACAGGTAAAGTGGAAGAGAACTGAGGTAGACTTTAAGAAGATGAGAGAGAAAGCGCTGAGGTGGTCGAAATGGGTGGGCATAAATAACTCCAAGTAAAGAGCGAAGGATAGAGGCCGCTGCTCCTTCAAAAGTAGCCTGGATACTCCATTTACCTTACACCTACAGAGGCGCTTTCCTTCTTAGCTATTGCCGCGACTGAGGTCAATAGGCAGGTTCGCACTTGTAACCAGGTTGTGTCTGGCCCGGGAACTCGGAATACACTCTATGGAGATGACCCTGTGTATTGTAAGTGGGGGGACTTTAGAAGGTACCTGGACAACATATATAAGTAGGTAGGTAAATAAGGAAATTAATTCGCATATGTTACTTGTATTGAATAAATATCGACGACGATACGCTGATGCGTCAATGCAGCGTTAAACGTGCGTTAAAAGGGGCTTTCAAACACAAGCAAGATATGACAGATGGGACTAACCTAACCTAGACAAGAAGCATTTTTCAAAAATGAATTCAGATACGGGCTAATTTCTGATCACAGAAACCAAGTTAGTTGCTTTTAAACCAGAGATAGACCTGGCAAGTGGTTTTCTCATGACTCTGATATTGTTGGGAGCTGCAGGAGGGCAGGTTGATGGAGACTGTAGGTGAGGACTGTCAGTTAATTGTAGGTCATTGGCTATTGGCCGTTCGGGCTTGAAGCTGCCCATGATACAGGCCCAGCAGTGAACCGGGTTGCAACCAATTGAAAAATACATTTATGGAGCTGGCCTGACCGGTCACACTGCCTGGGGTAGATAGCAACATGTTGCACTTTGTATTGAGCGAGGTACTATATACCATAGATATCATGAACGATGTAGGTGCCAAAGACCCCAGGTATTGTAAGACAAATACCTCCCTTATAATTGGAGATGAAGAGCTCATCGTCCTGAAAAGCTACACCGTATGGCTTATAAGGATGTTTCAATCCAGCTCCCTTTATTACTAGTTGTAGTTGTTGGAACTGCTTGTAGTACGAGCAGGTAAGTAATTCACATCGCCTACATGAAGGTAGGCTGTGGGGATCAGCATGTAGGCGAGGATATGTGCGTTGGGTACCTCTTGGCCCAGGCTCTCGGGTTATTAGAAATAAAAACCAACACCTTAGTACGCTATGCCTTTCTGTTGCATAAATGATTATTTCTTCCTACTAGTTTATCATAACGTACTCTTATCGCTAGTAAAACTTAGCGGAGCAACTTATAACCACATACACTAAGTCTTAAAATCCAAAGAATATAGCAAAGCAATGTCAAGTGTACAAACTTGATACATGGTAATCTACATGTTAAGGTGGCTTGCAGCTAACAATAAAGCAGGGAACACAAGAATTTAAGCGAGATTAGGCTAACCTATCTTAGCACCAAAACCCCCATTTTATAAATAATGAGCTGTTCTTGATATATTTTCAAGTTAGATCTGTTGTTATTTATCAAATCTACTACTGCGAATTGGCTGATCATAAAATGAAACAACAGGAAGGGAAGAACGATTTCAACTAAAATGCTCTTTCAACTATATCTATCAAAAGCGTCCTTCCTTGACCTTCCTTAGCTTTAGCTTGGAATTTATTGTTTTGTGACTGAGGAGGTCCTGTTGGTTGTTGGTAAGCCATGCAGCATGGCCCCCTGTGCCTACACCATTATGGTCTGGCTTGGCTCAAGAATATGATATGTCACACCTCCATGCGCTCATGGATGATGAGTTGGCTCGCACTCAACCCCTAATCTTGCCACCGCATCAATTTCTTAATAGCGCACCTTTCGCAAGCTTTAACAATTATAGACCATATTCTATAAATTTTATCTTCGCATAGAGCGTTCTTTTGAGACGTTAGAGCTATCGCTAGTTCCCAGCCGAAATCGAAGCTATCTTACGCTCTATCACGTAAAGCCTACGTCGATCGGCTAACTCCAAGTTCGAGCATCACAGTTCTTACTGTAGGAGAGGTTTCTATCCAGCACAGACGGTCATGCCCTTGGGAAGATATCAAGGCACATTAACCAAAGGTAATAGGGAACAAAAAATGAGCGCGACTACGCCCGTTCTAAGAGAGAAGAAGGAAGAAAAGAAAAAGAAAGAAAGGAAGGAAGAAAAGCCCTGGAATCATAAAGCACGAGTATAAAACTGGTTATAACCGTAGCGCCAAAGGTGACATGCGGCTATGTCTCGTGTCACTTATTTTAATCTGATACGATGAATCTATCCTTGATTAAAGCAAGGGACAACGCTCACGGGAAAGTCAAAGTTGTCCGTAGAGCAGACAAACTACAAACTATACTTTTCAGCACTATTGCGGCTCACCCCTTTGATCCGAAGCCTATCGAACTTGTCTATCACCCTCGCACGTATCGGCCGAATGTAAGCCCTCGTTTGTTACATGTCTCCTAGCACCATTAGATGTGGCTGCTTCTGGATAGATCTGTGCGACAGAGCTGACAAGTCGATATCGTTTGACTATTGCGTGAGATGATCTCGGCTAGCTCTAGGTGAATGCGTACAGACACGACTGTGGCGAAATAAATAGGCATACATGGCTATGCAACCAGCCGTATGGCCCAAAGCTCAGGCGGTCAGTACAAGAACATATAATTTGCTACATGTGCAGCAACCGAAACATAATATAACATACCGACCCTTAGACATGGGCGTACCTGTGAACGCTGGCATGATCACATCAGATTGAAGATCACAATAACCGTGTCAGTGTGCCCTCTGCACCAACATAACGAGTGATCCTTGCTTACACGACGCTAATATAAATATGTGCATATATAATATACCATACGCCACTCCATATCTCCTGTTCGTTTACCTTGTCACACTGCATCAGAATGGCTCGGACATAGATGTCTCCTTTCCTCGCAGCATCAAGTTGTAAACATGCAAGATTTTCAGCAAGCCCCTCGTCAGACTCGCTAGTTACTTATTCATCTGAAACACATAAATACAACGTCAACCACAACAGCCAACAGAAAAGGACCTAACTTGCACTTTCCTCATCTTTGCGCCAATCACCACATCGGATCACGGATTTAGGAGCGAAAACTATGACACAGACACAGAAATTCATCTACACTGCGTCTAGTATGAATAGACATCAGCAATAAAGATGTAACATATCCATGCATGGAGCATAATGCAGAAAAGTTCTGATACGTCGACAGCGAGTCACTATGACCGACAGGTGAATTATTTGCATTGCAGGGTTTCATCGCACTGTGCCATCTCAGTTCAACTTGTGCCTTCCAAGTAGGGGTCTCAGACATAGTCTCAGAAAACACCATGATTTCGCTCGCCTCTGGAGAAGGATGGTTGCTAGGGTGCTCCAGAACTCTCCTCAGTGAATCTGGGAATTTCGGGTTCAGAAGATAAAGATCGCGCAAGTCTGCGTGGTATCGAAGGTGATGATATATTTCATTTATTATTTCTCGGTCCAAGGAAAACCGTCGGCGTATTGACTTAATAATGAGGCATTGGTTTCTGTTGAGCTGCTGAAACAGAAAGGGCCCGTACTGAACCCATTGGCGACCTACCTGTTACCTAACTTGACTCTGGATACTAAACAATCTGACAACAACTTCCTAGGAAGTCGCTTTAGTCGCACCAGTTCAACTTCTAGTTAAGGGATAGGTTTTAAACTTCTCTAGGAAATAACACAAGACCTTCAAAAGCTCTTCACAGAGACTAATTTGCCGTCGTAAGTACGAGTTCACATTTGATAGGTTTCTAATAGACTGCTTATACGAGAAAAATAAAGTATACGTTCTAGCAATTATCAACACACCAACCCCTCCAGGCAACGTTATACTGCACCATGTTATCTAAGGCTTGGCTTTCTACGACTTTATCGGCCTTGTGGTGACCGCCGTTTACATAAGCCTGCATCGCATAGCATTATGCATCCTCGCTTTTCGTATTGAGTATCTTAGTTACTTACTTAATACTGTATGCCCACCAAAAAGCGTTGGCCCTTCTTCATAATGGAGTTGGATGAGTTGAGAATATACTAACTCAGAAAGAGCAAGTCAATGAGCTAGATGGCGACTACAGTGGCAAAGAGACTCAACAGGACCGAATGTAGTCAAATGCATAGCACAGCATCTCACTATTATCCTCTAAAGATTTCTGATGGACTCACCGTAGCCGGCTATCATAGGCTTGTAAAGTCGATCCGGATCTCCAGTTAGAACTCTGACTTCAGTTTCGCTCGTCGTCAACTATTATTAACCTTTTCCACGGAAGTGCGGTTTAGTAGTATTCGATTTTTCTGAAAATTCGTCCAGAATCATTTTGGGTCCGTTCTCAGTCATGTCACCTTCATGCTCCGGGCAGTTTTTTAAAACTCCTGATTCCTGGAGGAGGCTCTTCTTCACCAGTACACCCGTTACTCCCCAATTGGCGCGCGTACAATCAAATCAGAGCCTAGACGAACGATTCAAGATCATAACGGTAGGTGTGGTCAGCTCCGCGCAGCACGTCCGCTGTCATAAACTGCATTCGTACTGTTCCGGTGTCGCGCTCCGCTTGGGCTACTATCCTTCGCTATCGCTAGATCAAAGTCGACGAGCATGCCTTTGGAGCCGTCGTTTCTAGCTCCGTTACAATAGTGTTATGAACAGATATCGCGATAGAAAATGCTGGCAGTTACGTAGAGAGGCCGGCGTGGCTTGGTTGTATATCGCGTGGAGCCCAGCAGTTCTTCGCTCGTTTTGAATCGTTGGTGACTAAGCTGACTGGCGAGTCTTCGGGACAGTAGTAATCCTGTTCTCTCGCAGCTACTCGCCGAGTATGTACAGACTTGACCTGTCCTCTCTGGTCGGTAGTTGGTTGTTAGATCGCTAGCTTTAAGTTTTAACTATTGGACTACCGCCTCTTAGGTTGGACCACGCTATCCAACGCGCTTTTTACCTAATGCGTTTGCGCTTGATGTGGCCAATACAGGATTTTCAAAGCGAACGGCATCTTCCCGAAAGTCGTGATGCTTTTCGAACTCTAGTCCCTCAGCAACGGTGGTGGTCTGACGATGCGTTACAACCCTGGCGACCCCTCCGACACCTATTCATTCGACTTACCTATTAGTTATCCCACTTCTAATTTCCGCCCAGATGGAGTCTATGATAATCCGGCGACCGAATGCAAACTTCATGTTGTTGCTTTCGGCTCTCGGATCCGACATGGAGAGGCGATACGCCGATGGACCACTAGCACTCAACAGTCTCTTCGCGGCTGCGATTAACCAACAAGACGGACTCGAAAAGCACTCAACCTGGCAGGCGCGCCAGATCTGCTCTTATCATTCCAGGATACCGGTCAGTCCTGGATGACGGCCGGAGTATTATATGACTCAACTTCAAGTGACAAGCACCCCCAAGACTTTCTGTCAGGGAGTCACTATACTCGGGAAGGCGAGAGGCATTACCAGAAGGCACCCGAAAGACACCGCTGGGGAATATCACGACTCGTGCGTACGTCGGTTTCCAGTGCTTTATTTTGGTTCCAGGGTCTCGGTCACTTGTGAGGGGGACTTTGCGTCCCCAGCCACTCGCTAGGGCAGCCGCCAAAGAATACACTGAAATCTCTCGTATAATGGTATATGTTAGTGCCGCCCCGGTGGAGTATTTGATCTATGGTGTCCGCACAAGCCCGAAACATGGATCGCTTCGCCTCGTATATTGTCATGTCTTCGTTTAGGGTGATGGTTACTTGGTCGCGGCAATCGGTAGGGGCGGATCTGTCGTCCACGTCCCGTATTCCTTTTCCCATGGCTAATACCGCCATGGAATCGTGGTCGCTGCATTTCATCAAATGCTCTTGACGCTACCTTTCCTTTCTTTCCCGGTCAGGGGTAAGAGTGACTGGGGGTTGATTGCCGTAACTAGTCAGTGACGGACGACTAACAATGTCATAGAGTGTTGTACGGAAGCCTACGCGCTGACGGGAGGCCACCTATGCGAGGCCCCGCGAACCACATGACCTTTCGTATTCATATTCATCATATCATAGGCATAAAGCCGAATTGCAGGAGGTCTCGGATAGTAGGTAAATGAAGCTATTCAGAGACTAAGACATACGGCTAGACCTTCTCAGGAAGGAGGTTTAGGTCCGCAGGACTCCTATATATAGAGACTAGTTAGCCCTCCAAGGGATAGAGGGTCCTTGGGAGGGCCAAGGTCGTTATGCGCTCATAGAATATTATTCTCATATTGAGTCATTCTCCAAGCCCTGTATTCAGCTCTTGTGATATGGAGCAGCACCGGGCGTAGTCCGCTCGGGGTAGCGGCGCCTGCTGTCTTCTTTGGGGCTCCGGTGGTAGACGGCCCACGGCCGGCCGCACTAGCCGCCAGTGCCGGTGTGTCGGGCTCGTTGATCCGGCATCTGTGCGCGGTGCAGAATTATGCGTTGGTCGGGGTTAAGTGGTACCAAGTCATTACCTTGTATTTGCCCCTAACATTAGCTGGTCAGAGGTTGCGCCCTAACAGCGGGATGTAAAGAGAACAATTTGGGTGACAGGATTAAAACGATCTGGTGCTCCTGTAATAGAAAGGGCTTAAGGAGAATAACATGGTGACACCATATCCTGACGATATCCGAGTTCAAGAAGTACCGTGGAGCGTACCCTTGTACAATATTACTAGCTCAAGATTTCGATAGGGCAAACATGGGGTTTGAATCATAGATACCATGATAGAGAAAATGAAGATCTATACATACCCTGACCTTGGTTTCTCTTTGAATCCTATTCTTAGATTTGTTGTAGTGGCCATGTTATTGGAAGTCACAACCGGCCGTTGAGACCTTACTAAGGCAAGCACGCCAGGTAAAGAGCCCCACAGCGGAATTCAGGCGCGGCTTGCGTCGGATACCTTGACTTCTCGACCTCGGGACTGTAAGTCTTGAGCATCTCAATTACAGTAGAAAGGTCGCATTCTCTCTTTTGATGTGTTGATTTGGCCGCATTAATTCATATAATGAGTTCCACTTGGGTTCCAGATGTCTCTCCCGAGACTCCTTTCTCTATCGCCAACATCCCCTTTGGAATCATAAGCACATCAAGCGACCCGGCGCCACATGCCGCTGTGGCGATTGGTCCTCATGTTCTGGATCTCAAAGTCCTGTCTACCGATGGCAGATTCAAGGAGCTCTTCCCAGGCCTGATAGGCAATGAGAATGTCTTCTGTGAACCAACGCTTAACGCATTCGCAGCGTTGGGACGTACAATACATCGTGATGTGCGGGATACCATACAGCGCCTTCTATCGGCCGAGACGCCGTACCCGGGGATACTGAAAGACAACAACCAGTTACGGCAAAAAGCTCTTCTCTCCCAAAGAAGTGTCAGGATGCATCTTCCTATAAGCATCGGCGACTACACTGATTTTTATGCTGGATACCATCATGCTTTTGCCGCCGGGTCCCTGTTTCGCGGGCCCCAGCACGCTCTGCAGCCCAATTACACGCACCTGCCCGTGGGCTATCATGGAAGGGCCTCTAGTATCGTGGTGTCAGGCACACCCATACGACGTCCAAATGGGCAGATTCTGCTGGATCCCAGCGCAGAGCCCAAACGGCCTATGACAGGGCCGAGCCGACGGCTTGATATGGAGCTTGAATTAGGGTGCGTTATCGCAAGACCGAATCTGATGGGATCGTCCATCAAGGTCGCCGATGCTGAGGATCACATTTTCGGGTACGTTCTGCTGAACGATTGGAGCGCGCGCGACATACAAGCGTGGGAATACGTTCCGCTGGGTCCATTTAATGGCAAGAACTTTGCCTCGACTATAAGCCCCTGGGTAGTCCTAGCTGACGCCTTGGAACCATTCCGAACCAAGCCAATTGAGAATAAAACGGAGATACAAGACTACCTAAAGGAGACAAGAGAAGACGTGGTCTTCGATATTGAGCTAGAGGTCGACATTCGAAGTAGGTGGTGAACACGCCAATCTGATGATGAGGGCACGACCTTTTAACTGACATTCCACAGCCCCGGAAGGAGATACGACGACCATTTGCAAGACAAGCTCGAAGTATCTGATGTGGTCATTCCCACAGATGATAGCTCACCACTCTCTGGGCGGCTGCCCTATGAATACTGGCGATTTGCTTGGCTCAGGCACGATCAGTGGACCGAATTCCCAAGAAAGCGGCAGTCTGCTAGAACTAAGCAAAGGAGGTAAGGAAGACATTTATCTCTATGGCATGGATGTTCGGCGGTTCTTAAAGGATGGTGATACCATAACGATCCGAGGAAGTTGTGGCAAGCCATGGCAGAGGGTTGGCTTTGGGGAGTGTGCTGGGCGAATCGAAACCGCACCACCCCTATGATGTGGCGATAAGATTGGAAGTCCAGTGTAATGATGGATGCTCTCGATAGCGTGTTTCCAAACGCGCCGTGCATGACTAAAACAAATCCCAACATCTACTGTAGGTAGACTTGGGTCTGAGCGGATTGCCATTGATAAATTGTAAAATGAAGGCGTTGTATCCTATTACGCACCTGTTGCAATTCCCCAACGAGCTCTTCAATAGTTTTACGGCCTTAACACCACATATTTTGAATCGCCGTAGTCAGTAGAAAAAATACCAGTAGACGCTCGTCGACGTACTGTATGATATATACGGTACGAACTATGAAGAATTTACTGTACACCTACCTGTTATAGTCAGGTTGTATCTCCTTTCACTACCTACCTACCCAACTGAGGTACTTACACTAAGCCCACCTCACCGTAGTACAAGTGTATCACGATAGTCCTTTCTAATTATACTGCACCTAAAGTATGCTATATATATTCTTGCTATATTACCGTGACTAGTAGATCAACTTACTTTTTCTGTTCGCACTTCAAAATGAGGATAGGGAATGCGGTCTGTTGTCGATAGAACTAAGCATATCAACTTAAGAAGGTGTCTTTCAGATACGTCTACCCAGCATGCCACTGTACGATATAGGCGATAGGTACATGCCCAAGATCGACTCGTGTAGATCTCCCGATGACGCTGATGATCGGTAAGGATAATCGCCGTTCCCGATATGCCCACGTGGTATGTTAAGAGGCTCTAGTATGAGTGCTTTACCGGTAAGCCAAGCCACAAAATGGGATGGAAAGGTTAATTTATCGTCATCACAGTAAGGCAACGGACGAGGTGTTGTTACTGTTCCTGTTTTTCTAGAGGAGAAGGCTTACAGAGCCAAGGGTTCGATTTTCAGCTGAAGCAACTTATCGCAAGAACCCGTGCTTTCCCGCTTCCGATTCCTTGAAACGGGTTAGATCGGTGCATCAGAAGCTGGGGATCATCGCCGACTTTTCGGTAAAGCTGTAGCGTAGCCTGCACACTAACGTAGGTAGTGTACTGAATTAGGTATGGGTAAGGCCTGCCTGTTAAGCACTGCACACAGTGCATACTACACAGATAGAGAGCACCACTACCTTAGGCAGTGAGGTGGAGGACGTGCGTTACAGTGTACTGTGCGGCGTGCTGGCCAGTAAATCGACGATACTATACAGTATGAATAAGTCTACACTACGGCGGCCAACGGGAGCCTGCGAATGAGAATCCGACTCGCGCAACCCGGGGAAGGAGGTATCGGCATAGGCAGCGTAGGGTTGTTTATTGGAACGTACCTAGGTACGGCTTCCTCACCGTTCTCCAAAACCACCCTTTCTATCTTCTCCCCTCTTTCCTACCGCTCATACGGCCAGATCCCGCGGCCATGACGCTTGCCATGCTTGCCATGCGACTGCGAGAGAGGAACAAGACAGCAGCAGAAGATCCAAGGGCATGGAGTTCTTCGAGAATCAAGTCGGCGAGGTGCGATTCCTAACCACGCTGCCCGATCCTCCTACAACGGCCACCATCATTCCCCCCATCACGCCCGGCACCGCATCGCCAACCGTGACTGCGACGAGAGGGAATGTAAACGTGCTTAACGGCGAGTCTCTGGCTTCGGATGCGTCCTCGAGTCATAATCCTGCATCTTTGTCGGCGCACCGGACACAGTCACGCCAGGGCCTCGGCAGACCCGACAAGAAGACGGCGACGACGGCGGCAAAGAAGAAACAGGCTCCCGTCGCGGCGCGACGTGACACAGTAATATCGTCCACAACACCCTCCGTGTCCGCGCCGACACCGGGCGCGCAAACACCAGGCTCGGTCGTTGGCGCAAAGCGGAAAACCCCAGGTGGTGACGTCGATGACGACGATGAATCGCCGAACGCTCCCAAGTCTGGACCTCAGCAGAGGAGCAAACGAAACCGATATATCTCCATCGCATGCAATGAATGCAAGCGCCGCAAAATCAAATGCAATGGAGAGACACCCTGTGGCCGATGTGGTCACCTCAACCTACAATGTCTCTACGCTCCCAACTGTTGTGCCAGCAGCGTCAAGGACTCGGACGAGTTCAAGCAAATGGCCGCTCAGATGAGCCATTTGCAAGAGCAGGTTGACACTTTATTCAACAACCTGAATGCGCTGCGCGCCGAGACCTTGCGAGCCGGCGTCCCTACATACCAGCCCGACCGCACCCTGACCGGCCCTTCGACCTCTAGTACGCCAACTTCGGGCACCATGACCTTGCTGCCACAACCACGCCAGCCTCCTGTTGCCTTCCGAGGACCTACGAGCAACCGCTTCAGCCTCGATGTGGCTAAAAATACGCTGCACAAGATGGGGTACTCTTATCCCAGCGACAATGCCGACACGAACGGTCAACCCCAGGAGACACCCAGCGCATCTCCAAAGCTGGCGCCCCAGGCTATTCCACCACCCGAGAGCTCTACTGCGGATGCCCTGTGGGAGCTTGATAAAGACGAAATGATCCGTCTGTGTCGCATATACGAAGAGGAAGTTGGCATCATGTATCCTGTGCTTCGCATCGACTCGATCATTGCTCACGCCAAGACTCTAGCTACATGGATGGCGGCTGCTAAGAAAAGTGGCTTCGCGGAAGGACAAGATGGTGGTATCAATGATCCAAATACTCTACTGCTGAAGATCGTCTTGTGTGGTGGGTTGCTTGTCGAAGGTCATGGAAATAGTGCACAGGCACAAAGGATTTTTGCTGGTATCAAGCCCATTGCAAATAGGATGCTGATGAGTGACCCGCCGAATCTCCAGAACCTGCCATTCTTAGCTTTAGTTGTATGTTCATCTTCTCTCTTCGAAAGATGTCTCCATCGCTATGATATATCACGAGATCCCGCGCTTGAAAATGACTAACAGGTTTAGGCTGGATACCATTTCCTTTCGGCTGACGAGGTCTTATGTTGGCGCGTCATGGGCCAGGTAGTACGACTATGCCTCGAATTGGGCCTTCACCGACGCGACATCGTTGAACAGATCAAAGACGAAGAGGAGCGTAGCCTTGCTATCAACACATTCTGGAGCGCGTATGTCCTGGATCGTCGCTGGGCATTCTCGGCTGGCCTGCCCTATGTAGTGCCGGACGAGGAGATAGATCCCGATCTACCATCTCCGGTAAGTAGACCCAAGACTCTGAAGACACACGAAGCCATCGGAGTCTTTTCTTGATTTCTACACCAACTCTAATTCTCTAATGCTTATCATGTTAGGTACAGCATCCTTTCCTAGTAATGATGATAAGGTATTCGAAACTTAGTGGGAAAGTGTGGCGCTTCGTACGGCATTTCGACCCGGACGTAACTATGGATGCCCCAGTAGATGATATCGAAGACTTGGACCAACTGATCAAAAAATGGTACAACGAATTACCAAAGGAGGTGCAGCTGGATCTTTCCGACTGGGAGGATTTGCCCCAGTATCTAAGCCCACCGGTGAATTCGCAGAAAGAATACGATATCCAGCGTCTACAAATCTGGACATGGCTGCGATACAACCAAATTCGAATGTGGCTTCACACCCCTATCCTTCACACACACAGTAGCATCATGGATAATTTGCGTCATGCCGAGGTTGCCGTCAAGCTGGCTAAAAACACTATTCGGTATCTAACGCACCTCAACAACACCACGAATGTCTACCGGAGGATGCAGATATTCTATCATCAGTTCCTCTCATCGGCAATTACTATACTGTTTGTGGCATCTTGTCACGCGCCTGTGAATTTCAGCTCATCTTGCCGGGATGAGTTCTACATG
Organism: Xylaria sp. FL0064; assembly: GCA_022593225.1. Taxonomy (NCBI): domain Eukaryota; kingdom Fungi; phylum Ascomycota; class Sordariomycetes; order Xylariales; family Xylariaceae; genus Xylaria; species Xylaria sp. FL0064. Next base: position 875,335 of record JAJKLE010000010.1, on the reverse strand, counting down.
GCCCTCGAACTCCTTAAGGATATGTCGGCGAAATCGTGGGTGTCTAAACGTCTCTGGGGCACGGTTAAATCGTTACGGGACGTAGCTCCTCGACTCGGGCTCGCGGAAGATCCCCACTCAAGCGCTGCGCTTACCATGGCCGGATTGGCCACCGGTCAGGGACATTCAGGGCCAAGTCCTTCAATAAGCTCTCCTTTTGCTCACGCACTACTGGTGCCACCGTCTCCAGGGTTCGACAGCATGCAGACCGGAATGCAAATGTCGAGCGAAATGTCGAGAATATTCGAAGGCGTCTCGACTAAACACACTCAGTTACATGAGCATGCTGACCCGACCGCCGTAAGCGCAACAGTCGCCCAGGGTGTCCCAGCTATGTCATTTGCACCACGTGGGAGTGTCTACCAGCCTTTTAGAGATACGTTTTAGGGTTTCGTATGGACATGTTTAGGCCGAGAGAGAAAGAGAATCGGGACATGCATAACGAGTTATGCGTATATCTACGTTTTATCAAAATTAACTTGGAAGTGTTATAATGTATTCATGCATATATCCGCCCGATATCATGGTGCAACCGTTGGCGGAAATTACGAACCATAGGGATTGATACTTAACTATAGCGACACTGTCAAGTTACCTGTTGGCCTTTATGGATCCAATAAAGAGGGTTCAAAGATACTTACATCGCATTTATAAAGACTCGTTTAACGGCCTTTTGTCGTACTGTGAAGAACCAGGCCTTGTGCGGCATGAAGGATTCGTTAGGATATCCGAAGACATGACCGGCTTGCAAGAAAAACCACTGACTAGGGGGTCTTCGAATATTCAGATACTGGCTAGGAGGGTCTGCCGTATACTCTATTTACGCTACGCCGCACGAAAACCTATCGTTATACATAGATAGAGCCTTGGTGATATGGGCAGGATGCCAAGTATTTTTATATCCCTGAGGATCGTAGTAACGACTCATATACCATCATTTGATAGGCGTAGTCCTGTCTACCATGACTCACTGTCGGGGCCTAACACCGGGACAGGTTCAGCTCGAATCAGTCTACATGTCGGTAGTTCGCGACAAAGGGTTTCGGTAGGCATGACTGGGATTTACATTACACCGCCTAGCTAAGTGGAGATGGCGATAGCGCATGGGACTTCCAAGCCTAGCTGTCTTGTCTATCCGCTACCAGGTTTCCCATGCTTTCTCCTCATGATGTCTCCGGCAGGCGGGTACTCGCGTTGATGTTACCAAGGTATGCCCTGGCTGAATCCTGGTTGACGGCCCAGCGGGAAACGGTTTGGTGTACTGATATTGTAGACGATTACCTCTTATCGTAATCTGAGTATAATTACCATATAAAATGCAATTCTAATGTTCTATAAGCCTTTTTATTCCACTTACGAACAGCAAACATATCCACGTAAAATCGGACGAGGCCTGATCGCTCACAGCAGCATTACCAATCATATGGGTATGACACCTGCAGAGTGTAGATAGATGGTTAGTGCTCAGCCAGGTGCCTAACCATCTAAGGTAGGTACCTACCTGAGTAGGTGCTGTAGCTGGAACCAGCCGCGCTGGTTCGGCTGTCTTGATCCGCACTTATATCTGCATCGTGTGTTTAGTGGCCGTTGACCTGTTCAGAAAATGCTTAGCAGAGACGTTTAGCACATGGCAAGACCAGGACTCGGGGAGGCTAGTCATCTACTAATCTATTACTGGTCGTATGGAGTCAAGTTGCGCCGCTTCGGCAAGTTCTACGGCAGGCAATCCTAGTTTTCCAACAAAGCGATACGGATACTTGTGTGTAAGTCAAACCGTACCTACCTTCCTCCTCAACTGCCCTTTTTAAATCCTTGAGTAATTATTAATAAGTGACCAGTGTGACGCGGATCCGTTACACCGATCCCGTTACACCGATCCCACGCTGGGCTGGGCCCCTTCGGACCAAGTAGTACCCTCGCTTACATATTCGTGTTTCTTTTGTCGGGATCGGCGGACGGCGTGCGATGCACGATATCGTCAGACCCAGAAACGGCGGCCCATCGAGCAATGCTAACTACTACCTATTTTGTGTCCGTAAATCGTGAAGAAAGCCCGACCCGAAACCTGCAACCATCGGCAGAATTGCCAGACGCAGTTTAGCCCAACTTCAACTTCCACCGCAAGACTGGTACCCATGCGCGGATGTCCAAGTGAATGGTGAATGGTGAATGCCGTCAACCGCGGGAACTCCCTTTACAGGTACCCTGCGCGGTCCCATCGCGGCTCTTCCCAGCAGCACACATATACGCATACCGTACTACATACACATATACCTACTTACAGCCGAGGACCCGTCCAGCCCAGCCCAGCCCAGCCCAGCCCACCGGGCCCATCCCATCACGATGGCCGTTGAGCGGCCCGCCGCCGCCGCCGCCAGATCTAGTCGAGGCAACGGTTTTTTCATGTCAGCCTTACGTTTCGCAGGCTACGATCTCGACGGCCGTCCTGCAACGCCGACTTCACAGATCAACGATCCCACAAGAGCCGGCGCCGTATCGGCTGGCGGCAGATATATGCACACACTCCCGGCAGACGTTGAGTCTGCTCGATCACTTCTGGAGGAGTATAGCAACATTAATCCCGAGGATGTTGACAGACATGTCTACCAAATGGTGCGTAATGACCTGCAGTCTCTCGTTCTACATATGTGTATATACATACACAGATTCTTTAATTCTTTGTTTCATTGCTGAGGAGTTGCCCCTCATGTAATTAACTATGTATCTTTTCGGGCTATACTCTCATGATTCCGCGCCAGAGAAATACCAAGTCGAAAAGAACAGGCCGTGGACATGACGCTCACAGTTCCAACGAGTAATATAGCGCGATCGGCTCTGGGACGTGTACCCGTATGCCTGCGTCGGGCGCTTCCGCTTCATCTCCATGGAATTCGCCATGGACGCCTACTACCAAGTAGCCCTCTTCCGGCTACTACAGGCGCAGTCCGAGCCCGAGCCCAAGCCCGAAGACGACGAGACCCGCCTGCTAGACGTAGGCTGTTGCGTGGGCCAGGTGCTGCGCAAGCTTGCCTTCGACGGCGTCGACTCCTCGCGGCTCTACGGGACAGATGTCGAGCCCCGTTTTGTCGACATTGGATTCGACCTGTTCCGCGACCGGGACAAGTTCAGCGGCCAATTCGTGATCGGCGATATGCTGAAGCAAGGTGAAGACGACGAGAGGCTGGATGTCCTCAATGGGAAGATGACGTTTATACACGCGACTAGCTTCTTTCACCTCTTTACCTGGGACGACCAGGTGCGCGCTGCGATCCGCATGGTGCGATTCTTACAGCCAGAACGACGAGACGTCATGATTTTCGGCCGCCAGGTCGGCACCACGCTGCCTAGGGACAACGGCAAGGCTGGAAGCGACAAGGTCTACCTGCATAACGCGGATAGTTGGCAGAGGCTCTGGGACGAGGTCGGGGAGCGCACCGGGACAAAATGGAAGACAACCATGGAACCGACGGAGACGATAAATACAGGCGCCGGTGGCGTGGAGAGCTCGTTGAGGAAGATGAGCTTCTCCGTCTCTAGGGGTTAACCCTTGGGTTAGACTATGTCCGCAACTAGGGACTCTCTGTTTTTCTTTTTTTCTTTTTTTCCAACTGGGTTATTGGATAAGCATAAGCATTGCAAGGGGTTAGTAACTACGAGAGCATCTTGGCTGGTGTTTCGGAGTACTTATTTTGGAATACTTTTTGCCTTGATAGCGGACATTGGATTCATTGACCTCTGGCTCTGCTAGTCGTTAGGATTATATGGGAGGTAAACTGTTTGTTGTTCATTATTGCATTATTTATGTATAAACATGATCTTTTATGATTATTGGATTGACTAGGTCTCGTGCCGTCAAGGCATTCAAATCTATCCTGAGATGATCTCTCAAGAAAGGGCTCGCCCGACGAGTTTTGGAGCTCACATGACGGCCCAGCAACTATACATAGGATCGTCGCTATAACCATACCCATAGCCAGGCGCTTCTTAGATGGTCACGTCGTTGCTATAAGGGGTGTATACTTCAAGCAACCGCCTTTTCCCGTCACAAATATACAAATTATCCGGGTCACTCTTGTCAAATCCTCAAATTTCCGAGTTTTCAAGTCGCTAAATTCAGTCCCGGGTACTCCGGAATCTTCAGCCTGCCGGAACTCTCCGGCAAGAACCTCGCCAAAAGATCGATGATGCGCAACTTCGCGACGAGCGAGAAGATCGTCGTGATGATCCAGACGCCCCAGCGCGACTCTGAATACAGGATCCCTGGGAAGCCAGGAAGAATCTTCTGCGCCTCGTCCACGAACGGCCGCACCCCACGCACATACGACTGCAGCGCCTCGGGCACGCCGTCCCGCCCGTGCCGCGCGAGCTCGCCGGCGAGCACGTACGCGCCGATGAGGCTGAGCGTGGTGCCCATGCCCGTGATGGGACTGGGACAATACCCCGCGTCGCCCAGCAACACCATCCGTCCGACGGCGAGTTTCTCGCAGTGCACCTGCCCGATCTCCGTGGCGTAGAAGTCCTCCTCGCGCGTCTTGTTCTCAAGCGCATCGGTGAGCTCGTCCACACGCCAACCGTGCTGGTCCGCGAAGGCACGCGCGAACGTGCGCTTCTGCTCGGCTACGGTCTGCCCCATGGCACTGCACACGCCATATGCATTCTGCGCCCGGCTCGTATTCACCGCCATGTACACCTGCATCGGCGCCTTCTCGTCCGCCGAGCGCGTGAAGACCCCCCGGCGACCGGGCATCAGATGCACCATCATCCAGTTGGTGTCCTTCGCGCTGCGGGGCACGAGGTACAGCGCCGTGAAGAGGTCGAGCGACCTGAAGCACGCATCGCTCGCCTCCTTCCCGCCCAGGATGGCGCGGCGCGTGCGCGAGCCCTGCCCGTCGGCGCCGACGACGAGGTCGTAGCGGCCCTTCCGCCCGTCCGAGAAGGCCACGTCAACGGCGCTGGCGTCGTGCTGCGACAACTCCGTCACCGTGACGCCGAACTCGTAGCGTACGTTGCCGCTGCTCACGACGTTGTCCACGACCGGTGGTTTCGGTTTGTCGCCGTCCGTGTCGGATCCGAGGCTAGCGCGGTAGAAGACGTCGACGAGGTCCCCGCGCATGATCTCGTACTCGGAGGTCATGGTCTGCGCGCCGTGGCCCGAGTCGTTCTTCCCGAACGTCGCGAACATGTTGCCGCGCTCGTCTACGAAGGAGACGCCTTGCTCTGAGACGGCGCGCTTGCGCATTGCTTCTATCACTGTATTGCCATGTTAACACGTTTCGTTTGACTAATGTTGCTGGATCTTCAAGTGTGTGGGTATTATGTAAAGCTGTTCTCTGAATTATAAATAATGGTAATAAAAAAAAAAAAAGAATGAATGTAAGGAAGAAAGGAATGCGGCACAGATGAATGAGAGGCAAATTAGGGGTAGAAAAACTCACGGCCCATTTTCCGGACGATAGGAATCCCGTGGGACCGCAGATCGATCTGCAGCCCCGTCTCGCGGAGCTTGGGAGCGCGTTCGACGATGGTGATCTCGTATGTGGTTTCCGACGGGTCAGCGCGGCGTAGCAGCGTCGCGAACGCAGGGCCGGCCACGCCTGCGCCGATGATGAGGATCTTTAGAGGCATTCTGCGTATTCCGCTATGGTTTCCCTGCCTTTTCAATTTCCGTTCCTTTAATGGATTTTCTTTCCCGGTTCCTCTTTCACCAAGCAAATATACTCGTCGTAATTATGATATAATGTTATTCGGTAAGGACTGGTCTTGCGATAACTTGGACAGCCATCGACTTAAAGCTGATAGGAAATGAAACCGCTATTTCAAGCAGTATTGCTCAGAATATTATCCCCTGCCCCAAATAGAAGCCTTCATATACCTAGTCGACGAGCAAGTTGAGTGATGTGGTCAGCACCAGATATAGGTACTATATACCTTCTCTCGCGTCTCTCTTACACTCCGACTCCCGACTTGTCCAGTTAAATCTCATTAAGTAACCTAGGTAGCCAGCCACTACGCCATCTCTACGAATAAGGCAGGCAGCCGTTATAAAGCTGATGGTGGCCGGCGAGGGCCTCGATCTCAAGAAGCTATAGCGCACTCCAGACATCTTCAGCTAAATCACATATAGCGTAGCATTGGGTTAAGTACCTACTTAGGCAGATGGATATTGCTTCTTCATTGCGTCATGCCGAGCGAGTGGATCGCGGAGGCATCTCGGGGTCGGTCGGGCCTAAGCAGTCTAAGAGGGCGTTATCGCATGAATCGAATCGGGTTATCGGGCTCGGCCTCGGACTCGGGCATTTTATGGGAGACTTAACTAGGTCGGTGAAGAAATTGGCGACGCGCCGTCTACTTTGATTGAAGAAAAGTACCTACATATGTAGGTAGTCAGTGTTGGTATTTGGTATCCATAACTTGGGCCGCATAGAGTTGGAGTGAGGCCTGTGAGAGACTACTGAGAAAGGCTGTAATAAGAAACATTTAATTCTCAATGAATACAGTCAATCAGCCTGGTGGATGAGTGTATTAAGGATTATATTTCAGATTTGGTTTTTATAGACATTGTCCCATTCTCTTAACTAGATCCAACAGAGCCGGCGGCGTCTGGCCTTTTCCAATGAACCTTGACACCGCCCCAGCTCTCATCGCTGTAGCCCTCTTGGACCTTTCTACACATCTTTCGACCCCATTCCGTTACGCCAACCATCAAGCAACTCTCAAACATGAACGCACAGCTGCCCTTGCCTACTAACGCCGGCTTGAGCTCCGCGTTGCGCGCACCCTCATAGCTACTCGCGTCGGGCCCGTGGCCGCTCATCACATTATGTAAGCTCGCACCTCCAGGCATGAAACCGCCCTGGCCTCCCTTCTTCGCATCATAGTCACCTGCGATGAGGCCCATGAATTCAGACATGGTGTTGCGGTGGTACCACGGCGGACGGAACGTGTCTTCTGCGACAAGCCAGCGCGGTGGGAAGATGACGAAATCGGCAATTGCAGTCCCGGGGTGGTCTGAGAGCGCTGACAGCACAGTGAAGATAGATGGATCTGGGTGATCGTACGAGATAGAGCCGATGGTGTTGAACCTGCCTAGATCATACTTGTAAGGATAATAATTGCCGTGCCATGCCACGACGTCGAAGGGTGTATGGGGCTGTTTAGTCTGGAACAGCGAGTTGTTGAATTTCACAGTGATTGTGTAGGAGTTCGGCCCCTCAGCGGCAGTGGCGCCGTAGTCTTCGCTGAAGCAAGCCACGGGGGCTTGGAAATCGCGAGCATTGGCGAGACAGTTGGAGCCGATGGGGCCCAGTTCTGGCAGGGTGAAATGCCCTTGGTATAACTCCAGGGCGTAGCCTCGCGCCGGCCCCGACGGTAGATGGACCTGGTATTTGACGCCGCGTGGGATGACGCATATCTCCATAGGCCGGACGAGTAGCCACCCTTGCTCTGTCCTTATGTCCAGTGCGCCCTCTTGTGCCACTATCAATAGATCTCCATCGGCCGAGTAGAAAGCAGAGTGGTCGTTCATGGACTTGCCGGCAGCGTATATATACATGCCGATACCCTGCTTCAGAGTGGGATCGCCAGCGCCGGCGACGAGGTGCATGCCAGATACGAAGTCAGACTGGTCGTCAAGGTCAAAGGGGTCCCACCGCAGCTGATTCGGGATGTACTCGAGTCTCGCGGGGTCGGTAGGTTTGTCTGACTTGAAGGGTCCGTCGGCGACCGAGGTAAAGGGGGGATGGGCGCAGGATGGCAAGATCCGGTAGAGCCAAGATTGCTTGTTCTCATGTCGGGGCGCCGTGAAGGCGGTGCCGGAGAGCTTCTCGGCATATAGCCCGTACGGGGGTTTCTGAGGAGAGTTTTGGCCTACGGGAAGGGTACCTGGGACGGCTTCGGTTCTGGCAAAAGTAAGCAAGCATACGAGACATAGACTAAGTCTATAGGCGACGCTTCACGTACTCGAAGTAGGAGCCGAATCCATTCTGGTATTTGTGTCGTTCAGGAAGCTCGAAAGCTGTGACAGGCATGACGACTGAGAGTTTTGATTTCACTAGTTGTTTGAGGTTGGGCGAGCAGTTGATCAATCAATCAGGCACCGGCCAAAGGTGTTTGAAAATAAGTTGAAGCAAAGCAGTCAATGACATTTTGGGGAATAGACTTCTAGCAAAGGAATCTGGCGGGTTTAGGTAAAACCCAGGACAAGCAAATGACGGCTACTGCAGGTCTACTACCTAAGAGGATGAGGAGAGACCCCAAATTCCGTCATTTACTGTAGTGTCAGCGGTCTTGGGGAAGTTGGGGATCGTCGCGGGGTTGGTCCCGACGCTAGCCAGCCATATCCGGGGCTTCGATTGTACCTGCCGGCGCATAGCAGTCGTATGTATGTCGCATATCGATGTATGATGTACGTCATGTTATCTAACTTAAAGTAAATAAGCCGATCTCAGAGATTACATCTAGTAAAGATATTGTGAATATAAATGGTTCGCTGATTGTTCTCAGTCTCGATGCGATAGGTTCGAAGTATTTCTATCAAAACCAAATCACTACCGCAGTACCAAGAGAGGCTAGAGAGGAGGCTAATGAGATAAGCCGCTATGATGAACCCGAAGAAAGGGGTGTCCGTTCTATTCGGCAGCTCGTTTAATTAGGCACATTCATGCCCGCTATTTATAGGTATGGCATCCCCAAAGGTTATCATCGATTGCTGTCTGTTTCACGCGTTCACTACTTACTTTAGTACCTATCTCCCTATTTAAGTACGGTTTGTCACTACATATGCTCCTCTCGAAAAACATGCGTCCATCTTACAGATGTGCAAGTGTTGATTCCCAAGAAGCATCCCACTCGCTGGTTTCCTAGTATGTGGTCACGGATCTTGGTATTCCCTGCCAAGATCGCAAATCACTATGAGGCAACATCGACAGCCAATCTCGACAGATGCCAAGTCGAGCGCATTTCCTGTACAGGCAGGCGATGGCTCTTCCCAAGAATTCTTTGGGTACAGACAGTCCAAGTCCCCCCCGCCAGGTCGTTGATGTGCGAGTCAGGGATCGTTGGCGGTGCTATATATCTAGATAATATGTCGTTATGAGTGCGAGATAAGAGCCGCTGAGATTAAACTGAGACACACAATATAAATAGCGACTCCAAGCCCGGGGCTCTCCTCTCTTCTCTTCTCGATCCGGCTACACACTGTACCGTCGCCTGGTGCTGTGTTTGTTCGCGCTGGTCAGGGTTGAGCTTGAGCTTGACCTCTGCAACAGAGCTCAACATGAGGCTCTCAATTCTCGTGCCTTGGTTAATCGAGGCTATTGCTCTGTTGCAGTCTACCGCTCTAGCCATTGAGCCTCCACGACAGCCCTATCAGCCTACCGGTAATGGCGACAAGATTCTATCATGGAACGAAACATTCGTAAACAATCAGTTTGGCGCTAGCCGTATTCCTGTTAGCTGGCTCTCTGGCGGCGAGGATGGTCAATATGTGAGTGTTTGACGAGACTATGATATATCCGCCGTTGCATTTAATACTATGAATCGCCTATTCGCAAGATTGAAGGCTTGTATGCACTTAGACCTTGACCGCGGACGTTAGCTAACTCCTGTCTCTCAAAGATCTACCAAGCCGACGATGGCGCTCTAATACTGGAGAATTTCGTTACTGGGGAGTCGTCGACGTTTGTCTCTGCCGATGTGCTCCCTAGCGGAGTGTGGGAATACTGGATTCACCCAGATCTGTCGAGGGTGCTCTTTGCTACCAACTATACCAAGCAGTATCGTCATTCCTATTTTGCAGATTACTCGGTCCTAGATCTTGCTTCAGGTGAGGTCACCCCGCTAGTCGACGACCAATTTGGTGACATCCAGTACGCCGAATTTGCTCCCGTCGGTGAGGCAATCGCCTTCGTACGCGGCAATAATCTCTTCTTGAGCCTGAACGGCACCATTTCGCAAATCACGGATGACGGCTCACCAGATATGTTCAACGGGGTGCCTGACTGGGTATACGAGGAAGAAATTCTGGGGAGCCGCTCAGCTCTTTGGTGGTCGCCCGATGGCCAAAAGCTCGCGTACCTTGGATTCAAAGAAACTGGCGTTGAGACCTTTACCGTTCCGTACTTCATGGATAATATGAAGATTGCTCCTGTTTATCCTAACAACCTCGACCTTCGCTACCCTAAAGTAGGAACTAAGAACCCGACTGTCAGCTTGACTTTGCTCACTGTTGGGAGCAATGACAAAGAAACCGTTCCCCTGGACGCGTTTGACGAAGACGATTTGATTATCGGAGAAATCGCATGGGTCACGGATAACCATGATAGCCTCATTTATACCGCCTTCAATCGTGTGCAAGATTTATCAAAGCACGTACGTGTTGATATTGGTGATGACATCACGACGGAAGTGGTGCGTGAACGCGATGGTACAGATGGCTGGCTTGACGACAACATTGCGATACAGTATGTCGGGCCCATCAACGGATCTAACATAGCCTACTATGTTGACCTTTCCGACGAATCTGGTTGGCAACACATCTACCTGTATGCTGCTGATGGATCAAGTTCGAAAGCGCTTACAAGCGGAAACTGGGAAGTCGTCAGCATCCTGAAGGTTGATACGACACGTGAATTGGTCTACTACACATCGACTGAGCACGACAGTACGGAAAGGCACATTTATAGCGTCTCTTACTCAACAGGCGAGAAAGGTGCCCTTGTCGACGATACTGTAGCAGCTTCCTGGAGCGCTTCTTTCTCCTCTGGTGGCGGCTATTACATTCTCAGCTACCTCGGCCCTGACGTGCCCTATCAGGAATTATATGCAGTTAACGACACCGCTACATCTTTACGCACTGTTACGTCGAATGACGCACTTTGGGATAAACTCCAGGAATACAACTTACCGAATAGCACGTATTTCAAGCTAGAGCACCCCGATGGTTATACTATGGATGTCAAGCAAGTCGTTCCACCCAACTTCGATCCCACCAAGAAATACCCCGTCCTCTTTACGCCCTACGGTGGTCCAGGCGCGCAGGAGGTCAATAAGCAATTCGCTACACCTAGTTGGAATGCATACATTTCCTCGGATCCCGAACTTGAGTATATCACATATACAGTGGATAACCGAGGGTCAGGATACAACGGTCGAGCATATCGATCCCTGGTAACATCTCACCTTGGAGAATTTGAGGCAGAAGATCAGATCTGGGCGGCGAAAGAACTCGCCTCGCGCCATAGCTTCATCGACGCTCAGCACATCGCCATCTTCGGCTGGTCATACGGCGGGTACCTCTCATCGAAAGTCGTAGAAGCCGACTCGGGTGTTTTTTCAATGGCGTTGATCGTGGCGCCAGTGAGCGACTGGCGTTTCTACGACAGCATGTATACGGAAAGGTACATGAAGACGTCGCAGATGAACCCCGATGGGTATGCAAAGACGGCGGTGCGCAATACCGAGGGCTTCAAGAGCATTGCAGGTGGTTTTGCTATCATGCATGGACTTGGCGACGATAATGTTCATTATCAGAATACTGCCGCGCTTGTCGACTTGCTTGTCGGCGCGGGAGTGCCGCCCTCGAAAATGCAGTGGCGCGCGTACACGGATTCTGATCATTCGATCAACTACAATGGCGCGTATACGTACTTGTATAAGGAAATGACGCAATTGTTGTTTCGAGAGAAGCTTCGGGGCAATGAGACAGTCACGCACCAGTGGACGAAGAAGGCTACTATTGGAAACTAAAGTAGCCGTTAGACACATATCACCACGTTGAGGCAAATGTTAGATTTCGGCTAGTGTGTAATACATGAATCAATATGATGCATCTTTGATTCTTCTCAGTGCTCGCGAAATCACGAGACTATATTATGTCGAGTCTTGACCTCGCTAGCTCTCCACAGTGGTGTAGGCATTAACATTTGCCCAACAAATTAAGACCGTCAGATACCCCGCCCCGATCTTTATAATGAGCTATCATCGACGCTTTCACAATTATAAAAGCGTAATGCTCGCGGAAGCGCCAAACACAGATGAATTCGACAGGCTCGTCAGATCACGCGATGTCGTGCTCAAGATTCCGAACATCCCTAGCGGATAACAGCTCATTTCAAACCCTTAGGGGATGCTTGCATTAGAATGAGGCTCACGCCAACGACGGCATACGTGATCTTAGGATTCACGACAGCACATCTGTTTGAACAGTGTGGAGATATTCTAGTCGCGTTAATATGACCTAGCTAAGCATCTTCTATCTACCTTACTCCTGTTACTGAGCGATTACTCCTGATATTCTTACTTTGCAGGGGCTATCTATGAACAAGAAGCTTTTCCGAAAGGATGCCGATGCAAGAGGAGACATGAAGAGCCTCTCGCCAAGAATATGCAGATAAGGATAGACTATTTCTCAGTGAGGCATAGAAAAACAGTCATTAGACAGCCCCAGAATTGTGAATTAAGTTGGTGAGGCTTTCATTCCGGGGTTGACAGGGCCATATACCGAACCGAAGTAGCCAAGGGCGCATTTTCAAGGGATACATTGTTGACGTGGAGGGGCTGTTGCTCCGCCTCGTTTCACTGCTTGCCTTGTCCCGGCCATTGCTGCTATCATATACTTCGATTATGCGCTCGTCGCGTATATTACATCTAGGTTCTCCTGCGAGCTTCACTGTACTTGTTCGGTCTTCAATCGTTTAACATAACGCAAGGTGCTTTCTAGATTATTATACGATATTAATACGAAAACTAGCCGCCATGGTACCTTCTTCGATCAAACAAGCCTTTGGCAGAAACCTGATGACGAAAGAGGATCTATCGAAGTTGACTGAAAAGCTTAACTCAACATTCAACTGCGTAGCTCACTTCGAGGCGCTCGAAGAGAAACGAGGCTACGACAATGGCAAGCAGTTTCCAGCGGACCTTTACAAAGGCGGCATACAGAAACTATTGCTGGATCATTGGCTGTCGGATGAGCATGAGCCTAACGTATATACACTCGACGATAAGTGCTTTAACTTCAACGCAGGGTTGGCTGGTTGCGAGTGGGCTGCCTTTTTGCGTGTCCGGAATCGAGACGCAGTTGTCCTGCGTGTCTATCCCAAAGATTGCACACCTAAGCCAGAACACATTCTATGTCAGCTTCTGAGCTCGCTTATATATAATTTTACGCCTCTTGTTCTGGAGAAATTCGACAAGGTTCCTGACCTCTGTAAACGCAATTTCGAACTCCTAGCGCAAGGCGGACGCCAGGGCATTGATGCAGGGCTCAGGATCCTTGAGGCTTTCCCGCCACTGCAGCTTCAGGGCCGGAGAATGCTGTGTGTCGTAGACGCATTGAATCTGGCAGAGGCCGAAAGCACCGTTGATAATGTGAACCAGCTGACGGCGGTTCTTAGAAGAATACTGGCGCGGAACAACGGGCGCCTACTTCACACTATTTCGAAGCCTAAGAAATCATATTGGTAGCGGCTGTAGCCACCATAAGAAATAATCATGTGTAATAAAACGTACATTGAATTACATTAAGCGGATGTGTCTTCTCGATACCTGGTTGATAAACTACCTAGACCTCCATATAATCAATCGAGCGTCTCACCGCCCCCAGTAAAACCTGCAGAATGCCCTTTGGCGAGAGCTCACCAGGACTTCCTGTCCACGTCGTCATGTCTACCATATCCCTTACTCCTCGGTCTTTCCAGATTTGGTCGTCGAAGAACCGGACAGTATCGTCGGCTACCTGCCGGCCGGCATCACCTACCCGGAATAATTGCACACCTACTTGATACTTCGGAGCTCCTAGGATATCAAGCTGTCGCGCAATCCGAATGAGGGTGCCGAAAGAGTTATCATCAGTATCCCATAACAGGTTCGAGATGACGATAATATTAAGCGGAACGAGCAGCTTCTTGCCCCCGCTCTGTCGGAGACTTGCCTCGTACTCGTTGATGTAGGGATCCAATATCGATGCTAACCGCTTGTCCATGCGACAACGGCCTTTCGGTTTCACGTTATGATATATCCCCGCCACATTATCGTGCATATCCAGTCTACCATTCAATAGCCCAATATGCTGATACCCGCTGCGGCTAGTCAAGTAGTAGCCCTTCGCTCGATGATTCACGAATTCGATGTCAATACCATTACGATCATGCTCGATGCAAATCGGTGTAATTATTCTGATGATGTCCCCAACTTCGTCCCAACACTGCTGCATTGAGTCGGAATCGTCGATGAGCAGGAGGGTATCAATGTACTTGAGAGCAGCGTAAGGATTGTCAACGTTGCCCACATGATCCAGGAATAATGCCTCCCCGGTTCTCGACCGAGATCTTCCTTGCGTTCGATCGGGTGGGCCAGCCGGTATTGTTGATTCTAGAGGATACGGCAGTCCTTCATCTTTATGAGCCTTCGATCGAGTTGATCAGTCCCACCGAATATACGTACCATGATCATCGTTGTTGGTCGATTTCATTTTCATTCTACCAAAAGGGTGAGTTACTTTGATTGATAGTGTTTTGAAATTGAAAAGTTTTTATTCTTCACGTTCGGAGAACTGTATTATGAAATAGAATGCCATGGGATCCCGAATTCTTTGTTCATCTTTGAAGCCACGCGTTTGCTATTTTCTCTTTGTTCGCCACCTCCCCGCTCCGAAAGCGTGTGAATGAATCCTGTGATAGTCTGAAGGTGCTCTCTGTAACCATGCGATAATAGGAACCGGAGTACCAAGATCAGACTGAAATTTCGCATCTGTATATCATGACAGGCTCGGACATTTCACCGAAGTCTCTGCCTCGACTGGTATTTTTCCGAGTGACGGTTAATGTGTACACAGGCACATTCTGGAGTCGCAAGGCATTATCCTCACTTTCATGCAGATAGCCGTAGCGGACCATCTGCCATAATGGCAATGTAGCACAACCTAGTGCTGTTTCGGAAGGCCGTGTTGGGGTAAACTCTTCATTATTCCTATTTGTCGGTTCTTTCACTAGCCAAGATTCAAAAGCAACAGAACAGACCGGTCAAAATCATGGGAAAACACAGCCTACCGGTAGGCCTTACTCACTTCAGCTACACCAATGGGGCGGTGAGAGCTCGTTGACCATTCACATCTTACACACATACACACCGGTTCGCTATCATACCGCTAGGCTTTTTCATTGGTTACTAGGCATGCAAAAGACAGCAATCAATGCCCCCAAGCGTAATACGTGGCTCGCATCCTCACTTGTTGCGTAAATATCGAGATCTGGAATGCGATCAGTGTGAGGCTCAACTGCCCCTCGCGGCTCTGCTGCCCTCACGGTTCTTTCCTCATTTCCCAGGTCCAAATAATGGCATGTAACGCCCCAAAGGGGACTATATATGATTCGTGTGTATGTAGTGCGATAGACCATTGCCACACCAGAGCCAGGCGTATTCCTTTAGACACCGAGTAGTCAATATTTGAAGAGTCAATAAGCCTTCGTGTTTCCAACAATGCCTCAAACCGTCCACATCTCCTCGTATCGGCTGCGCCAGGATAAGCTTGAGCAATACCTGAAAGAGGCTTTCCCAAACACTACGGTTGAGATTACAGTACGTGAAGCTCCTATCCAACACCCCTGCATTGGCAAAGAATACGCCTAACTGCGCCCAGATTGGAGATGGCGGCACATATGACGTTGAACTTCCCAAAGGACTTACTCAAGTACATTGAAGCTTCCATCGCGTGTGACTTCTCACAGCCTAATGCTTGCTAACAGAGCCAATATGACAAAATCGACGGTTTAAGGGATAAGAGGCGAAGTCCTGATTGAGTAAGGTACAAGAATTGACCAGGTGCGCGGAGAAGAGTGGTCAGGGGCTTTATTTCTAGTGAGACACCAGGGCTTAAAGGAAACTGCCAAGCCCCTATTTGGCCCTAAAATGTACTGAAAATGCAATTCTCAATAATATCACCACAATTTGCTGCACAAGTCGCTTGTTATACTACTCGCAGTATTTACGTACTAAGGTGGCAGTGACTTGTCTCACTTAGATACGGCTGTATTTCCCTTTAGCGCGGCTGTAAATGCTTTATTCCCACGGCGCTTGGTCGGTTGAGTGTCAGATAAGTTGTTGATAAACAGCGCCACGGCGAGGGCGCTGAAAAGTATGCCTCAAGGGCGATTCTCTGCTGAGCCTTCCACAGACCAAAACTCAGTACACTGACCAATATCAGTAAGCATCGATATCACTGGCATGCGTTTTAGCATTTAAAGAGTTAACTAGGAGCCGGTAGGTTTCTCTTTTTCATGGGGCATCTATTCTTCTCTAATCATTTGGAGACCAAACAACACTACAATGGCTGTCAATACCTTTGATCGTTTACTTGAGGCCTGCTCAAGCCCCAACTCTTACCCCTCAACACTGTTGCGCTCCGAACTGTTTCCATATGCCCTTCGAAAACACACCGAACTCATTGACAGTAGAGCAACCAGAGTCTTCAGCGGGATGTCTGAATCGGAGCACTGGAGGGTCCGGTTTTGGGATTGTTTTGATGGTCAACAAGGTCTGCACTCCCTTTTCATGGCCCCTTGGCTTCCCAAACCTATGCTAACCCCTCCAAAGCTTTTCCGCCGACACTCTACTCCTGTAACTCAACTCAGCAGCTATTCGAATACTTGCTAGAATCTAACCGCAAAGATCCGAAATGCCGTCATATGTGAGTTTAGTTTAGTCTGCAGTATCACCTAGTTTGCGCGGGACGGCCCGTAATCAATCGCGCAAGCTAGAATATGCGGAGAGCCCCATGTTGACGTTGGCGCAATACTAGGTTTATCCGGGCACCTCACTCCCGGGCTCCTCTAGACTGTTCGCGAGAGATGCTCTCGCTCGTATTTACATTCCATCAAGTCATGGCCCAATTCTTGGATGTAGTGCTTGCCTTCGGGACATTTCCGGGGCTCAATGTACCAACTGCATTCCACAACTGCGTCTTTCGCCATGAAAGCTTTGTCGAGCCAGGCGAGGCTTCTCGCTTCAGTATACCACAATTGGGTCGTTCTGGCCTGGAGATTAAACACTGTTATAATCTTTGGGCTGTCGAAAAATCCGATTCGACGCATGGGAAGAGAGCGCCGTGGGAGATCCGCCAGACGGGCCTATATCACTCGCTCGATATCCTCACCGGCAAAGCGACTTGGGTTCATATTAAGGCAAACAAGCTTTTAGAAACCCGAATCACGGAGGCTTACAATGCTGCCGAATTTCCTCAATCTTGGAACATACAAACCGCGCAAGGTTCCCTGTCTGCGACGCTCCTAACTCACCTTATCATTTTCGAATGGAGCGGCGAGAATTGGCGTCAATATCTGAACTATTGGGAATGCGAGCTCGAAAGCATGTTGACTACAGTCAGGAATGCTCCTATACACAAGGTTGAGAAAGTCCTAGTTGATGTCAAATCCAATATAGCCGACATTCTTACCCATCAAAAATCAACTATCCCGGCTACTCGGGTGAGCACAATAAGTAGTCGACTCACTGGCTGGAGACCGGCAAGAAATGACACTTTTATGAGCAAATCATCAACTTTGCTGCAATCAAGCTTCGTTGAGAAGCAAACATTGAACTTAAAGGAACAAACTTTCAACCCAACACAGTCACCTGTTACCCATGGTAGCCAAGCCGACCCAGGGAAAGATCCGTTTCAAATATTTGAAGAGTTCAAGTTTCAAGATCTTCAGCGTCTTCATTATATTGGGTCCAAACTTCATGAAGCGGATATGATACTCAGACTGGATGCTAGTATACTCCTTGAAGTAATGGAATACTTTAAACGTTTTGTTAGCGATCCACGAACACCAAAACCCTTGAGAGATGGATGTCAAGAAGCCTTGTCTAAGTTCGTACAGCGTACGACCAGCATCATACGAGACCTTGAGGCCGAGAGGACGCGAATATCAACTTTGATCACCCTGCTTGATGATGGAAAGGCTCTGGTAAGCACTCCTCTCAATCATGTCCACTTCTCCTCGCAATTGTCACTCTGACACTATATAGTTTGATGCAATTACGCAGTTCCGCAATATGGAGCTAAATCGGTTATCATCAGCGAGGATGGAATTGATGACAAAAGATATGCATCAATCTACCCTACAGATGGAGAGCATAGCAGGCAAAACAGAGAAGGAGACTTCATCGATGCATATCATCACATTAGTCACGTTATTATTTCTGCCAGGAACATTCGTTGCAGTAAGATACGCCTTGCCGACAATACGCAAGGAAGTTAACAGGAATCTAACAACTAACAATCAGACATTTCTCGGCGCCGGTTTCTATCAGTGGCCCGATAGCGACGATGCTAGCGAGATCCCCAACTATCCTATTTGGAGGCCCGAATATTTTTACTTGTTTGCAAAAATTAGTTTTCCACTCATGGCACTGACCCTGTTATTTTGGGCGTGGCCGTACCTACTGCGATGTATATCACGTAGAAAGCCTTGCAGGCTAATACAACGGGAATGGACATGGGGTCTTGGAAGGTACAGGTTGGAAGATGAGGAGGCGCAGATACCACACTAAGCTCAGCCGAGCTCCGTAAATGTCGAAGCAACTGTGGCTCAATTTTTCGCCCTACAGCATTTGAACATCCTCAACTGTTGGAACGACGGTTCATCGACAAGTAATCAATAGCTAATCCATCGTTCCAAGAAATTTGAAAGTTGGTTTATGTGACCTAGCCAAGTGTATAAAAGCTTTGTGACGTTGTGATATCTATAACTAGACCCCTTCCAACTGTCTTCTGAGCGCCGCAAACTTTGGTACGGTACCTATACTCCAGTGATGCTCGTAGCAGTGCTAGGTTCATGCATTTCGTGGCTGGGATAGTTCTCGGTCGTGCTATAGCCTCCAATGCGTTCCCATATTGCTTATCTTGCAGGCAAGCGGGGGGAGATACTGTTACAATGCCCCTCAACTCCAAAGCGCTGGTGTGTAATTGGATACAGTCAGATCTCTGCCTAGTTCGCTGACTGTCCGCCTTATTCAGAATATCTACCTAGTCTAGCTATATTGGTAGGACATACATCTACAGCTATTGCTATAAGGCAAACTTATAGGGATGGTGGTCGCGGACAAGTTATGTCGGCCCTGGCCGATCAACCGCACGCAGCATCCCCAAAAGAACGCTATGTCGTCTTCTTTTGTCCCTTTTTGTCATGCTGCATGTTTTATCCTAGTGTCTATAATTCGCGTGTCGACGCCAGACGCGATTATAACGAAGCTCTTTTCAGCTCAGAAATGTCGCATGGTCCGCCAAGCTCGTTTCTAGCAGTTTCCGTTAATAGAGGGAATTCCCTGGAAGCTTTTCCCTATGCTCATCAACTACTCGTTGCATAAGTTCTAGATCATTTCACTAACCGTCGCTCTTCCCGGCGCTGCCGCCATCTACCGCAAAACACTAAAGTCTGTCTATGAATGCAATGACAGCGAATACGCACGAAAAAGTTCGACAGCTCTGCCGAAACTTCAAGGATTGGGTTCAGCAGAATGTGGAAACCGGTATAGACGGACATGGCGCAGAAACAGACTATGTTTCCTATTCCAAACTCCAAAGCTATTGGAGACACGACCGCATTGGAACGATCCTTGGCCCCCATGAAAAGGATGTAGATATCGACAAGGTTCAATATCGTTTCATACAAGTCGTCTCAGTACTTACTTATATCTCAGATGACAGTCACACATTGACTGAATATCTCGTAGATTTTTACAGAACTAACGTTGACGATCATTCTTTACCTCTGCCTGCACCTAACGAGAGGCTGAATCGAATTCCAGCCCCATTTCATGACGATCCTGTTGGCCCCCAAGCGTGGTGCCAATTCTCGAAGCATCAATGGAAGTTCTTACCACTTCACTTCGAACCAAAGGAGGGAGTAATAGACCGAATACACCCTCTAAGGACGCTCGACCCGCGTCATATTATTCCTATTACCATTGAAAGCGAACTGTCACGGCGGTCTGGCAGGGGTGCACGAGTCGTAAAAGTCCAGCCACATGAAGCCAGTGGCCTATCATCAGTACGTTATATTCCCCAGTTCATAACCTACCTAAGATTTCATCTACTGACGTTTGTGTGACGCATCAGGAGTTTATCGTTCTCAAGATATACGACAGAGAGCACTATTTCGATGAATTCATGAAAGAGCGACATACCTATACTACGATCCGCAACATGAGGCGCATCGCTACGATGGACGTATTTAAATACTTCCTTCGATACCATGGGTGCTACATACAAGGAAACAACTGTGTTCTTCTGATTGAGTATGCAAATCAAGGGAGCCTATTGGAATTTTTTCACAAGAACTGGTACTTGCCGCGCACCAAAGACGAAGCACAAGACCTTTGGATCGAGCTGGGCCAGCTCTTTAAGGGGCTAGCTCTGCTCCATAATGGAGGCAAACACAACTCCAGCATCCACCAGGACATAAAGCCGGCCAATATATTTGTCTCAGAGACTAGTTCTGACGGTAAACACCGCCTTTGTTTCAAATTTGGGGACTTTGGGACATCAAGCGTTACTCCTATTGCCGAGAATGGGGACACTACCGGGCACGATAATGGAGGGACGAAAATGTACTCAGCCCCGGAACTCTGCGGGCTCGATCCGGATGTCCATATGGCAGAGCGTGTCACGTGGCAGGCAGACATATGGTCTTTTGGGTGTGTACTACTGGATTGCGGCGTGTGGATGACTATGCACGAACGGGGCCGAATACAGTTCCGGAAAGAGAGAGTTGAAGAGGCTCGAAGTCTCAGGCAAAACTCATTGAGCATGGCAGGATACTCTGGAGCCTTCCATGATGGCGAGCAGGTCCTGTCTACCGTTCGAAACAAAATCGATGAGGTCTGGCAACTTGACAGTCCAATGTCGCGATTAGTGGCAAAGATCATGGCTTTCGTCCAAAGAGAAATGCTCCTAGCAGACTTCGTGGAGCGTCTCACTGCGCAGCAATTACAAGCGCGCTTTCAAGACGCCGTCAATGATCCCATGAGCCTATCATACCCGGGAATGTCTAGGATACCGTCGCAGATCATGCGGTACCCAATGTCGCCATACAGAACTTCGACTGGCCCAGGGTGGAATACGATCTCTTATGAGGACAAAGGGAAAGAGATATCATTGTGGCAAGGCGGCCCTCCCGAATCAATAACGTGGGCTTCAGCACCTCGAGTCGCTGATGATGACAGAGAAAGCGGCCGAATATCTCTTCTGCCATCAGTGAGTCAAAGCTTGACAGTGCCTTACCAAGAAGGACTACTCCCGTCAGCTTCGCCTTCGAATCATCCTGGACTCTCCGAATCTCAGCAGCCGTCCCTGATCGACTTGGATTACAGGACAGACGAAGCTTTGAAAACTGTCCAAAACCCAAATGGACAAGAGAATCTATTAGATTCTATTAATAGTGTTCTCGAATGGATTCCTAAGCGCAAAGTTGCCCCAAGGCAGACACTAGAGTGGCTGGTTCAACCTCTTAAGCAGGTGCGTGGTCGGGATCAGGTAAGCATAGCTACATGCATAAATTGTAGAAGAGAATTTGGAAGCTCACCACTCCTTAGTGCTTTATCTTTGATAATTCGGCATCCATGGCCCCGTACTGGGCCGACGTCAAACGTACCGGTGATGCTTTAACCTACATATTGAAGAATGCTGACCCGGACGGCTTTGAGATTCACATGACTAACTCTGGAGAGCCTATTAAACGCAACAATCGAAGTGGGCTGTTCGAAAAATTTGGATACTTCGATCAGCATTTGCCCCGACCAGACATGGGGCCCTGTGCGATGGAGACTGTATTGTCCAACATCCTTGGGACCGTCGTCAAGAAGGCTACGGCCTCATCTTCACGGCTTAACCTCCTGAAATCGCGCCAGATTCAGGGTGTCAGCGTTTATGTCTTCACCAATGGAGTCTGGGAAAATAGCCCTAGCAGTCGTGATGGCTCGTTTGGAGAAGCTGGTGGTGTCGAGAATGCGATCAAAACCGCTGTTAAAAGCCTTCAGGATGCAAATCGCATGAGGACTTTCCTGTCGATTCAGTTCATCAGTTTTGGTGACAACCCTGAAGGCCGCAAGAGGATGAGCTGGCTTGACGATGGCATTAAAAACATGACAGGCGGCTGGGACATCGTTGATACGACGCATCACACCGAAAGTGTCAGAAAGATGATCATCGGAGCCATAAGTGACAGTGTGGATAACGGCTAGCAGCAGCGCGAAGCCACCATCACAGCCATCATTGCACTGATGCATCAGTATAGCGTCATCGTCCCCGCACTCCGGTTCACTAGAGCAGCTCCGGCAGCTGTCATTTTCTCCTGCGTGCCTTTTCTTTTTCGATGCGGTGCGCATTAAAGTGTAGTTGAGGGGTCACCACTGACCCGAACCTATATTCTCACATCCCATGTACTACCTATGTGAGTCAAATACACAGTTGCTTGGTTTTGCACGTGCACTAGCTGACGCGTACTCACAGATCTCATACGGCTACTCAACTATGTATCACTAAAACCTGAAGTGACCCGAAGGCGACGCAGCAGCGAAAACGATGGTATGGAGAAGCATTGACTTTGTCGTTCGAGATATTTGGAAAGGGGGTAATGGGGAGATGGAACCTCGTTATGGACGCGACAAAGGTATCATATAATAGAACCAAGGCCCCGAAAGTAACATCGGAACTTGAAATGCTGTGCAGAGTGGCGCTACGTTTATTAGATATGGCGGGAACCAAAGCTACAGCCCGAAATAAGCGGTCAAAACGCTCAAGACACTGGACTTGTTGTGACCACGTCTACGCAGTGACACTTCCTTCTGCGGCATGAAAGCGAGTTTAAGCTTAGTGCCAAGGTGAATGCCGATAGTACTCTAGGTGAGTGGACAGGGACTTGGACTTTGGGAAAGACTACCTGTCCTAGCCACTTTTAAATAATCCAAGATGCCTCTGCCGGGCTGAGGTACTGTAGTAACCAATCAAGTTGCCGTTATATATAAGCATCCGAGACTCTTCGCTTTGATTGGCACAGCTCGAGCTACTACCGACTCTTCGCAACTGTTAGATGCGTCGCTAGGACTCAGTGCACCGACAAGGCTTCACTACTTTACAAGTACTCGTTCAATGTCCTTGTTGCTACATGTGTCTGGCGCCTCAATTTGGAAGGTTTGTTGCCAAGATGCTGCCAAAATGCCACCTGAAAGAATAAATTGTAGATCCGTGGTTGAGGGGCTGGCCGTCTAGACACACTAGGTATTGCCTGCAGACGCCAACCATCCAGCCAGCCTCCTACACCAAGGGTCAACGATATCGCACCTGTCTAGTCAAGTGCCCATGTTATGCTTTCACCGCTTGTGTTCTTGTACGTGTCAAGGACTCCTGATTTGAGACCGCTGAAACTGACACAACAGATCGTTCTCAGGCAATTCCAATCGTGCTCTCTCGTACAAACTCCAGTGTTATAATACTACACTTAGCGAGAATATTGTACAATGTATGACATATGTTTTCAGTATCTCCTTCCAAGCCTAGCCAGGTACCGTTTCCTACCAATAAAGCTTGTGATATGTTGTGCAGCGTGGGATGATACGATATTGATGGTCCCGGAAACCTCAAAAGCAATGCGCCGGTGTGCCGGCTTGACAGCTTCATAACTTATTACGTGTAATAATTCGCCTCAAGCTCACTGGGGAATTGAACAATTAACCAAGAAAGGGCGCTCAGGCCTCTGACATAATATGGTTCGGAAGCTGACTTCCACTATTATCAATAGTGTTAGCTAGCGACGACACTTCGGACGAGGATCGCTTCTGACCCCAGACATACACACACGCACGTACACAAATGAATATGGCGATATTGAATTAGGAAGACTGTGTGGGATATTATCAGGAGTTTGCTACTGCTGGACCCATTGCGAGTACTCAAGCTCTATGACATCTGGGGACTCTAGTGCTACTACGGACAGTAGCCATTATATGAGTCTAAGTACATCGACTAGGTATCACGTCGGCGAATTGATACATGATCGGCATGTCCGAGGAAAGCAGATCCATGCGTAGACGTGACTCAGGTGCCATGAAAGCTGCCACAGGATACGACGTCGAATGCTGCTCATCAATTTCTCTGACATCTACCATGATATGATCATGTCTTTGACACACACGAGCAGCGATGCGGTCTCAGTCCGACAACTCACTCCGCATTGCACCGCACCTAACACTGCATTAGCTTGTGATGCACGTTCATCCACAACTCAACTTGAATGGACAATGAAGCTGTGGTGCGCCAAAGTAATTGAAAAAAGGGTAATTAGTGTTTGTTGTGGCAAGCTGAATGCCGAGCTTGATACCAAACTTCCTAGGTCCAGATATGGGAAGGGAAGGTGATCTCATACTGGGCAATACGCCCTTATATCAATAGGATAAGTCGCCCGAACCATCTAATCTCAATTTACTCGACCACTTCAAAGCACACATTCAAGTAGAAGAGACACCATGGCAAAGAATACGATGGACAGAGCGCTTCGCTCTAGCCTTAGTGCTGCTCAGCGTGGTCTTCCCATGAGACCCTTGTTCGGTCACATCATGACCGTCTTCCTCAATAAGCATGACAAAGAAACGCAGGAGACACTTCTCAAACTCGTTAAAAAGCTAGATGAAGAGACTCTCAAGAACTACCCATACAGCACCTTCGTTGTAGGTTTTGCTCCCGCACTCTGGGCTCGATGGACCGATAGGGAGATCCCAATTAAGAAT
The DNA here is from genome assembly GCA_022593225.1 of Xylaria sp. FL0064. Classification (NCBI taxonomy): domain Eukaryota; kingdom Fungi; phylum Ascomycota; class Sordariomycetes; order Xylariales; family Xylariaceae; genus Xylaria; species Xylaria sp. FL0064. Next base: position 850,516 of record JAJKLE010000010.1, on the reverse strand, counting down.
GATGTCCTTCAGCACGGCCTCCATTTCAAGGACACTGGTGGTGATTTCCTGCTCTATGTCAAGTCTCCGAGCAAGGAGATCGCAAACAAAATCGTATCAACCATCGCACCAGAGCTTTACAAACTCGCGTATGGTATCCATAGCCTCGAGTTGGGTAAACGTCCCGACGGTAGGGTAATGGGCGGGAGATACGTAGACCATGTGAGTAGAGAAATATTGACGACTGATGGTTCTTGAGGAAGATATACTAATTGAGGAGTAGATTACCAACCCTAATGACCCTATCAGCTTGGCTGAAGACATCCTGGTTGACAGTCACGGCCCAAATAATGGCTCTTGTTTCGGCTTCACTCAGAAGTTCAATTTAGACTGGCCTGATCTCAACTCTCAGGCGGGCGAAGTTCTCAACTCTGTGATCGGAAGGAAACCGGACGGCGAAATCATCTCTGAGCAACGCTACAAGTCGGAAAATACCCACATCCACCGTGCGCATACGCTAGACGAAAACAAGGACCAGAGAAAGCTTCTGCGTCAAGCTCTGCCGTACAGCGAGGAAGGGGGACACCCCAGCCGCGAAGAGGGCATCATGTTCGTGGCCTTCTGCAACGAGCAGCAGCGGTTCGAGACAATCCTGCAAGCCATGCTAGGCGACCGCCCAGAGCGGCCCGTCGATCGACTGATGGACTACGTCCAGGGCGAAGGTGGCACTTATTGGTACATTCCGTCGGCCGCTGAGCTGAACATCACTGGCGTTACGCCTGGAGACGATACGTACGAGGATCCGCACTGGAAACTTCGCAGCCGCAATGGTTACATGTACTATAACACGCAAGATTACATGCACCAGATGGCCGAGGGATACTACGAGGCTGGAGACCAACCCAGCGTCCGTGTCTTGAGTCTCCTGTCAAGATCATTCAATCATTGGCGGGACGGCTGGATGAAGACTGAGCATTTCCCACGCTTGCCTCACCTCAAGGATCTTCTTCAAATCGTCAAGGCCGACGCAGTCCCAAAATCAATTCTTGAGCGCAAGGGCCTTGCAAACTTTGCAACTCTCGCCGATCTTCTTTCTTCGCCAGACTCCAAGACCGCGGATCACAATGGTTTGCTTCGTATTGCGGCCAAGGAGCTGGTCGTGGGCGCGCTCCCGGACTTCACGCTGGGAAGAGGAAAGGAAGTCGTTCCTTACCTGACCGAGGACGAAGTTATGGCCGCATGGCTGAAGTGCAAACTAGATGAAGCGGCAGCTATGGGACACATCGTCCCCAACTTCCAGACCGTAGTCGATCACGGTGTTGCTGGGATGATTGAGGACTTGGACAAACGGGCTTCAGCGGCAGAGGCTGGTTCTGAAAAGGCATCCTTTTACATATCTGCCAGAGACTCGTTCAAGGGTGTTCAAGCCTACCTCAGGAACTGGGCATCGATGGCTCACAAGGCGCGCAAGCACTCGACCAACAAAGCCGACAAAGCCAACATGAAAGAGACCCAGGAGCGCCTGGAACGTCTCGCTACCCAACCGCCTGCTAGCTTTCATGATGCTGTTCAGCTCATATTCTCTTTCCATTGCTGCCTTCATCTCGTGGGCGAGCTCACCGCCTTCGGCCGAATTGACCAGATCCTCTGGCCCTTCCTTGAGAAAGATATCGGCAATAACAGTATCACTCTTGAACGCGCCCAGGATATTGTGGACTGTCTCTGGATCAAGATAGGAGAGGCCGCATTCGTCAACCGCGCCTTCATCTGGGACTATAGAGGCATTGGCACCGGAGCTGTCAACGGAGTTGGCGTTAACTTTCATCAGGGCGGTGGCATCAACCAGTGGGTGCAACAAATCACCATCGGTGGGTATAAACCCACGGATGACGAAGTTCCAGTGGGCGGCGCCAATCCCGTCACTCTGCTGTGCCTGAAAGCGTGCCGTCGCATTCCCGTCAACGCTCCGAGTGTTTCGCTGCGTCTATACGACGGCATACCCAAAGAGTACATCGATGAAGCCGCGACGTCACTCCTATCCGGCGGTGCTCACCCCGTCCTCTATAACGATGACAAGCTGTGCAAAGGGCTCTTGCAGTCCGGAAGGTCCGTCACCCGCGCCTGGGCTCGCAATTATGCGGCCGATGGTTGTTACGAACCCATGATGGCGGGCGCATCGGAGTTCACGTTCGGCAACGTTGAACCCATGGCGGCATTGGAGTGCGCGCTCAACCAGGGCGCAATGTATGGCGCCGCAGGACCAGTGTATCTCCGTGGTCTCAAGCAGACGTACCGTTCCCCTCCGGCGGACGAGATCACCAAGTTTAGCCAGCTTCAGGACATCTTTCTCAAACAGCTATACTGGCTCATTAACAGGAGCTACCATGACGTCCTGTCCGCTTATGGCAACTATGAGGGCATATGCCCCTCGCCTCTGCTTTCCGCGGTTCTTGATGGCTGCGTTGATTCGGGACGCGATATGACTTCCGGCGGAGCGAAATTCCACATGAGTATGTCACTCTCCTATTTCTCATATGGGCAAACCCTTTCTTCTTTCAAATGCTTTATTCTAACGTCTCTCATAGTCGCACCAATGTGCATCGGTGTCGCTAACACAATTGATTCTCTCTACGCCATCAAGAAGCTGGTCTATGACGAGGAGTCGGCGCGTGTTACACTCGTTGAGATGGTGAATTGCCTCGTCTGTGATTGGGGCTACAACATGATTGAGCCGTACCAGGACAAGAGTCTGGGGCCCGCAAACGCCGCCGCCAACGCGGTGCGGTACCAAGAGTTGCGAGAGGTTGCGATGGCCTTGCCCAAGTGGGCGAGCGGGGACAGGACCGAGGAGATCAACGAGCTCGGGGAGTGGCTCATTAAAAACATGATGCACATGTGCGTGGATGCCATACGTGGGTCGGCACCAGGTCTGAAGAACGTATTGGACAACATCTACAAGAAATATGGCGAGGATTTCGAGTTCCTGGTAACGCCCGGAATCGGCACCTTCGAAGGATATGTGGGCGACGGCATCCCCTACGGCGCGACAGCAGACGGTCGCCGCAACGGCATGCCCATCGCTGGCGATCTATCGCCCGTTCCGGGACCGCAGGATCTGCCCGCGTCGCCGGTGCATCGCAACATCTACAAGGCGATGGAGAGTTACAAGAACGACGCCGTGGAGATTGGAATCTCGAATGCGGCGCCCGTGGACATGAACATTCCAGAAGACTTCCCCTTGGACAAACTCCAACAGTTCATAACAGACTTTGCGAAGGGCACGGTCGGAGGAAACATGGTGACACTGACATGCGCCGACCTCGATACTTACCAGAAGGCTTCAGAGGATCCCGAGAAATACAACCTTGTTCGTGTTCGCATGGGTGGATGGACGGAATTTTATCCCACCATGTTTCCGGAATATCAAGAGCACCAACAACGAAGACAGTACTTCCAGGTATAAGAAGGACGCTGTCAAAATTGCGTGCCTGGTGCAATGGACGTGTAGTGTAATTGAACAGCCAATCCTTGTGGCTTAGTATAGGAACAACATAGGAGCCCAGAACATCTTCTAATCCGGGAACACGCTGAGATCGCGTAACGAAGTATTAGTTACTCCAAAACTGAAATTGTGCAAGTACTACGTTACCACACACAAGATCTAGGTAACATGCAAACAGTTCAATCACTCTTAAACGGCGGTATCTAATCTGCTTCTCTGTATCACGGGGTAATGTCAATTGTTGATTAAGGCATACACCAAGCGTTTTGATTGGGTAATATGAGTACATGTTAGTGCTTCCTAGTAGAACTGCCAACCCTGCGTTCGATTGAGAGTCTCCCGGGTCCAATTGACGCCTATCAGAAAATCCGTCGCAGTACCTTCTGTACGCTTTACTAAGGGAGCTAAGGTGAGAATAGCGTATAAGGTCAGGTTGCGCTGAATGGATTGGATTTTCGATGCCGCAACGTCTGAAAGCGCCTATTCAGCGTTCTTCTTCTTCTTCTTGCCACCTCCAACGTTGCTCGTCTCAGGGATAGATGATAGATGAATGAGGAGGGTACCCCATTGCTTCTCCCTCGTTTGCTCCCTCTCATCTTCCTTCACCCTCGTCATTTCGTCTTCCCAGCTGGGATGTGCCGGTGGCCACTCGAAGCCCTTCAGGTACGGCTCAGTAAGCTCATCGTCGGCCTGTGAAGCGATATGTTAGTTGAGAAAAGATGTGAGGGGAAGATTGATGGCATAGTCAAAAGCTTTGCATAAGCCCTCGGGGAAGATTATCAAGCTTACCTTCTTCTTTTGCGTCTTGTAGATCGCATCGAACGCATCTTTGATCGTAACTCCGAACTTGTTCCGTGCCGTGACCACAGTGCCAAGGGGGAATTGCAGGTCGATTACCCTTACCAAGGGCGTGACTAGCGGCTTGGTGAGAATGTCCTTGTCTTCAACAGACGTGGCTGAAGTATTGATCTTCCTATAGAACCATGTGAGTATCCAGGTCTGTAGGTCTAAGTGAGAAAATTGCAGGCTCTCACCAGCCAGATTTCTGTGTTTCCACAGATACTTTGAGCGGTGTTTTCGTGTTATCTACGAGAGGTTAATTCCAATTCCGAGGACTGAGACCGCCGAGCCTTACACATTTCCTTCACACTCGGCACCCCGGGGACACTGGAACTCTTTCTATGAGACTTCTCCTTGGGTGGTGAAGATGACAAGCCTTGGACGGCGGAGTCGATCTTGGAGAGAGGTTCCGTCATGGCGAATAAGATGTGTTTCCGAATGCGAAGAGCAAACTATTAGGTGAAAGATATGGTCTCAATTCCGCTGCCGCCGCAACTCGTCAGTCCTGGACCGAGAAAATCTGTTAGGGCCTTGAATGCTACCTTTGCTGGGGCTGGGAATTGAGTAGTATGGTAAACTGATGACGTATACCGATCGCAACTACTGCTGCTGCTCGTGATGCAGACACGGAAATTGATGAGAACGTAGGTGATGTAAATGTTTACTTGGTAGATTATGAGATCACGGAGCAGAAGCCTAAGAGAGCCGGGAGAAAGGGAAGGAGAAGAAAGAAGCAAAAGGAGGGGGAAGGTCGGAGAGCAATAAAAAGGGCGTCCTCAAAGGAGGGGTTTCTGGTACAAGGTAGAATGTAGGTAGTAATGGCTGGCTTCATACGTGTACCCTGGGTCACCGTGAGTACATGCAGCAAAAGTATACACCTCTAACATACGTACAGCGAAGTACAAAGATGCGGAGGTAGAGGTATGTATCCAGCAGCAGGCAAAGGATGAAGGGGCTTTGGTAGGTACTTGGGAGGTAGGCAGGTTGCTGCTGTATACTTAAGTAGGTAGGTACTTCCCGGCTAGACCGGGGTGAGGTGAGCAACAAGAAACGAGGGGTTGAAGCTGCTGTGTATGTGCGCTACCTGCTTGCCTACTGTAGCTTCCTAAGCATATAGCTACAGATTTAGAAGCTTAAAGAGGTGATCTACGACCAGGTGATACAGTTCCTACACAGAATATTACCCAGCATGGTATGATGGCGGGGTCGCGAGACGAGTTGACGCCGTGCCACAGTAACTAGGTACGCTAATACAAACATAACAAAGCTGTGCGTGGATTAGATTAAAATCATAGACGTTCGATTGTATTAGCAATTGCATCTGCTGATAGTAGACCGAGTAGTGATGCGGATTGAGAAAGTCGTGGGCATAGGGCATCGTTGTGGCATGATACATGTGCAATACATCTCGACTATCAGCAGCATCGCGTGACCTCAGGCCTTGATGTTCAGATAGCTGCTTGCTCCTGGCGTGACTTCCACCACTACGCTGAGCTCCGGGCAGTAGAGCTCCACCGCAGCTCCACAGTCGAGCTGCTGAGAACATATCATTATGCGTGGCTTTTTGCCCTATCTGGTTTAGCGCATGTTATTATTGGCTTTATGGAGACTCGTGCGGACAAACGCTAGTGTACAGTGCTTGGGCAGAACCTGGGGTAAATCTGGGGCGCGATGGGGGCGTTTCGCTGAAGGAAGGACCCTCATGTCCTCTTCAAGCCCTCAGCATCCCCGCTTCTGCTACAAGGATCTGCTGCTCTTGACAGGAACATATGACGTTGAACCTGAACCCCTCACAGTACCCTCCTCAGGAGCAGCAGATCTTCGCAAGACGTCCTTCCGACGAGGCACCTACAGCGAATGGAAACAGAGAGAGATGGTGCATCTGGCTAGTGCGTTACGCGCTGTGTTTCAAATGCGCCGAACTAGAACAGTCACATGTTCAATCAACGCGGACAAACAAACCTTCCTTGAGCCACTCCCTGCCACGGCTAACTGAAGTTAAGAGATGGGACGGCAAATCACGGCGTCCGGTTAGTTGTACATCAGAGCGTTGCGTGGCATCTCCGGTAAGCCAAGGCGCGTCACAGCGGACGATTCATTACTGGCCCCTTGAAAGAGGAAAGAGGGGTCACTATCGCCCAACAGTGCTGCTTAGCTCAATTACTGTATGTGGTTCCCTTTGAGTGGAGATGCTCGGCATCAATACGTTATTGGAGAACAGCAATACCTTATGTTATATGCACCGAGTATCCCATGTATTAGTCACGGATCATCAGATGCACGGTACACTGGACGAGAGCTAGAAAGACCTGTGCAGAAATCGGAAATCGTGTTGTCATGAAGCTGAATATTTGCGGTATGTACCTGTCCATGCAAGATCAAGTAAGCCTGGGCAGGACTGGGAGATACGCGAGATCGTGGTATCGTCGACATAAGACGATAATGGCACGATTTCTTTACCTGGCGCTTATACATATGTGCAGTTTAAGCCACGGCCCTATTGTCCTTCCGAGAAACAACATCATTTCACGATAAACACGGATACAATGTGGGCAGCAGACCACGAATTAATAGAATTCACACTATGATGATAACGATCAAGGAGTGGAAGAGCGACTCATCATTTGTGAAGAGTGCAGTATCAATGAAATGAAATGCGCAGAACAATTTCAATGACATCCTATTTCCTTCTTTCGAACCTGATTCAACTCCATCCCATGATTGCAACTAACGCCTGCATCCATCAGCCCAACTAATAAAGCCCCAGATCTCATATGTGCAGAGGCACTCGCGGTCGATTACTAGCCACGCTGCTGTTTGCCCGAGCCTGCCACGCCTTTAACGGTATCGTCTACCATTCCTGTGGCACTTTTGGCGGTATTGCCGACGCCCTCAGTCGCAGAACCTGCGATGTTGCTTACACCCTCTGTTGTCGATTTGACAGTATTACTGAGGCCCTCGGTCGTCGTGCCTGCGATGTTGCCCACGCCTTCGGTCGTTGAGTTAAGGGTGCTGCCGACACCCTCAGTAGTTTTGCCAACGGTGCTGTTAAGGCCCCCCAGGAGGCCACCTTGGCCTTGAGCCTTGTCGCCGCCTGACAGGATGTTGTCGACGCCGCCGACAAGTCCGCCCAGAAGTCCGCCTTGTTGCTGATTTTTGTCCGTATTGCCTGCCATAGCTGTGACGATGGCCACTGAAAATAGTGATGTGGTGCGAAGATTGCTTGATTTGAGCTAGCAGAAACGTTCACGATTGCTCGGATTAGAATTTGCGTGTGATCTCTGATTTGCAGATCAAATTCAAGAGAGCGGCGTGCCACAGAGCATTGGCGTTATATACGACGTAACGACCAATCAGTCCAGAAAGATGTTTGCCTCTCTCAGTTGGAATCCCGTCTACTGACATACAGTGACGACGTAGTCTAGGCGTCATGGAGTCACCAGGCCAACCCTGATGCTGGGATGATGCTATCAATACATAGCAGTAGCCCGGGGCTCTACGGGCTAAAATGCGGAGAACGCTCAAATGTCACAAGCTCATAGGAGTTTAAGTAAACTCTATCGAGACTAGAGTCCTCCCGCCGAGAGTATTGTACGGCCAGACCAGGGAAAACCTGCCTGTGACCCCGAAATGCACCAGGACTGAGTGCAGACTTAGTGGCATTAAGGTATGTGAGGCGATGGTTCACTACAGCTCCGGGCTCGCGTTACGTCGAGTCAATATAAGACGGCAGTAGAGCGGCCTAAGCAACTAGCACAAATAAATTAATTATATTGCGGCGGTATTATCATTAGCTCTTTTACCAATTTCCCTCCAAGTCAACTACGTCCAGTCCCTAACACCCCAGCAAACTTTCCTATCGAGCCCGCATTGTGGCTGTTAGAATTCCCGCTAAATGACGCCGGAACACCGGAATCAAGACTCGGCTACAAGGCATATGACTCGATAAAATCTTGGTCATTACGAAACGGCTACCGACGGAGATTCCTGGCCTTGCACCTCTTGATGTGGCTCATTCGTGTTGTCCGCGTCCGTGGAATGCTGAGTATCGTTACTCGATTCGGAGACGTCTTTGGCACGTGCCGTGGCTGAATCGGCATTGGTAGTCTCTGTTTCCCCATTCGAAGGCTCATTGGGATTGTTGGTGTTCTCCTGTTGCTTCTTACCGAAGAAACCGACATTTGGCATAGGAATAGACGGCATTTGAGGCATCTGTGGCATTGTTCTAGGCACAAATGATTTGAAGCTCGGTCCTGACGGCATCTCGGGCATCTTAGTTGGTACGTACGACTTAACCCCAGTTCCGGCTTGCTGCGCAACTCCCATGAGATAACGCATGTAAGTGCTGTTTTGTGCTTCTCTCGTATCTGTTACCGGCGGGGCATCCTCGTCATCATCAGGTAGGGGAATAGCCGCTGCAGCAGCTGTGATGTCGAGGGGCGATTCGTCGGGAACCTCACTGCCCGTTAATATTTCTTCTGTGGAGTCGGTGCTTTCAGTGATGTCGTCCATCTTTGGGATCTCTTGGCCGTCCGGAGTAGTGGTGACTGGCTGTTCCACGGGCTCCGGAGATGGTTCCGCGAACTTGGGATCATCCACTATGGCAGAATCATCATGAAACCATCGAATAATGAGATTGGTGGCTTCTTGCGTCATCTGTTCGTACTCGTCATTCTTGTCTCGATTGAACATGCTCATGTGTGCCTGGATTTCGTCATCGACATTTTTAATAATCCTTCGCGAGAAGAGATGATAAGCCTGATGATCTGTTGACGGGATGGCGCAGAACGTGCGCTCTGGAACAAAGTAGCCACCGCTCCACACGCCGTTTTCACCGAGAGAAGTATAGAAGTCGTGCACCCCTATGCCCTTGAGGAGTGCCATACGCTCCAGCCTTCGGGCTAGTTCCTGTGGCTTCAAGAGTGCCCCTACGAACGTGAAATGATCCGACATGTATTCAAATGATCTCCCGACATTTCCACGGTTGATATATGCCAGCCCTTGACTGATCGTATCGATGCCTTGTTGGTATCCCTCTGTGTATGATGTTAGTGATATTGGCTCCTTATATTGTCCCTTATATTATGTCTTGAATAGTACGTCAAAGCATGGAACACGGAATGTGATCCCAAAATCATAGCAATATAGGGGATCGCATACCTTTCACCGACTCCTTGTTGAGGTTCCGCATACTCCGCATGCCGTCCATGATCTGCTTTCGATGCATGTAGGCGGCAACTCCACCAGCAGCAATAGCACCGACAGTGCCAGTTTTAACAGCGACCAGCTGCCACCCTTTCCAAGCGGGATTAGACGAGCCCCTGGAGGGAAGACTCGCCGTTGTCCGTTTAAACGCCGTCTTACTAAAGGCCGCGGGCGCCGCGGACAAGGCCGTCATGACATTGAAGACGCTACTCACTTTCTGGTAATTGGAGAAAGCCCCGTACACGAACATTGACCTTGCAAGGCCGTTGAACGGGGTGTCGAACGTGAGAATCCCTTGTATCAGGGGGAAGATAGGCTGATCTGATTTTGCTTCTTCCTTCTCGGCGGCGAGCCGCTCGTTTAATATGAGGAAGAGCGTGTCAGATGCTACGAAACCCCTGAGACGCTGCGTGTTAACGAAGACGGGCTTGCGAAAGAGCCGTACCACTTACCCCATTGAATGCGCGACTAAGATCACGCCGACGTCTCGATCATGCGGTGGCCATGGTTTTTCACAACGCGCCTTACGCACGTCCATGACTCTCTCCTTCAGCCTAATTAGCTAGCTGTTAGCATCGCCGCCTCTTCTAAGTGATTAATGCCCTCATTGCGACTCACCATGAAAGAAAAGAAGTTGAGCTTTGGCCTAGCTCGCCTTTCGTCTCGTACTTCGGGTAGACTACAGCCTCTACATTGTCCTCGGGCAACTGTTTGGCGACTTGCGCCTTGAGGTCCTCTGGGAAGGTTCGGAACGTGTCATCATTTCCCTGTTAGATGTTAGCTAATATGAACTCCTATTATCACCAAATAAGATTAAAAAGGGATGAGAGCTAGTTCACCTTGAAGCCGTGCAGGAAGCACAGCAGTAGTGTTCGTGGCATTCTGTTTTCTTCAAAGCTACACCTAGCAATCTCGATAACTTAGGTACCTAGGTAGTAGCTTGATAGGAGCTTGATAAGATCTACAAAATCATGCGAGTGTACTGATTAGATTCCGATAGAGAGGTAAAATACAATGGTCCAAGGATACGAGAATAGGACGATCTTAAAATGCCATTGATACCTGACCTTAGCTAAAGTAGTGACAGATCTAGGTTATCTTGACCCTCTTAATGTCACGACTGGTGGGGGAGGTGTTACTACCGCATCTACACGCCACCCTCCTTTGCGACTCCTATGTACGTCATTCAACGTCATTAGCTTTTTACGCTATATCTGTGGTATTCATAAGATCCTTGATTCTGGTCGCACCAGATTTCCAGGTTCAGGCCAGATGGAGGAGGCCAAGGTGCTCGGCGGCCAAACATGTGATAAGCCACAAAGGTAATTAATTCTTGAGCATAATCCCGGGAGGGAATGTTTGCCAGTTATCGTGAACTGAGACTGAAGCAGTTATATGGAATAAAGTTTTTGAACTAGCTACTTAAGACTATTTGTACAGGAAGATTTGGAAAGACAAAGGAAATATACAGTAAATCATGGCCTCGTAAAAGCATTACCTTCGAGTGTCCAAACCTAGCCACGTAGATAGATTAATATAAAATCCCGTACAACTATTACATCCACTAAGTAGAAGTACAGCCTAATTATTTCTGAATTCATTTTGAAGATCCAGGGAAGAGGTTAATTACCATCCGTCACGGGACGTTGCGTTTCCTTTATTTCTTCTTGCCGCCAGTAATAGGGGCCAAGACGGAGCCAAGTCCAAGGCCATCCAGGACCTTGGTGAGACCCAGGCCGCCGAGCAGGTTGTTGACCAAACCGCCCAGACCAAGCCCGTTAAGCAGCTTGCCGACGAGTCCCAGCACACCACTGAGCAGCAGGCCCACGGCAGCGATGATCTGGAACAGCGGCTCGGAGAGCAGGCCCCAGAGCGGGTTGATGCCCTTCTTAGCCTTGGGCAGGTTCTCGAGCTTGCGCTTCGCGGCCTCGATGGTCTCGGTCACGGTGCCTGTGAGCTCCTTCAGCAGCTCGGCGAGGTGGTATTCCTCGGGCGTGGCCTCGCGGCCGGCGGTGTGGTGCTTGGCCTGGGCCGAGATGCGCCCGTCGGGGTCGAGGCCACGGATGACGCCGTTGGCCTCGGTGAGGATCTTGCCGCCCTCTTCGATCAGCGGGCGGACTTGCTTGACGAGCTCCTCTTCGTCGCGGTCTTCTTCGGATTTGGCCTCCTCTTGGTTGATTCTCTGTAGATAGCACCATTGTTAGTATGTCATATAATAGAAATAAAGATGAATTCATGACAAAGACTTACCTCCACAATCATCCTGCAAATTGGCCGGATCTTGTCAAGCGATTGCTCAATGCAGGCCGCGATCTGACCCGCAATCTTTGCGTCCTGCTCCCTCTTCAGGCGTTCCTCACGCTCCTCATCCGTCTCTGTTGGCTCAGGCTCAGGCTCGGGGATCTCCGAGAGCAGAGAGCAGTGTCCCAGGACGTTACCCTTCTGATCAATGACGTCGCCATCGTCGTCAATCTTCTTGCCGGCGCACTGGCTGAGTTCGCCCGTGGTGAGCTTGCCAATGACGTCGCCGTTCTCATCCACTACGTTGCCCTCACGGTTGACCTTGCGTCCCGACATGGGGTTGACATCCTTCTCCGGCTCGGGCTCTTCCCAACGCTCTGCGTGTCCGAGAACGTTGCCGTTCTTGTCGCAGATGTCGCCGTCGTCATCCACGGGACGGCCAGCGAGCATCTTGGGATCGCCCGAGACCAGTCTGCCAACGACGTCGCCGCCAGCTGTGACAACTTTGCCCTCCTTAGTGACGGTGCAGCCTGACAGTTCGGCGAAGGGGCCCTCCTTCATGCCCTCCCGCTCTGCCTCAGGGATAAGCTCGCACTTGCCGATGACGTCGCCACCCTCATTGCGGATGAAGCCGTTCTTGTCGCACATCTTGCCGATAAGGCGGGGAAGAGAGCCCTCGATCACGCGGCCGTAGATATCCCCGTGTGAGTCGACGGCGTTACCAGCCTTGTTGATGCGCTTGCCAGCGAGGGCGGACATGTCAACTTCAGGCTCGGGCTCTTCGGGCTCCGGTTCCCAGCGCTCAGCATGGCCCAGTTTGTTACCAGTACGGTCCAGGATATCTCCGTCAGCATCGACTTGCTTGCCCTTGAGCTTCTTAGCATCGCCTTCAACGACAACACCAACCTTCTCGCCGTTGAAAAGGACGTCGCCGTTGTCACCAACGGTGGCGCCGGGGAAGTCTTCAAATGGTGCTGGCTCCTCAGGCTCGCCACGCTCGTTCTCTGGGACAGGTTCGGCTTTGCCAATGACTTTTCCTGCGTCGTTGTAGATCTGGCCATTGTCGCCGACCTTCTTGCCGATGAGGTGCTTGAGGATACCCTGAACGACTTGGCCCCATACCTGGCCCTTGTCGTCAACGACGTTACCGAGCTTGTTGACTTTCTTGTCGCGAAGCACGGAGTAATCGATGGGTTCTTCTTCAGGCTCCTCGGGCTCTTCCGCCTCCTGGCGCTCAGCATGGCCGATGACGTTGCCGGTCTTGTCCAGGATGTCGCCATCGGCATCAACCTTCTTGCCAATAAGCTTCTGCCAGTCATCGCCGACAACGACGCCGACCTGGCGGCCATCGTAGATGACCTTGCCGAACTTGTCGACGGTCGCATCGGGGAAGTCCTCGAAGGGAGAACTTTCGGCCTGAAGCTTCTCTGGAAGGACCTCGACCTCTCCGATGACGTTGCCACGATCGTCCCAGACTTTGCCGTTCTTATCGGGCATCTTACCGACCAGCTTCTTCAAGTCGCCGCTCTTGACCCTGCCAATAGGGTTGCCATCCTGGTCAACAACATTGCCCATCTTATTGATCTTTAGGCCCTCAAGTTTGGAAATGTCGGGTAGTTCGGCTTCCTCGGCTTGCTGCTTCGCGGCTTCAATTGCATCCAAGCGTTCGGCAGCCTCTGGAACTTCATCCTTGATACGCTCGACAATGGTACCCTCGGGCACCAAATCGACCTTGCCAAGTTCGGTGTCATTGTCTCCAAGGAGGTTACCGTGCTCATCAATGCCCTTGATTGACTTTCCGACGAGGCTCTTGAAATCTTGTCCCTCGGCCAGCTTGCCCAGGATCTTGCCATTCTGGTCAGTCACCTGACCATCCTCGGCGATCTTGAAAGGACTCTGGAACATGGCGATAACCTTTCCGGCAACTGAGGGTGCGAATGATGGAATCTGGATAGGTACTTGCTTTTGAGCTTCTTCCAGGGCATTCAGTCGGTCCGCCGCCTCGGGGACCTCCTGCTTGACCCGTTCGGCCATGGAGCCCTCGGGTGCAATATCAACTTTACCGAGGACGGTGTTATCCTCACCAAGCAGGTTACCATGCTCATCGATGCCCCTGACTTCCTTGCCGATGAGATCCTGAATGTCGGAACCGGCGGCCAGTTTGCCTAAAACTTTACCAGATTGATCTTTGACCTTTCCACCATCTGCAATGGTGAAAGGGCCGTCGAACAGAGCAACAACTTTGTTCGCCACTGAAGGTGATAACGAAGGAATGTCGTCCATGGGAATAGGCTGCTGCTCGGTGAGGCCTTGAGCCTTAGAACCGAGAGCAGAGGGGGCGCCTTGCGCATCCTGGGCAGCACCCTCTGCCGTATCCTTAGCATCACCAGCGGCCCCTTCAGCAGTATCTTGAACATCACCTGCTGCATCTTGAGCAGTATCTTTGACGTCACCAGTCGCGTCCTGTGCAGCGCCTTCAACGTCGCCTTGTGCGGCATCTTCAGCGGTATCACCGACGGCGCCTGTGGCGCCTTCGGCAGCATCTCCAGCTGCTCCAGTAGCGCCCTCGGCGGCATCGCCGGCGGTGTCCGTAGCGCCCTTTGCGGCGTCACCCACGGGACCCGTAGCATCTTGGGTTCCGGTAGCTTCTCCAGCGGTACCAGTAACGCCCTTCACGGTATCGCCAGTGGCGTCAGTGGCACCCTTGGCGGTCTTGCCTAGGCCGCCAGTGACACCACTGACGGCAGAGCCGGCAGTATTAGCAACGCCTCCAAGGGCGCCTCCAATGCCGCTCTTGTTATCTTGCTCTCCCTCTTGCTGCTCCTCACCAGCTGCGGTGGCTTTAGCGGAGCGTGTCGTATAGTTAAGATCAGAGGCTACATCATCAAGGGGCTTGGCCTTGCCGACGACGCCGCCATCCTCGTCTAATATATCTCCTTCCTGTGTGACGATGTAACCGGCGAATTTAGACGCTTCGCCGTCCGTCACCTTGCCGATGGGGTTGCCGTCGTCGTCGATGACCTCTCCCTCATCGTTTATGCGACCGGCGGCCGGCACCATCTCGCCTTCGTTGTCTCCGCTCGAGCTTTCTAGCTGCGACTCGGAAACATCTGGTATAGATCTGGGCGCGGTTTGGTTTTGTGGGGTCTGGGGCGCTTTCTCCGTCTGGCCCGACTGTGATGCGGTCTTGCCCGCCTGAGGGCTTGTCGCACTCTTGGCTGATTCCGCGATTCCTGACATGGCGGCAGGGTGGATGATGGCGGCTAGGTTCTGGTCTGTTGAGAATTCTTGTAGTTGTAGAGGATTCTTAATTAGATTTGTATTAAGGTTTAAATCTTGTGCTTGGGATCTTCTATTTGGATGATGGTGATGGTGGTGATTAGGCATGGGTTTTTGAGTTTCTGGATTCTCGAGTACTGATTCAGCGGGTTTGATAAATACTTAAAGAAGATATTGTGAGCTACTACTGATGACGAGCAACATTTGGACTTACGTCACTTGCTGGTGGAGGACAGCACTTAAATCGTAGCGATATCCATCTACTAACCCTCCCCCGTAGCCTTGCTTGAACCCTTCGTACATAGACCTCGACGTCATGTTCCTCGAGTAGGAGTTCGAGATCCATGGCCAGAACGTCATTCGAGAAGGGCGGCCACATGGAACCCATGTTCAGGCTGCAGTCTCTCGACACCTCCTCCAAGCCACACACAAGGCTACACGACACGAGGGCAGAGTGCTGGCCCGCAGGAAGACGGGGGACATGCCAGGAGGGTACCAACAGTAAAGTGGCCCAGCATAACCCGACGAGTCTAGGCTCATTAGTTCGTTGTTACCAAGTCACAGTTGTTACAGCTATTAGGTAAATCCACCCTGCCAAGGTGATGTAAAGCGAGAGTCCGCGGTTTTTTTTCACATCACCTCGCCTGCCTACGGTTTTGCATGAGAAAATTTCCATGTTATTGGCTGGAAAACAGGAAATTCCACATATGTACTTGCTTTCACGTACTTACACATACGCCTATGCTTCACAGATATGTACACCACACCGCAGTACGGCCGGGAGATCTCGATCTTAATGGCTCATCTGAATATTCGGCTACTCGGCGAGTGATGATGTGAATGCTGGCCCTCTGACATTACACAGGCATGCCCAAGAAGTTGGCATGTAGTTCGATTTCTCAGGCCTTCGTCAGCCACGCACGCTATGACAGCCACACCTGCCAAGGTTGGTACCCAGCGCCGTTAGATCGTCGTTTTAGCATGATCGCGGCGCCGGCTTGGTGGCCCACTCGTAGCGCGCTGGGCTTGTGTGCCTATGCCGAACGGAGCGTAGCGTCCTGCAGATATATCGGTAAACCTTGCTCTTCCTGCTCGCTGTTGAAACATACTACACAGTAGTTGCAGTAGAGCGTCCACTCCAACCCGTCTGATGCTTGCATTAGCTCGCGGTGGAATGAATCGGGTGGGGAAGTGATATGCAGCTAACGTCACCCTGGTCAGCTCTGCATGAGCTTCAAAGATCTGGTAACCGGTTTTCCGTTCTCCGTCGGCGGCACGAAGAGCCAGGAATCAAGCCACACAAGAGCAGATCGACGTCAAAGGAACGTCATAAACAGCTTAGCGTCGGGGGAACTGAGGGGCCAGGAAGGCTGAGAGGTATTGATATTATCGTGCCCGCCACAGATGTTCCATTATGGCGTAGGGTCAATATGTTATTATACCCCTGGTGTGTCGTTTGCCTTGATCCTGGTTGCGGTCTGAAGCCAATGGCTTTTAGTAGGACATTCAAGAGTCAGTTCCAGTTATCATCGCTCATATGAGTCGGCTTTCTCAAATAACGTGTGCGTGTGTACATGTGTCCTATCAGAAGATTTGTTCTAGATTACAATTTTGGATTATCTCGGCTTATATGCCAGCTTAGCCAAAAGGGCACCTTCCAGCCTTCCCAGATCCTTTGAACATTATGAAAAGTAGTACATGATTCCCGTTCCTGAAAATTACGACTCAGGAGACGGCCGTGAAAATGTAGTGGGGATTCGTATGGTTAGTTGTATTCCATCAGTAGTGGATTTTACGTCCAAAAAGAGATCTGATGGGCTGCCACCTGTTTGTGCATTTATCTTGGGTTTCTGCTCCTCCCTTGACTTCTCCTCCCCTTCTGCCTTAGAAGACTTGCGTGAGCTCATCTTCTCCGGAGGCTGGTGGAATTTGCCAATGATCTTGCCCTCGGAGTCGAGAATATTGCCTTTGTGGTCTACTCTGAGGCCGCCTAAAACATCACCGGGGATTTCAGTAGGAGAGGGTGGGTCGACGAAATTGTCAGACACGTAGCCAACAATTTCTCCGCCGTCGCCATAGACTTCGCCGTTGTCTGAAACTTTCTTGCCCACCATGGCGGGCAGGTCTCCCGTTGCGTGGCCCAGCACCTCACCCGACTCATCTACAATATTACCGACATCGTCGACTGCATGGTCCGCCAGCCCCTGCGCTAGGCGCAGAAGATTGGCAGGGGGTGAGGAGTCAATGTGGGCAATCTTCGGTATTTTGGGAATTGGCGTAATGCTTGACGACGTCGTGGAATGTACCGATGGGTCTAAGATCTCTTCGGGAGGATCGGGCGACTCGTCTTCAGGTATTTTCGGTAGGTCATCAGTGCTCGGTAAATTGTCGACGCTGGGTAGGTCTTCAAAGTCTCCAAGATCATTTCTTTGTTTTTCAGGTTGCTGCGAGCCATTCACTTGTTTCTGTGGTCGTTGAAAAGGAATTTCAATGCTCCGTTCCACATGCGTTGGTCGGCCCATGTTGTCCACGACATGTGCATCCTTATCCTGGTCGTCATGTTGAGGGCGTTTAGATGACTGCTTAGTATTCGAAGCCGCATTTGGGACAGCGGGATGGGCATCCTGTGAGATACTGCTAACATCCGGTTCGCCCATCTTGTTGGCAGGTTGAGCTGCTGGCTTGGTGTCCTCAGTGTCTCGGAATGTGCCATCGGCCGTCTTGGAAACGTTAGCAGGCTCTGGTTCGAGCTTTCCATTCATAGGCGCTTCCTCCGATGCCTCCAGACTTCTATTCTGCTGTTTACTGATCGCCCGGTCGGCTTGGTCGTGTGGACCTTGCGCCTCACCTGCCGGCGACTTGGTAGCCCTGGGAGTGTTCTCGCTAGAATCGGAAGACTGGTTGCCAACCAAGGACGTCACGAAATCACCCATCTCGGGAATGCCTTGGTCTTTAAAATACTTGGCTATATGGGCCGGGGACTTTAGGTCGTAGGGAAGATTATCTGCTTCATCTGACAGTTTTTCTGCCGCACTCTGTAAAGCTTCTGTAGGTTGGTCGCTCATGGTCTTGGCAGTCCCATCGGCAGTCCCCTTCGCCGATTCTCTGGCCTGAGCTATCTTGTTTTTGAAGCTTGAAGAGCGTTTCACGTTTTGAGAGACATCCCTAGAGGTGGGAGAGCGAGTATCCGTGCTTCGGCTCGCGGTATCCGTCGGTGTCAGAACGTAGTTATCGATCAAGCCGACGGGCGTTTCGCCGGTGGTATCGGAGCCAGCATGCTCAGAGAGCTTGTCGGATGTAGAAGACAAGTCGGTGAGAGGCGCGAGGTTCGTAGACTTAGCGACGCTGCCGACGGTTGGTTCATCCGAAGTGACTGACTGAGCATCCTTGGGTGCTTTCTGCGAAGAGGCCGTCTGTGGTTGCTGGGCCGATTGCGCTGAGTGCGCCGACTGGGGGGTTGGCTTCGATCGCGTCGGCGTCGTTATTTTGCTCGAAGGCTTGAAGAGCTTTCGAGGGGGAGTCTGAGGTGTCAAAGTGTCGGCCATGGCTGTTGCAAGGTACCGGATCTGGTTTGCGCGAGTGAGAAGGAAGATGACGAAATAGAATCCGAGAATAATATTATGTACGCGATCAATTTCGGTCAAAGAGGGACTCATGAATATTATAAGGGGTGCATGGATAGACCGTCGCACAATTCTGTTCTATGAAACAAGCGTGAGCGTATGGCCTCATTAGCCTTGTGCCATCCGAAACTAGGCGCACCCTGCTTCAAGCGCTGTTTAAAGAGAGAAGTAGCGTCCAACCGCTTCGATCGAGGGGCACCTTCAAGATCAATTGCGTCATGGTTCATGGGTGCTCTACTTACTTACAGTAGTGTCGTGAAGGCTGGTACACTTAGTGGTTTACTTAGGCGGTCTATTACCTACATGAAATCACTACAGTACTGTTGCAGTTGCTTACAGTAGGTTAGTAGTACTTGCCACACTAAGTTACCAAGGTTAGGTAGCTTCCGTGTAGGCCATGAGCGTGCCTAAAGAAAGGCACGATGCAGAAGCTGGGCTAAGAGAAGCTGGGCTCGCCGGGGTTGATAGAGCAAGTACTGGAGTCGCAAACCCCTGGCGAGCAGGGATGGACAGCGTTCTGACCAGCAGCAGCGAGAAACCTGCGACGCTACAGCATGCACACTACCACACCTACTACAATTCAGTCACCAGCCGCTGACTGCAGCTGCGTAAAAAAGTATTCTCAGCATATCTCCGACAACAAGCCAGGCAATTTTGACATTGACGCAACGAGCATGATCTGGAATCTGGACATTGTCGTTGTCGGATCTATCCTATCGGGTCATTAAAAAGTTAGTGCAGTACGCCCGGCACACGTGAGATTTGCGAGCGAATCGTCAATTAATCCTGGCTTCTCCATTACTTGTTAGGTACTCTACGTTGTTACCCTGCACTGGATATGGCGTTATAATATGAACGAGCCAATTAGCGTCGGTCGTTTCTCATGTGGCTGGCATCCTAATGCTCTACAGGATATTCATGGCCAAGCGTCCGTCTGCTAAGTGGTTCGCTTGCTTGGCCACCAGAACACAGCAGGATGCAGAAAAAGGGTTAGGATAACCTTATCCTCTAAGACATTTTTATGCTAATAAGGATGGGAGCCGGTGGTCGCACCACTAAATAATAGGCAGGTAGCCGCCCAATTCGGCAAGTTTCACAGGCTTAGACCAATCATACGTTAGTGGGCTAATAATTCCTCGAAACACCAAGCACTTGTAGAGAGGATGCGTCAAGAGCGGAATTTCCCCAAACACCATGAGTTAGGATTTAATTCGCATATGTATAGGTACTCAGCAAGGCAATCCCCTCTTCGATGCTTTCTATATATGTTACACAACATCAGCTATGGGGGCCGATGTTGCCTCCAACCTCCCCTTTATCCTCAAACGACCATCGGGCGGCATGGAGTACGCGCAATTATTAAAAGTCAGTACGATTAAGTCATACCAGGAGAAGAAAAACGCGACGGTGTCTTCTGCTCGCCTCAGCTGGCATCAATCCGCTCTAGACATTAGCCCTCGGCCGATATCGCCATGGTATTGCCTGCCCTATCTGTCATTATCTAAACAGATGTCATACTGCCCAGCAGCGGTGTTTCGTCGTCGAACGATTACAATCCTTCCCTGTCGTATCGAGCGGTGTTGTCAGCTCTTCTCATGAAGTGTCGCTTCACTAACGGTTAGTTCGGCGGATATTCCAACATGATTTTATAAGATTCAAAGAAAAAAAAAACGGATATCCATGACCGCCAAGTAATGGTAGCTTACTGGCTGCACAGTCCTGGGTCCAGCTCGTCGCCACAGTGGATAGAAGTACAACTGGGGAGACGGGAAGTACGTACAAAAGTGATAAAGTCAAGTCACCATGAATTCTGGCTTTGAGGGTGACTTCAATCTCAAGATTAAGATCAAGGTGCAGCTTCAACGGGTTTTTACCGCTGTCCTTCTGAGGCTGTTGCATCTGCATCTGCATCTGTTGTTGTTGTTGTTGTTGTTGTTGTTGTTGTTGTTGTTGCATTTTCATCTGCTGTCGTTGATATTGTTGCTGTTGCTGTTGTTGCCATTGTTGCTGCTGTTGCTGTTGCTTCCGAGCAGATAATTGCTTCTGCTGCGCGTTTTCCTTATCCGAGTCCAGCCAAGATGGCTGATTGCGACGCCGGCGTGGCCGACGCGAACCTTTCTCGGATTCTGCTCGCGCTTCCTTTACGGGCTTCTTTTCCCTGTGAGGTGATGCCGACTGTCTCTCAGGTACGTCTGTATCTTCATTTTGCTTCTCATCATCGGTCCTGGTGTTTGCTTGGTCGTCGTGATCACTCGTATGACTTTCCTGTTCGTTGAGATTGTTTCCCTCTGATTGCTCTTCGCGATCTTGCTGTTCGTCGCTTGGCTGCTTGGTATCGTCTTCGGACCCTGAAGACATGTTGACGGCGAGATGTTGCGATCACCGGCAGGCCACAAATTTATTCAGTAAACTCTTTCGCGATCAAGTCATTTCTATTTTCTACGCCAACTCTCATCAGCAGGGACCATTAGTTTTATTCTGGTGTCTAGCATAAGGGTTCTAAACGGCTCGCATTTACACACAATGACGCAATTCTTTGAAGTAGGCAAGGCTAAATCCCGTTCTAAGCATCGTAATCCTTGTTTCCGTCAGACCCCTGCCGATGCGAGCCCCGGACGTTGTGCTTATACTAAATGCATTATCCCTGTCTAGAATGAGGTCATACCTGTGACGGGATCGTGGCCAGAATCTTGGCCGAAGGCGCGCACAAGTTGGTTTCCACGTTCATCTCTGATCTGTCGGTGATCGGCTCTAGGGTTCTCAGCCTGTTTCACACCCCATCCTAACATTTTCAGCGAGACGTCAGCTTGTCCCATTGTTACTCTCTGTCCTTCTACGAAGTCACCATCAAGTTCCGGTGGGGTTATTCCGCAGTACCGAGCCACGCATACTACACAAATCCGCCTGCCTCATGGCTCTCTCGACTCTAGGCTTACTGACAGTTGGCGCAATTCCAACAGTCATTGGAGTTGCGGAGGCCATTGATGCTCAAAAGAAACAGAACGCACAAGCCAAAGAGAGAATCAAATTTCACTTGACCGCGAAGTTCTCTCACGATGGCGTCGCGCCACCACAGACAGCCTATGTGGTATTCAAAGACAACAAGGTAAATTCGACAGCGCCGTTAACTCATTGAGCTAGCTAAATTAACACCCCCCGAAGCTCTACTTAGATCACCCAGCGTGCCCCGTCGAGGGGTTCCGCTTCAACGGTTTCTATTTTGGCTATCCTTGCCCTGAAGAGCATCAGGGTCTAGTCTCACCCATAGCAGCTGATCCACCTATGCTACACTGGATCTACGCTGATAAAGATACGGGATTACTCCGCCATGGTGGAAGGAAGGACACCGTCGGCCATATCATAGGTCCTTGGAGCTGGACAGAAGACGAAGAGTACTTGATTCTGGAAGGCGAGCAATATTTCGTCGCTGTTCAGCAGGACGACAACTCTTGGTGTGTTCATTATGACAAGAACGGAGACCTAGATGAGGTAATGGCGCCCCGAGATGTAGTAGAAATTGAACTCCATCGAGAGCTACAACTCGGTGTGTCTAGTCGGATGACTAGGGACTAGGCACATCGTTCGAAGTAATATAATATGTCCGAAACGCAACCTGTCCACGCACGTAGGAAACTCTTGCATATGCATGGCAGTTATCGGTATCTTGAATCCGTATTTCTCAACTCGCAATAGTGCCTGAACCAAGTATTGGGTCGCTAGATACATCCGAGGTACATTCGGCGGACAAGTTCTCGTAACAAGTCAAGTGGTCCCTAGCGCCGCCTGAGTTATTAACATCTGAATGAGTGAATCGGCATAGTCTCTGTGGCTTTACGTCAAGCCACCTTGGCTACGTCTACACCAACTTCATTCCCCCTTGCCCCCAAGTACTGGGCAGTAACACTAGCCGTGACAAGGGTATAAGAGGGTGTGGATTGTGTAAAATAAGAGGCTAAGCCTAGCACTACCCTAGTACCGGTTATCCAGCGCTTCTGCCCGTGAGAGAGGATCACTGACGTTGTTCGCATACCATAGGGCGAGCGCAACCTGTATCGCCCCGCCCTCGAAACCCTGAATTTCCCTGACGTCGATACTAAAAACGAACAAGGGCGAATCGAGAGTAGTCTTCCTCATCCAGCATTTAAAATCCATATATTCCATTCCTCACCTTCTCATCCGCGCTATCAGATTCGAAGCTAGTTCACCTCATCCACGTCCTCTACCGTTTCTTATCCTAACACATACTATCTCCATATCACCATGTCTTCATCAAGTCCAAGTGGTAGCCAGAGCAAGAGCCGAAGCCGAGGCGGCCGTCGCTCACGCCGTAACCGCTCTCAAGTTCCCGCTGCTCAGCCCGGGATAAAGGAGGAGTACGAGGACAGCGCTGATGACTACGAGGCGCCGCAGCCTAGAAGGCGCCAGCAGACGCAGACACAGCAACAAAGCCAGCAGAGCGGCGGCGGACCCCTTGGTGGCCTGCCCCTCGGCGGTGGAGGCGTCGGCGACGTGCTACCTGTTGGCAACGTCGGCGAGACGGCCAACAACCTCATCAACAGCGCTCAGGGCACTCTGGGCAATGTGACCGGAGGTGCCCTCGGTGGTGCCCTGGGCGGCGGCGGCGGCGGAGGTGATGGTGGCAAGAGCGATACACTCAAGCTGAGGCTCGATCTCAACCTCGAGGTCGAGGTCACGCTCAAGGCCAGAATCCATGGTGATCTGACACTAGCGTTGTTGTGAGTATCCTTCTCCACTGTGTTCCTTTTCATCGTCTCTCGAACTGTTTCCTACGTATTATATTCTTAGTTTTGATTTATCTTCTTCTACTTCTGTTGTCGTAGATATTCTTGGCCGTGTGCTTCCTCCATTGCTTCACAGCTAGATTCTGATGCGCTTCTAAAGGGACGGCGTCTGAGCATTTCGTTTTGGAATTTACGCGGTACTCCTACATAGACCATCACAGAGGTAAAGTCACCTCTTTCCTCATCTTGTATCCTTCCTTCCCTTATACCTCGCCTTGCAAGCCTACACTAGAATCCATCTTCACTCAATATCATATCGAACATAACTAATATTTTCAGGAATTAAAAGAACAATGTGATGAGTCTACCCACATTCATTTTCACCCATAGTCGCTATACTATCGGTATATATATACCCTGGCGTTTGGATTATCAGGGGCGACAATTCTATTATATATAGGACATCAGTGATACAAATATTCCCACGCTTCAGGGGCTAAGCGAGTTCAACTCTTATAAGATTTTTGTTTAATAGAAGTAATGCTATACCTTTCACTACAGCTGACAATCAAATTATGCTCGTGGTGTAATGTCTACGCCCATCTATTCACATGATGAATGACACGATCGGTATTACATATTCATCATGAGAATACTATTCCATGTGTGTATATTACAACGGTAATTGAACAGTAGCATGGTAGCACTCGCGTTGTAGAACAGCCCAGCTGAAAGATGTCCTAAGTCATAGCGTCGGCCCCAATCAAAGAGAATTAGACCCTATTTGATTTTACGTACACTTCCATCAGAGTTACCCCTTGTAACGCAGAGCAATGTATTTTCTGAGTGTCTACCAATTATGCAGGATTATTTCTCATCAACAACCCCCTTTATACCTAATAGTACGCGCATTTCGAGGAGCTTTAGCATGTTAACAGTACGCTATAATATAACTTGAATAAGAAGCGATTAAGTGCTGGCGCTTCACATCAAAGCCCTTCATAACCTGCACACAGACAACATCTATTCCTTGTTGGGTCCAGCACCCAAGTGTCAGTATAATACCCAGATACTTACTTCTTACAAATGCTTCATGAAATATCCAAATAATAGGACATAAACAACAGCCCCTTGACCTAGATGCAGATCTAGCTGAGTCCCAATGGATATCCCGCCGGAAATGGGCACTAACAAATCACACTGGCTTTCCTGTCATGCTATAGACGCATGTCTGACTCTCACTACATGTATTCTCATAGGAGACAATATCTCGGGATTCTGGCCTGAGGGTTGTCTGAACCTGGCTTTCTCGGCTTTGGCATGAAATAAAGGATGCGGCAACCTGGCTGAGGAGTTACACACATGTTGTAGACGCGGGTCCATGACATCGTCTGACATCGTCACAGATCAATACCAGCTGCAACACCAGCCGCCATACAAGCCGCGATCAGAAACCAAGAACACAGGAAGCTGCCGCCGAGAAATACAAAGATACCTACCTATGCGGGTCTTCTACAGGTTCTTTCCTGCAAATCAGAGTGTATACAGAGACTTTGTGGACGTGTTTGGCGTCGAGGGCAACCATTCACTCACCTGATCAGAACACAAACGCATCCTACCCAAGCAAATTCCCTTCATCTCTCACATCTGTTCTCCTCTTCTCTCCAAGAAAACCACCACACAGCTGTCACTTGTTCACCACATTCACATCACCCACATCATTCAACAAAGCCCACCATCAGAGACACTCTGATCTCTTGTGAGTTGCATCCATATTGACTAGAAGAAGTGTGCTCACTGGCCACTTTGACTGACAAAAATCCCAAGTCCCAAGAGCCCCAAGATCCCCGAACCTCAAAGCACAAGCACAAACCCTTTCACCATCTCTCACCAAACCAAAGTCAAGATGCCTATCTACCATCCTCTCGGAAAGCTCGCCAAGCTCGCTGCCCGCGATGATGTCCCCGAGTACCAGTTCAACATCGTGGCCATCTTCCTCAGCGTCCTGATTCCCTTGTTCATCACCACTGGCGTGTGTCTCGCTTACGTCCTCTGGCGTGCTCGCAAGCAGGCTGCCGAGGAGGCCGCCGCGGTTGAAGCCCGACGACGCCGCCTCCGAAGCCACCCCCTTAACAACCGCGAGCTGTGTGAGAGGCTCGAGCGTCTCCAACGTGAGGGTCTACCCATCCTCACAGAGATTGTTTGCCCTCCTGTTGTGTGTGATGCGTCTTTGGTGTCTCAGGGTTGAGAGTTTGGAGGGAAGTTTCACGCATCCTCATCAGATATAGCACTGGACTTTGTCTTTGAGCTACTTTGTTGACTGGAAATGCCTCCCTCGTGTATCAAGGGGCAGGGATTGTACGAGCTAGGTTTCTTTACATGGCTACTTGCACATGGATTGTCACTTCATCAGGTGGATTGATCAATTACGTTTGACTAGACTGTAGGGAAGCAGTCCTAGGGTATACTGCAATAAAAGTGTCTTTGACTCACCATAATGCCATGTCTTCTCTAAGTGCCTTCCACGTGACCATCTTTGGTGACTGCCTAGATACTCATTAGGTTCTGAGATAGCCTCATATTTGGTTGGCTCCAGGCACTAGATGATTCTGTGACTCTTAAACGTATCTCACCAGTCTAGGATAAAAGTATATGAGGCTAGTGGGTGAAACTTAGGCAGCGAAGATGCAAATATGAACCTCATACCGATCTCTCCCAGTCCTATTCTACAGCCCTCCACCGCTGCTCCAGCTGCTGAACAGTCATCAATTCATCGCCTGTCCCGATTCCCGGCGCGACTTCCATACCCTGTTGTGCGTTTCCAGCGCCCTGCAATGCATTCATGGTGTTGGGAAATTTCTGCTGTTGCAGCGCCATGCGCTGCTGGGCGAGGATCACGCGGATCTTCGGTACCGTTTCGGCGTAAACCCGCCGGCGTTGCACTGAGTACTCTAGAAAAGGTTGCGGATCCGGAGGACTCGTGTCGCCGCATCCTGTGTAGAGCTTGCGCATTCGCGGGCTGTACATCTCGCACACTAGATTATCTTAGTTAATTACGACTGCCTTGATAGCTGAAGGGCCGAGAATGGTTGTATTTGGAATCAAATTCCTCGTTACTAAAACTAGGAGAGTTTGATGGCTACTTACTTCTGCTTTCTGCCACTGTTGTATCGCGCAATTCCATCATGTTCTCCAGCGGGCTGTGTCGCGCGAAATCAAGATAGCACTCGGGACATATAGTGCAGTCCTTCCACCCATACCAGCGACGATCCGCCTTATCCTCGTCGCGCGGGCAAAGCGGAATCGCTGCATACACCGAAGCATATTCATCGAGCGCCTTCGGGTCAAGAGTGAAGTACATCTCAAGCAACCGCGGCACAAACCTAAACAACCTCGGATGACCAATATTAAAACAGCAAAGCAGCCTCGCGCCAGACCGGACATCGGTTTTTCGCACCCAGAAGCGCGCCACCCCCAGCGGCTCGAGGATAGCGATATAACACGCACCGCAGACGCCGAAGTCCCGCGCGTTCGAGGGAAGCGTGTACCACACGCCGTCGACGATACCGGCATCGTCGCATTCTTTCTCGCGAGAGAGCCCATCGATGGCGCGCCAGAATAGCCCGAAGTCCTTTTTCTCTTGCGCCTGCGCCATGAGGATCCGGATGTTGAACACGCCGCGTGCACAGCGCACTGTATGCTCCCTCGACCGCCCAAGCCCCTGCGCGACCTCCCACTTGTCTTCCTTGCCCGAGTGAATGATCTGGTCGTAGTAGCACGCGGCGCACAAGATAAGGCTCTGGGGTCCCGCCCTAGGCACGAACCAGTTCCGACCATACGACGCGACTTTCTTCATCCCGGGACAAGGCTGCGTCGTGATTCGCGCCTTGGCTTCGACCACGAAACCCGCCCAATCATTCTTCTTGCCTTTCTCCTCATACTCCCGCTCGATGAACGGCACGGGAACATCGCAGGACCACACGGCATTCGCGGGCTGCGATTCCCCGTGCACACTGAAGTGCTGCGCGAACTGATTCGTCATCAGCCGGTCCTCGTAGCACGCTTGACAAGACAAGAATGCGGGGATCTCGCGCGTCGCGTACCACGTGATGCCGCCCGCGAACTTCCCCCTGACGCCGTCCACGCCTTTACAATCTGTGACCGCGGAGCGCTTGCGCATCCACGCCAGCGCCGGCTGCAGGGAGCCCGTGGCGAGCGCCTCTTTGTAGAGGTGGTCTTTCATGCGCGGTTTGCTGAAGCGGCAGGTGCGCGGCTTCGAGTCGTTGAACCGACCCCGTTGGAACGCTGTGCGGTATCTGGTGTTGCGGATGTGGTCTGCGCAGCACCTGGAGCAGATGAGGTACTCGGGCGCTTCTGGGTGCCAGTACCAGTCTGTTGGGAACGTCACGGGAATGTCAATGCATGATGTAACCGCCCTATGAGGAGAGTTGTCCGGGGCATCCGGTGGAGAGGAAGACTGCGCTGGTTGAAGTTGAGCATTAGGGGTAGGGGAACCCGCTTTGCTGGGTGGTTTATAGGAGGGGTGTATATGGGCTTGGTAACCAGAAGGACTATAAGCTCGAAGTGGGCCCGAAGTAGAAGTAGCTGAACCACCGGGATGATTCTGGTTTGTACTAGGAGCTAATGGGGACTTAGGAGGGACAGGCGGTACCGAGGCAAGATGAAGAGGTTCGAGTGATGCTTCAAGGGGAGGAGAATACCGTGTAGACGGCGAAGCAATTGGACTAGAAACGCCGGAAATAGGCTGGGCAGAGGAACTCGAAGCCTGGTTTAAAGGGGCTCCCAAAGATGGGGATAAATCACCGTGCCCTTCCCGTGACGGTTTCTCTGAGTACGGAGAGTTCGAAGGCCCAGGAGACATTCCCGAATCACTGACGGGTGGTTGATATGTAAGAAGCTTTTCACCCGTAAAATTAGGGGCTTGAGAGCCATTATTATGGATCTGACTACTGTTACGTAAAGCATCTTGTTGTTTAGATGGCACAGAAGGCGACTGTGAAGGTGACAACCCGGCTGGAGCTCCGGCCGGGCTCAAAGGGCGAGAAGGGGCAGATGAATATTCAGAGATCCCAGGGGAAAGATGTGGGCTTGGCTGGGGAGGGGGGCCAGGGGGTGGTGGAGGGAAGTTTATCCATGGTGTTGGACTCGCAACCCCTGAGGCTGGGTATGTCGAAATGGACTGACCCGGGGTTGGACCTGTCAGCTCTGCATGGGATGGATGATGGGAGGAGAAAGAGACATCTTCCACCGAAGCTGTGTAGGGTGGCGGTGGCCCTAGTGGCGGCGGTGGTGGTAGAGGAAAATGCGAGCCGGCCTGGATGTTGGTACTAGACGGAGCATAAGGGGTTAAGGGCGGAGAGGTAAGAGGAGTGGTAGGGTTACTACTCTCATAACCCGATGGCCTGGGCGGGAGGGGTGGAGGTGGACCGACAGAGCTCGATGATACCGCCGAAGGTCGGGGTGGCAGCTGAGGAGGAGGAGGAAACCCCGGGGCTGAATGTTGATGTGACGGAGTATGGCCAGTCGCCGGCGGTCGCGGACTCCGGGGCGGGAGCGGTGGCGGTTGTTGGCTAGGCATTGGCGGGCGTTGATAGTATCAGACTTGATTTGATTACTCAGACAGCAAATTTCAAATTCCTACGGGTAAGATTATTAGAGAAAGTCTAGATTTAGTACAGTTCGGTTTGGTTTAGCCCGCCAAAGGGATAGAGACTCGACCAGGCACAATTACAAAGACACTGAATATTATTCCTATTTGGGCAATTATAGAGGCGGCGGCGTGCGTGAATCTTATCTGCATCGTCGCGGACATGCTCACAGGCAACCTTCAGCTGAAGTCTAAGGAGCTGACCTAGCTGACCTAGTCTTTGGCCATGGCTTGGCGTTTCTGAGCCGTGCGTGCGTATCTAGTATAGCCTCCGTAGAGGTATCCATGTGGCGTGAACACATGGGCCCCTTTTACGTATTCTTACCAAGGAGCTGTACGAAGGAAAATCATGGCTATGGGGAACGAGTCTAAGAGAATAGATTCGTCAAAAATCAATGAAACCGAGAAGTGGAAGCTCGGTACAGAAGACATTGAGGTAATTTCAAGCCGACGGTCATTCTAGATCTAGATAGTCTACCTGCATTATTGCAATGCGCATGACAAATATTCTCCGAGTGCCAAGAATAGTATTTAAATAATACTGACTTTTGGGTATTATTCTACGAATCAAAAAAGACAGGACGATTTGGAGAGATCGATCGCACGGTCGTCTGAACTGCTTTAAAGATGGCAACCCCTACAACTAAATCACACAAGGGCGAGATGAAATAGACTCGATTGCGGGGAAAGATCCCAGGTCTGCATGCACAGACGAGGCTGGGGTATTGCGCACTATCCGGCCTGATCAGGATTGCCGATATTGATTTGTATTCGGCATGTCACGCCAGAGCAATATTCAATATATGACTCGCTCAAGGGAACGGGTGGTTGGCAAAGTAGGGAACTCAAGCGGAAGGAATAGTTTGGTGCAACGGAAGACAACGTAACCCCGTGACTGTTCTTTGGCATGGAGGACACAGGAAGCTGTGTAAGTTGCGAGGTTGGAAGAAATCTACTTGATTGGCGCATCTACCGTGGTGTTCCGTTTAAGCAGCTGGAACAAGAATTAGGTAGATATGTATCCTCACTCCTGTTCCGATTGCATACTGCATATATGGGCTGGCTGTCTCTGCTGCCAGTGATAACCGACCGACATGTGATGGTTATGAACTTTTGGTAGAGCATGCTCGGCGACCGAGAGATCGCCTCTCAGGCAATAAAACCTTCCCCAGTTGTTATGGCGGCGGGCGGCTTTTTGGCGCTCCCAGCCTTCTATTCAAAATGTCCACCCAAAGACTAGGCACTGGGCGTAGGCTTAGACTAAGAACTTGAAGAGCCTGAAGATCCGGCAATGGTAACTTGTCATGTGCCAATATCGTGTCTCTGTACTACGTACACCCACCCGAGTGTGTTCATCACGCAGCGAATACCATCAACCACACGATATACTATGTGGAAATAGACTTAGGTAGTTTGGCACGCTGTAACTTGCAAGATTCCGGGCGGCCTGGTTTGCTAGGCTGTTTCCCAACGCTGACAGCGAGCCTGCGGCGGCATTGCCGGGGACTTGATGCTCGTCTGTCATCCGGCCTGAAGCGAGCACCTAATCTGGCATGGGCGATTCAGAGACCTCGACCACGCCCGCGTCTCTCGGGACCGTACAGTACGCCAGTGTCTGCATACACCCCGCATGCGCATATATTGTGTGCGACTGCGCGTGAACTGCGGCAGCAGGGAATCCTAAGAGGGGGGCAGCCAGCCATCGATAGCCGTGTCATCTTCACCATGGCTATCGTCATCTGATAGAAAATTCTCATCGTGTTAGGTCCAATGAGACATAACTCTTCCCGCTCCGGTACCATGTTCACCAGAGCGTGCTGGGACCGGTAACCTTTCCGCTCGGACTCCTGAAGGATTTCATCTGCCCCCTTCCGTCTATCTGGCGTGTCCCCTAGATGCACTCAATTGCAGCACAATATCCTGTGGGCTTCGACAGTCATTCACATTTGAAGACCACCCAAGGATGATTTGAGATGTGACATCAGCGTAATATTTAGTACCTATACACGCAAGACAGCCGGGCAAGACATCACGGTAGATCTCGAATCTCAGATTAGTGAGCCGTGTGGTCCGCGAAGATGAATAATATTATGGTCGTAGAAACACACCACTCTTACTCAAGTGCTGACAGCTTACAGGCGCATATATCAGCGCAGCACACTGCAGTAGTTAGTGATATGGTACATGAGAAAAGTGATGCGACGCTGGGTGGAAGAAGCGCGTTGTAGCGGTTGAGCCGGTCTTGAAGCGGGTGGAGGGCACTGTGCCGAAGGAAGTGCTCCAAGGAAGCGCTTCCATCCCGATACATGTTTTACTGTAGGCGGGTTAGTGGCTTGCACTATCACGTCCCTCTGCCAAGGAAGGGCATACACACTGACAGGCGTCCGCCTATGTACTCCGCACTGTATTAAGGTGTACATGCTTAGTGATGTGACTGGCTGCGAAACGTGCTAAAAGTAGAACATTGAAGCCACCAGGGTACTACTGCATGTAGGTGGTTCAAGAGTATTTATCGCGTCAGTGACACTGTGTCCGCCTGGCTCTAAAACCAACAAAAGACGGTCGGGTGCCGCTCCCCCTCATTCCGCAAGCCGCAAACCGCAGGGCTAGCGAATTTTAAGTACCCAGCCAGAGGTAGGTATTTGTGTACATACTATGGACCTTGATAGCGGGGTCTGACGCAGATACACCGGGAACCTAGATACATGCCCGCCTGTCCGCGTGTGATAACACTTCTGTTGCTTCTTTGACCCCAAATTTAATGCATACTATCACCATAGGCTACGATTGCATAGTTGTGCTTCATTTTACATTTTGACGTATGTCGTGTAGGCGAGCTAGATAAATGCGTAAGTCTGCGCTACTGACACGCTCGGCTTCTGCTTATTGTCTACTTACGTAGATGCCATTTTAAGGTGCGCGCAGGCGTGCCGTGCCAATTAAAAAGATTCCATTCCACCAGGTGACACCCAACCAAAACCGGTAGGTAGCCACTGGGCTCACATGGGGACTTGAAGGTACCTGAGTGCCGCATCTGGGCACGCACTGCCACAGCCTACTTACACCGCCTGCGATAGGTACCGAGCAGGTAGCGCCTGCCTTAGGGTACAAAATCGTCCGGCCACATGCAGTCAGGTAGGGAGGTACGTACCGCTATTCCTCACAATAGGCACCTCTAATGCCACATGTAGTAATGGACAACGGCCCTCTCAGGTGGGCCGTGCACAGTGCGCGTTGTTTTCAAGTTTTGCTAGTGCTAGTGCTTTTTCCCTCGCCTCTTCAAGTTCGCTTCCTCCGTCTATTCCCATGGTCAGTCACCACTCATCATCACCACTTTCGTTGACCCCATCCTCCTGCCTGCCGAACGCCAGTTCGTTCGTTCTACACCCCATAGCCGAATATCCCCCTCGGCAGACGCTTCCTCCGATCTTGGGTCACGATAAAAATACCAGCGCTGAACAGCCATACTCTTTCTATTTTGCCGACGAACCGAGTCTCGGGCTGGCCTCGCGTGGTCTTGTTTCCCCCCCCGGTCTTGTTCAAGGAGGTCCCTTTATTACACGTTCCACGATCTCTCCATCCCGCTTCCAGTTTCGACCGACCCGACTGTTACACGACGACTAGCGCTCCCGTATCGATATCCACGAAGTTTTATCTAGCCTCTTGCGTGCATAGATGGTTTCTTCGCAGTAGCCGTTTCTCTCGACCCAGCGGATTTCAGCCGCCGGCATGGACCTCAAACGCCCTCGCTCGAGCCAGACCACCGTGTCGGTCAACTTTGACGAGCCCGATGCTCTTTCGCCTCACCCGAGAATAAAATTTGGGGTTGCCGAGTGCATAGAGACAAAGACGGTCACCACGACCACAACTACCAAGCGATCATACCCGCCGCTGCTTGTACGCGAGTCGAGACCACTGTTTTCCCTCGATGCCAAGGAATATCCCCTCGCTCGAAAGCCGACGCCTCCTGAACTCGCTCACTTCGCCTTTACCATCGAGGGCCACAACTCTTTCCCTTTGTCTGTAGACCACCATGGCTCGACTCATCCAGACGTATGTTCATCCTCCCTCTTATCCACTCCCTTCACCAGCCCTCCGCCAGCCCTCCGTATTCAATCCCTTGTCTTACATGCATTCCAGTCTCAACTATCAATCAGCGATGATTCTACTCAGGCAACTAAGGCCAGTGCTTCCTTCGATGATTCGTTCATCGAGTCACATTCGCCCTCTTCCAAACCTCACTCCCCTTCTATACAAGTCTCGTCCCGGAAGGCCCCCGGGATGGCTTCTAGATCCGCCTCGCCTACCGTAAACGGTGCCGTCAAGAAGAATTCTGGTCGTTTGTCTGTCCGATCGCAGGCGCCATCATATTCGCACGCCGTCACAGACAAGCTGCGACGTAACTTCTCCCGAACTTCCCGAATCACTGAAACTGAAGGAGAGGCAGCGAATAGGTTTAGCAGTGTATTCCCGGTTACGCCAAACACAACTGAACCCCCCCTTAATCTTCTTAACCAGCCTCCCAAGCTACGACGAACGAATCTAGACTCATTCGAGACCCCCCAGTCTGAACTCAGTCAGCAACAAGGCTTCTTCGACATCTCCAGTCCCACCGGTAGTGATTCTCACACTGCATTTAGTAACGTGGCTACTCCCCCCGTTACGGATGCAGATGTGGAAGCTGAACCGTTTGTGGATGCCGACGAGTCTCTACAGCGATCTATTCGAGCCCTACATCATCCACGGCCTATCAACACCATTGTAGCTCAGGATGCCAGCCTGCCTAGCCCGCGTATGTCCCCGACTCTACAGGCGTCTCAAATACACCCGATGAATCATGAAGAAGGCGGGATTCATACCGAAGATGAACCGTCCGAAACTCTTTGTGAGGAAAGTCAGAACCGGGATCTCCTAGAAGATGACTCTGATCCGTCAGCGGTGATTGCCGAAAATGAGATCAAAACCATAACTCGGTATGGCGGTTCTCAGACAAGTCAGGCAACATACATGAGCAGCCGTTCGATGCTCGAATCTTTTGATGCAATGCCGTCGGAAATGAAGTCATTTATGATGTACCAGTTTCTTAGACGCTGCTCAAGGAAGACTCTACATATTGTTGCTAACGTCGTCAATCCTGCATTAAATTGCGACATACTACAGTATCTCCCCATAGAACTCACACTCCATATTCTGTCCTATCTTGACCATCGAGACCTTTGCCGTGCTGCTCAGGTGTCCAAATGTTGGCGGGGCATTATCGACGGTAACGAGACTGGCTGGAAAGAACTATTTGATCGTGACGGTTACGTGTTGGGCATTGGTGAACTGGACAGGGCTATCCGAGAAGGCTGGGGTTGGCAAGACCCTGTTGGACCTGAAGGCTGCGAGCGAGATTTCAGCCTACAAAACCGATTGACTTCAACTGAGACCGAGCTTCGCTCCAGACCCGACCCGCCACTGCAGAAACTACGATCTTCGAAGAGGAAGAGAACTTTAAACAACTTCAGTTCCGACAGGTCGAAGCGGCGGGCCAGTCATCAAGATAACGTAAAAGATGAAAGGACGTATACAGGCAGCAAAATCAACAAGTCCGAAGGACCTATTTCCGCCGCCAATGCCGCCGCCGTCGCCGTACCTGATCCACACATCGGTCTACCCAGCCTGAGGAAACTCCATTTGTTCAAATCGTTGTACAGACGCCATTACATGATTCGTAAGAGTTGGACAAGTGGCAAGGTCAGACCTGGTCATGTCGCCTTTGCAGCCCATCCCCGACATGTCATTACCTGCTTACAGTTTGATGACGACAAGATCATCACCGGCAGTGATGACATGCTGATACATGTCTACGATACCAAAACAGGAAAGTTACGACGTCGGTTAGAGGGTCATGAGGGTGGTGTTTGGGCCTTACAATATGAAGGCAATGTCTTGGTATCTGGTTCGACTGATCGTTCAGTTCGCGTGTGGGATATTGAGAAAGGCCTTTGCACCCAAGTCTTTTATGGTCACACTAGCACTGTCCGATGTCTACAAATCTTGATGCCCACCAAGACGGGCAAGGTAGAAGACGGCCAGCATGTGATGATGCCTACGAAGCCTCTGATCATAACGGGCTCTCGTGATAGCCAACTGCGAGTGTGGCGTTTGCCTGAGGCAGGATCTAGAAGATATATACAGACGGGCCCGCCTGCTAATGATGCCGACTGCCCATACTTCATTCGCACGCTGCAAGGCCATTCTCATTCCGTCCGCGCGATTGCTGCTCATGCAGACACACTGGTAAGCGGAAGCTACGACAATACTGTCCGAGTGTGGCGCATCAGCACAGGGGAAACTGTCCATGTCCTACAAGGCCATTCCCAGAAAGTTTACAGCGTCGTATTAGATGCTGAACGCAATCGTTGTATATCGGGTAGTATGGACAGTTACGTGAAAATATGGGATCTCGAGACCGGTTCGTGCTTACATACACTGGAAGGACACTCTCTACTTGTTGGTCTACTCGATCTACAGGACCAGCGCCTCGTATCTGCCGCTGCTGACAGCACCCTGCGTATCTGGGATCCGGAGACGGGACGCTGCCAATCCACTTTGACGGCGCATACGGGTGCCATCACCTGCTTCCAGCATGATGGACGTAAAGTTATAAGCGGTAGCGACCGGACTCTGAAGATGTGGGACACACGCACAGGCGAATGTCTTCAGGACCTGCTCACAGACCTTAGTGGGGTTTGGCAGGTCAGATTCGACGAACGTCGCTGTGTCGCTGCTGTTCAGAGGGACAATTTGACATATGTTGAGGTAGGTGATGAGATTTCTCCAGTCTTTTTGAATAGTATCATTAACATGCTTCTGTGTTTAGGTTCTTGACTTTGGCGCCATACGGGATGGTAAAAAACCTGAGGAGCTTGGCAAGCGCATTCTACTGAACGCACCCGAAGTGCAGCGCATTATGGAAGAAGAAAATTAGAAACGCGACGACTGCTTACGAATCGATCTGGTCGCCTTCAAACCAGGAATGCAATTATTCCTGGCACTCGACCAATCAATGATTATATCAGTGGAGAGCGTTGGAAGGCTGGGTTTAATTCAAAGACTATCATTGTCCGCCGCTAATGCTTTACCCTCCGATTCCATCGACGTACATACACGAATTTCCTAAGAAACCGGGTCTGAATTTGGCTCAGGAGCTATGCTCCTAGAAGAAACGAAAGAGACCTGCAGCGTATTGTTGTCTGTACGGTTATACTGGCTCAGTTGAACTGAACACGGATCATCATAATAACGTGGCTACTCTTCCCTCTTCTGCTCAACTCTTTTTTTATCACTGGAGGGGAAGACAGTTGTGGGTAGAGTTGCGTTACGTTATCTCTCCCTTTATACGATATGTATCACTTAAGTGACTGCGGTACCATGTTTGAGCTGAGAGAGAGTCTGTCAGCATGCCGTGGCTTAAGCTTCTGACGCATCTATTTGTTAATTTGGCATCATTCATGGCGAGCATTGATGAAGGTCATGAAAGGCGTTTTTGGTAGCTTCAATCCCGAGAAACAGAAAAGCATAAAGGAAGGCGCAATTGATGTTTGTAGGAGTAAGGTCGGCCCTGCCTGGGAGCGAGGCGTCTATTGTATTTCCGCCTAGCCACATAGCTAATAGGTATTGACACGACTCTGCCTAAGCCGAGGCATTTCAGCTTATGCATCATTATCTGTCCCCCATTCGTAGTTCTGATATCCATCAAATTTCCAATAATTTAAACAATTATGCTCTCCCCTGAAGTTGCCGAAACAACGACATCGGGTGCCGTACATTCCTTGATATACTGGGAGCCTGTCCTGTTCTCCGTGCAAGTCGGTGTAAGCGTCAAGGAGGAGAACTGACTGATCGTTTCGCTATCACTCGTACACGTCAGCATATGTTTTTGTACCAAGTAGGTATGACCTGATAGTGTGGCATCGCCTCCGCTGTTTTCATCGCTCCTGAATTTCCTTTGCCTTTCTCTCCCTTTTTTTTTTTTTTCTAACTTTTACAACTTATGGCTTCCCCCTGTCTCTAACCTATCAGTCGTCTGAAGCTATCTCTCACCTTTCGTCACACTCCCACGTCTGGTTCACAGCAATCCGCCAACCATCCCAGTCAACACGGGCGCTGGTTTTGACTACTACTGCAGTCTGCTCACCACCTTCGCCGTCGGTGCCGATGGGGATGCTCTCGTCCTGGCACGCGTACCAATACTCGCTGTCGTCGGCCCAGGTGCCGTCGAAACTCATGACGTTCTGGCATGCACAGCCCGTCGTTACGCCTGTGACCTCGTTTTCCAGCTCGAAGACGAGCTGGGTTGTGTTGGGTTGTGGCGACGGCGTGTATGGGCTGGTTTCGTAGCGGAGGTAGGTGATTTGGCGGAGGGTGAAGGATTTAGGGGTGTTAGGATCTGGGCAGGAGGTTGGTGGTGACGATAGGATAGGAGGGATGAGGTTGATGTTGCGCGATGAGGCTGGTGGTATTAGGTGCGATAATGTTATTACTGCTCCTATGAAGTGGATATGCATCTTCACTTTTCAGTTGAAGCATTATTCTGTGTCTGCATTGTAGTAGATGTACTAAACAGTTGAAGAGACTCTCGTCTATTTTTCTATTTCTTCAAGGTATCAGTCGACTGACTAGCCGGGTAAAAGCCAGCACCATCAAGCTATTTCCCTAACTTGGTTATGTTTAATGAACTGTCGCATCCGGTGCAAAGAGTCTATTAAGCTTTTCGCATACCTTGTCAAGTAGCATTCCAGACTCTTTATCCATATTGCCACACCACAACTTCCTAACATTTCAAATTAAAATGTACCCCAGGATGAAGTTAATAGGAGAGTTTTGCTTCATGACAAGATCTATAAAACCTATTTTGAACACATCCAACTCCTATCTTAGCCCTCTATTTTCACATAGCATGACGTCACTCGCTCGTTGTGAGTATCATAAATGGGAGCGTAGCATTAGTTTTCACACATCTTTTTGAACCACGCTTTCGTTGGTACGTTCTTCTCATCATTGTCGAACCCTGCATCTTCGCAGACTTTCGTAAAGGCCTTCAACGTAGCCTGTAAATATTGAGTTTAGCTAAGCCGCTAGCCACAAGGGGTATAAAATGAGAAGCTCACCTCGAAATGGTGATTTTGCAACGCCCCGAAGGTCTCAAGCTTGTCTAGTTTGAGCGCCGTTATCCTTGGGCTCTTGATACCGAACGCAATGCGGGCGAGTAGCCGCGGGTCGTCTCGGATATCACAAGCAGACAGGATGTCGCGAATCACGTCGTAGTCAGTAGCTGGCGCAGGGTTAGGAGGGAGCACGACGGGTTTCCCCTGCAGGCAGTAGGTGCAATGCCCGCATTTCGACTTGCCATCAGGAAGTTCCATGCCGAAATACTTGGTGAGTCCCCGTGCGAAACACTGATTGTCAGTCAATAAGTCGACAATGGCTTGGAATCGCTTCATGGCGTCTGTCTCACGCTCCTCCATCTCAGTATACAGCTTATCGGTGATGTCTTCTACTTCTTCTCGCATAGTAGGCAGTTTCTTTAGGATTTTATATCGGTTCACAATTCCCGATACCTTAAGTCGAATCAGACCTTTGTCGTAGAACTCGTTGAGCTTCCTGACGATACTGCCACGGGGTAATCTAGTACCGACGGTAGCAGCGCCGACATCAATAGTATACCATTTTCTCGCCTTCTTAGCATAACCCATAATAGCTTTCGCCTCGGCCGAATCGTCTTGTTTGACTTGAGCATCGTAGGCCGACTCAGCCTCAAACTGGTACGTGCTGTATTCAGGGGTGATGGCACGAATGAGACCAAAACGTAGTTCGATCGTTGCGAGAATGATACCAAGAGGGCTGGGTTTGATATCCTGCGTCTTTCCCAATGCCATATGATTCAGTTTGAGTACCTCGCCTCCACCAGGTATCTTATCCGGGGCCGTGCCCATGAAAATGTCCTCCAACAGGTTTTGTATTGACTGCCGATAGGGCAAATCGCCTCGGATGAAGTTCTCTCTCAACCAGAAATCGTCCCTACAGATATACAGCACACAGAAGCTTTGTTTCCCATCTCTTCCAGCTCTGCCGACCTGTTGGGAATATTCTTCGATTGTGCTTGCTATGTCATAGTGCACTATATTCCTAATGTCCGCCTTGTCGATGCCCATTCCAAAAGCAATGGTGGCTACCACGATACAAACCTTACCTGCCATAAACGCTTCCTGAGTCTGGGTTTTAATGTCGGTGTTAAGGCCTGCATGGAAGCAGCTTGCACTATACCCCTTGTTTGCTAGGCGATTCGCAAGGGCTTCGGCTTGCTTCTGAAGTGTCACATACACCAGCGTAGGGCCACTGTGCTTCTTGAGAAACTCTAAAAGCCGAGGAAATTTGTCTTCTTCTACTTTTACTACTTCGGCATGCAGTTGTAAGTTGGGTCGGTACGGCGAGGTGCGAAACATGTTGCACTCTTTAATATTGAAAGCTTTGCGAACGTCCTCAGCAACGCGAGGTGTAGCTGTGGCGGTGAGACAAATGACACGCTCTGCTTTGATCTCATTCACGAAGCGAGCGACTTTGAGATAGTCAGGCCGGAAAGAGTGTCCCCATTCCGAGATACAGTGGGCCTCGTCGACCGCGACGAGGCGAATGCCGCCGGGAACAAACTTCATGCTCTCGACAAATCCTTCATTGTTGAGCCTCTCTGGTGCACAATACAGAAGTCTCAAGCGGCCTTCTTGTATAGAAGCGTTGATGCTCTTCTGCTCGTCGAGAGTTTTGGTCGAGTCCAGACAAGCAGCGGCGACACCACGACGCTGCAGAGCATCGACCTGATCTTTCATCAAGGCAATCAAGGGTGAGGCGACGATGGTAATTCCGGAGCCTATTGCCGCTGTTTTTGAGTGTCTCTCTGTCAACCCCGCGGCGTCGAGTTCTTCAAATGCAATGGCAGGGATCTACTTTGCGGTCAGGCAACTCAAAACGGTTTCTTCTCCATAACTCTGCCACGATAAGTTGATAAAGGAGACAGACAAGTCAATTTGTAACATGAGACAAAGAGGTATGTCTATAAGACCGAGAATTGCGAGTTTGTAGTAAATAAAACAATCACGATCGCATTATTGCCTCGCACAACACAGACTCAAATTCGAAGGCAGATGACAATGACTGACCTGATAGCAGAGCGACTTGCCAGCGCCGGTGGGGAACACAACAAGGGCATTCTCCCCGTGAAGAATAGCATTGATAGCCCCAGCCTGATTGTCGCAGGGAACGTCGTCAGCACTGACGGTCTTAGGAGAGAAAAGGGGCATGCATCAATGGAATACTTGTTCATGGCGGAAGCTATCATAGCCGAAAACCCGCTTCAATATAGATTGTGCGATGGAATCATGTTGCTCGTTTGCGGCTGTAGTCAGCTTGACGCGTTTGCTAGGGTGATCAGCGTCGTCGTGAGCTTGGTCAACGCGTTTCGATCCAGCCGCGAGCAACTCGTCCGCATCGACGTCGTCAAGGAGCTCATCGCCAGAACCGTAGTCAGACATAATTAGGATTGTTTGTCGATAGTGGGCGTACAATTCTTTTCTTCCTTTCCTAGTTGATACTGAAGCCCTGGTGAGCGTGTCGTCAAGTAATCACCCTGAAAATGGTATAACGTCCAGGTGTTGGTTTGGAATTACGAGTGTTGTAGTATCTAGTGCTGATAGGTATCTCGCTCTAAGTAGCTATGTACACTGTGAAATATTTGAGGGCGAGCAACAGCGCACTGGGCCAGATATAAGCGGCACAGACACTATGTACTGTCTGTCTTAATTTAAAGATCGTATAACAAGCATATAAAAACATGCAGTTGGTTTGAACTGAAAGAGTTTGCTTGAATGTCATTCTAGATAATATTCTGGGTGTATGGAAGAGTAGGTACATAGTATTATCTCAAGAATACTATGTATGCTCAAGAGCGTTCCGTTGGTCCACTACTTACAGTAGGTACCCCCAAGTTCTAACCTTAGGTACCCTAGCCTAGTTTCTAGCGGAGCTCAGCGACCGTCGCTAACAGCCCCTAGCTTAGCTGTTTTACTCCTACCTTCCATCCTCGCTTCCACTTTTGCTTCGAGCTGAAGGGATTCGGTACTTATCTTCCAGCGTCTCTAGTCAACTCGTTGTATAGGCCTATTCACTTTGGCCCAACATATTCAATCCCAAGTATTATAATATACTATGCGTAGCTCGTCGGTCCATTCCTTGAGTTCGGATTAGGCCAAGGGCTGCTGAGGTACTAAACCGGAAGTATACAACTGATTGTCGTTTTATAACCAGCTGAACCGGTTCACAGAGGTCAAATTGGTAGATCGTAGGGCAGCGCAAGTAATTGAGTTGTTGAGAGATGGCTTATCTCCTGTTACAGCTCTTGATAAGATGACACCTCTGCTCCGTTCTCATCCGGATGAATATCGTTCGTCAAACGTCGGAGGCTATTCTCTTCATACTTGAAGAAACCGGCCGCGTCTTATAAGACACACTCAAACCATTCTCAGGCCTCATGAGTGATGAATACAAGAAAAAGAGACCGACGACCATAATAGGATGTACGAAGCTATAGCACTGATGATACACTGAAGAAGCTGAGCACAAACGTCTTCACGTCGCTTTTCGTATTAACTTTGATCAATGAAAAGGGTCACAGCCTCCCGCTGGTATCAGAGACATGTACATCGACTGCCTAGACGCTTCGAATTACACTGTCTTCTCGAACACGAGCTCCGCAGAGAAATGGAACACTGAGCATCCTGGGAAAGAAATCTATCCTATCGAAAACCCGCATAATAATATCTATGCTGCAGTGGGTGGCTTTGAGGTACTCGGAGACGACGACTATGACTGCTGCCATTTTGCCAATGGAGACATGGGAGAGAACGACTCCGCCGCCTCCGATCCATCTTCCTTCTTCATCATTGCTGGATCGACTACTTGTTTTAGAACTGCCAAGTGAAGCACATATCAGCCTATGGGCTCACATTGTTGAAACCTGGGTACCAAAGTGTTGGCAATTACACGCCGCATAGTCCGCTGGAGCCCTTCAAATGTAGTGATGGGTATACGCTCTTAACATCTGTGGTATGTAATCTTGTCATGCAGTACGTTCTGTACTGTCTCGTATAGAACGTGGCAGAACTCACCAACCTAGGTTATACTTAGGTATCTACGATCGCCTGGTTCCGCCTCCGTGATAGCCGCGAAGCATATCTATCATCCATATCGCCGCGTCTCAAGGTCCCAAACCTCAGCCGGCGCAACATCAGCGATCCATTCGTGATCTCGGTCTGGGTTAAGAATGAGGACAGTAAGCAAGATCTAATGGGCGCGACGCGATCCTAAGCCGCTGGGATTTGAGAGCTGT
The DNA here is from genome assembly GCA_022593225.1 of Xylaria sp. FL0064. Lineage (NCBI taxonomy): Eukaryota > Fungi > Ascomycota > Sordariomycetes > Xylariales > Xylariaceae > Xylaria > Xylaria sp. FL0064. The sequence continues at coordinate 808,011 of JAJKLE010000010.1, read as the reverse complement.
GGTAGTTACCAGGGGCACCTCGACTTTGCCCGCGTTATCCCGCGTTGGGACGGGACAAGGAAGCCGCCGAGAAAAAGCAGGCGGGAAATAATTTTGCGTATGAGATATTTACGAGACAGAACCCGGAGGGACGCGAAAGAGGCGGTCAGAATGGTTTGCCTGGATTGGAGCTGGAGACTGAGAGCTGTCAGGTATCCGGAGATTAGATCAAAGACCCGCCCTAGCATTACAAGTTTATCAGCGCGTTGACTCAACTTTGAAGACTACCTAGAGAGAGCTGTAATAGCGGAACTTGTGGTGCGCCGCGAGTTATCCCTTGCCTCGAGTTGCGTCCGAGACATGACTCACCTATTACCAGCATGCCTGACAGTGAATCCGCCGGATGGTCCGGCGGAGGGTCCGGTCATCCAACGTGATCCATTCTTCACGCGACTCATCGTAAAGTCAATTTACTTCTATAACCGCTTTGAGATGAAGCTCCGCGTATTTCCTACGTCTAGTCCTAGGAATCCGGCGCCAAAAATGGCTGAGACGAGTTCGTTCCCTGACGATGGAGAATGTCCGGTGTGAGTATATAGACCTGAGATACCTCTCGTCTTCCAGGTGAACGCTGGCTAACATCACCTACGGCCTACCCCCGAACATACTCGCAAAAGAAGGTTCAATACTTTTTACCTCTGAACGCCCAAGCAGGAGTTCCTTCGCGATGACGCTCATCGTACACCATCTAGGCATCTCCCAGTCAGAACGCATCGTTTGGCTCTGTGAAGAGCTGGGCATCGATTACGAACTGCGGAAATACGATAGATCCCCTCTCCTCGGTCCCCCTGAGTTGAAGGCGCTACATCCGCTCGGCTCTGCTCCTGTCATCGAGGATGGCAATGTGAAGTTGGCTGAGTCAGCCGCCTGTGTTGAATACATTGCCCAGACATATGGCAAAGGGCGATTCATTATTGCGCCTGGACACAATGATTACGCGGATTATCTCTACTGGTTTCGTGAGTTGAGCTCAAGAAGTCCTAAAGTATTACCATGAAGACTCGGCACTAATCCAAGGAGCATAGACTTTACCAACGGGAGCTTTCAACCAGGTTTGATGATGGACTCAGTCGTGAAATTAGCTGGCGGTACCGGGGATGAAACAGGGAGGAGTGGCGATCTGTTGAAACGTTTTAAAGCGAGGCTCTTCGCTATGCTATCCTTCATGGACGATCGACTAGCGAAGGTACCTTGGTTAGCAGGCGACCAGCTCAGCGCCGCTGATATAATGGCGGTATTCTCTCTGACAACGATGCGCTGCTTCAACCCGTACGACCTCAGCGAGTACAAGAATATTTTAGCATATCTTGAACGTGTGTCAGCGCGTGATGGCTACCGCCAGGCAAGGCTCAAGGGTGATCCAGGATTGGACATCACTCTTTTGGCTGGTGCCGCACCACCTCCTATGCCACAAGCCCCAGACTCAAGTGGCACACCATCAGCAAAATGAAGACAGGGGACAGCAGGTGTCTTGATGACGTCTCGACTTGGGTGTCTTTGGAGAATCTAAGAATGCCAATCTTTACCGAGCTGCACCTCTTTGACATGCGAGGCTACACAATCTTCACTCTAAATCCTAAACTCAACGCTGCGAATCCGCTCTATCACTTAATCACCTACTTAATTATATGATATCTCGACTCGAATCTATCAATAGACATAATACCCCTTTGAAAAGATACGTCTGCTGATGTTCCAACTTTGTGAATCGGTTACACATGTATTGGCTTGAGTTTTCGTGAAGAAGAAACTGAACTAGCGTTGACAACTAGCATTGACAACGACACCACTTACATGAATTGCATGAGAGGCTGCTTACGTGACCAGTTCAATGCTACCTGATCTACAGATGACGAACTCTAGGCATGGGTGGGAAAAGGGTAAAGTGGTGTATCATTCGACCGAAACTCGGCCGACTAGGTGCACCATATCACCGAGGTGGCTTCGTAGCAAAACATCACTCGGTAACTCGAATAGCACGGATCTAGATTCCTTAAAACAACGCACGACTCGTATCCCCTATAGCGATTGCATTTTCATTTATCTCTCGAGAACTCGGTGGGAGCTGTACTGAGAAGTGCTTAGAACTCAACACACCCCTATTTAGCCGCCTATCCGGAGAGGCTCTTCTAGTGTCTAGTTCACATCACTAACCCCATCGCATACGAAGTCATGTCTTCGCAGCTCGAGAACGAAGCTTCATTTGAAGCTAGCATCCTAGGCTTCTTCTACAGGCAATGGATACTGCACCGCAAGCCTGTGCCGGCCGGCACGGACTTGTCGTCTCAAGTAGCTATTATGACCGGTTCCAACAGTGGGCTCGGTCTCGAGGCGGGACGGCAGTTGTTAGAGCTTGGCCTCTCGCACCCGATCCTCGCCGTCAGGTCACAGTCGAAGGGGGATAAGGCAGCCGATGGTCTCAGAAAGGAATTTCCCAACGCCAAGATATCCGTCTGGTTGCTTGACATGAGCTCGTACGATTCCATCTTCGCTTTCGTTGAGAAGTGCAAATCTCTCTCTAGGATCGACATGGTCATATTGAACGCTGGCCTCAAAGGTGGCGACGTTTTCACTCCTGAGAAGAGCACCGGTCACGAATACAGCTTCCAAGTCAACTACATCTCGACGGCGCTCCTGACGATACTTCTCCTGCCAGTCTTAAAGTCGAAGCGGGTTGCGGGATCCAGACAGCCAATCCTCTCTATCGTATCATCTGACTCGGCATTCTGGACGTCCGTTGAAGCTGGAGCGCCGATCTTAGCGCAGCTCGATAAAGCCGAAAATTACTCGGCAATGCCGTGGTATCAGAAGGCAAAGCTCCTTCAATATTTCTTCGTATCGAAGCTCGCCGAGGAGGTCGACAGCAGCGACGTTATTGTGAACTTGGTCAATCCGGGCTTGTGCAAAGGCACTGCATTTGGGGACAAGGGTGACTGGTCACTTATCCAATCACTGTTATTTGGCACCTTCAAATTTATCAACGGGAGGTCTTTGGCCACGGGCGCGAGCACATACGTAGACGCTGTCGTGGTTAAAGGCGAGGAAAGTCATGGGAGCTATGTCAGTGATTGGGCAATTCGTCCGTACGTGCACACACCAATACCATCACTCCTCTTGTGTCTCTATAATTGATCGAGCAATCGTGCTAACTGCATCAGCTATCCTCCCATTTTGTACACGCAAACAGGTGCGCAGCTGCGAGAGAGATTGTGGGAAGAGACGATGGAGGAGCTCAATTTTGCTAGCGCATCAAATATCATTCAACAGCTGAAGAAATAGTAACTGGGTTTGTATTTTCTGCTGTAGTCTTGCCGTCCTTCGAACTTCCTCAATGTTAGCTAACAAGCAATGTACATATGACTAAATCGTTGATATTTAAGTCGTTAATATTTACTTTCTGCATCAAATCAAAAATTCGTTAGCTACCACAGGGACACGTAGCCAAAGCCTATTAGAACCCATAGCTCTAATGTTTCCTACTATACTATTGTCCGCGACGACGTATCAACTCCAGCAGTTAGTAATAAGAGATGTATTTATGGCATGGGGGATCCTCTATTGACCAGATTTGGACAAGTTTGGACTTGGCTGGCGCCCCTCACGTTTCTCGTTCTTCATTTTCTACTGGCTCGCCTTCGCAACGCATCCATCAATTAATTCAGTGAGCGATTCTTCGTAACACCAAGCAAGGAGCAAAATTCTTGTTTAGGAAGCTCGAGGTCATCGTATCCTTGCGCACCTACCTAATTCAAAGACTCTAGCGAGAAAAGTCTCAGCGCCGTTTGCCACTGACATTCGTAGATTCGTTCACGAGTTTGAGTAGGTTGTCGGTATTTCTTTGCATGAGCTTGTGGCTCAACCTTTGCACTGAAATCTTGCTTGTAAACACATCCCAGAGAAGAATATATAAACCCTACTGGGGAGACCCAGCTATTTATATGAGAACCATTCCTCGTGTAAGTGATTCTTAGTAGGAATAGCCTAAGACACGGAATCGATTCAAAATGGGGAACGCGCCGTCCACGACCGTCGATCCCGGCACGATGTACACGGCGACAGCCAGTGCATCAATTGCAGCCGCACGCGCTACCGCCCTGACACTAAGCCCGACCAGCAACGTGAAAGGAAAGACGTTCGACCGTTTTGTCCAAATTTTCCTCGAGAACCAAGATTATTCCATTGCAGCTGGAGACCGTTAGTTTTGCTCCTCGCAAGGGCGACGAGGGTGAAACGTCATGCTAATTCATGTCAACAGCTAACCTGGCATACCTCGCGACAAAGGGTATCCTACTCAACAACTACTATGCGATAACCCACCCATCACAGCCCAACTATGTCGTAGCCGGCGGCGCAGATACCCACGGCGTCACCGACGATAGTTTTAAGCGAATTGACCCTGACACGGAGACCATCGTGGATCTCCTTGAGGTGGCCCAGGTGAGCTGGAGCATCTACCAGGAGGATATGCCGTATTCCGGGTTCCAGGGAACCTATATGAACCAGCAGAATGGGGCCAACGACTACGTTCGCAAGCACAACCCCTTAGTAAGCTACGACTCCGTGGGCACGGACGTGAATCGCTTGGCCAAGACCAAGAACTTCACCTTGTTCGATCGGGATCTAGCCAACGACGCGCTGCCTCAGTGGATGTTCATTACCCCTAACATGAGTAAGTGATCCCCTACAGCTACAGCCAGGCAGGCTACGGTGGATTGACCCTTGCTCTTCAAGCCAACGACGGTCACGATTCATCCGTGACGGTCGCGGGGAAGTGGGCACGCAACTTCATCGATCCCCTTCTTTCCAACTCGAAATTCAACAAGGACCGCACCCTGATTATCCTGACATTCGATGAGGCCGAGAACTACTTGGCGGAAAATAGGGTGTTCTCGGTTCTTCTGGGCAGCGCTATCCCGAGCAGTAAGGTCGGCACGACTGACTCTACCCGATACAACCACTACAGCTTAACAAAGACGGTAGAAGATAATTGGGCATTGGGAAACCTCGGCCAGAGTGACGTCAATGCTGTGTCATTCTTCTAGCATGTCGGTGGGAAGGGGTGAAGGGAGAATACTGAGTAGTATACGCGGCGTATACTCGGTCTCAAGTCTGCTTCATATATATAGCGTGGGCACCTCACTTGGATATCAATTTACTGAGTATCTACTTACCAGTATACGTTTTGCTCTCGACGGAATAGCTAGCGCTAGTTTGAGTCTGTTACATCGCGAATATTAACACAGAAGATTCGGTAACAAGTCGAAACCAAGGCTAACCAAGTTGAAGCCAAAGTGCATGTCTAGTGGAAACTCATTTCTCGCCTACGACGCAAGTGATATGGTGTCTATGCGAGGCTATTTTAGTAGAAATGCACGTCAGCTATAACCGTGCAGCTCACTCATCGATCTATGTGGTGCTCTCTGAGTTAACCGAAGGCTTGGCTACTTACACATGCTGCGCAGAGACTATCCAAAGCCGCACAGACAGTTCATGTCGGAAAGGTAGTAATCGAAGCCGGGTTCAAAAGTATATAGGACCCTATTTTTCATTAAGTCCGATTCAGCCCGCGAGGAAAGACGCAATTGGCTGGGTTCAAAGGAAAATCACTTAGTATTATGCATCTTCATTGGAGGCGTTGTTTCTTCCGGATTTATCCAGATCACTCGAACCAGATCAAGAACCCCCCGGTCCCCCCCTCACTTTTCTGTTCGACTGTTTCTCCTGCCCCTCGCCACAGACATTCTGCTTACAATTCCTCGCATCACTTGACGCCTCCCCCATCCTGCTCGTGGCTGGACACACAACAACGCTGTAGCCACTTTTGGTTAGGCCAGCTGCAGCCGTGGAAGAGGTCGTCCCGAAGTTCTAGAAAGGCTCGCTTGCTACCCTTCAGAACGGCCCTTTGGATCCTGGGGAGCCGCAGTAAATGCAGAGGTCGGTTACAATCGCCCTCCCCCATCGACACGTAACAGGGATCCTCATGGCCACTGTCAGTGTTTCGGCTTCCTATCACGTCGCTGCCGTGGAGGCTGTCGAGATGTCAATTCTGCTAGGATCTGGTTTCACCCTTGTGAAATCCGGGGAAATGGCCCAGATGCGTCGCATAGGAGCAGGTAATTGTTGATCATAGCTAACCCTGCCGATGGTTCGTGACCAATTCCTGGGCAACTGCTGGCTATAGAATTAGCTTGTTTCGTCGAGATGTGTCCAGCAATATGGAAGATGATGCCAACTCTTGACATGATTCGGAATTGCCACAACTCGCTTACAGTGCTCTGTATCTGCTTGAATCAAGTATCATGTGAAGTATGCTAACAGACTATGCCATGCTACAATATGCCTCATAACCGCAGCTGTCTCTCAGGACAGCTCGCTTGTGACGGGAACAGGCTCCGTTGGTGTGCGTGTGCCGCCTCTGCATGGCTCTGCGGGAGTGTGTACCAACCCCGGAATCGTGGCACTACCTCTTCCGAACGTGAGGAGGAGAGAACCCATCGTGAACGACGCGCAAACTACTTCCTGGTGCCTGATTGGCTGGCTGCTGCTCATCCCCCAGTCAATCCCTACCCGCAACGCCAGACCAGCATGGCTGGATATATTATATTTCCCCGGTCGCCGCCAGAACCTGGTGGTGCGCGACATGATACCCTGAGCAATCTGCTTTCTATGTTTCCAATAATAAAAGCTGAGTATACACACGTACCCGTGAAAACGCCTTAACCAGGTGTTGAATCCACGTCCGTTTGTGCAGCTATTCGTCTTCTCACGGGTAAAGTACTCTATCCAAGTAAGACAGCGCCTAACAACACCAAGAGAATGGTGGGCGGCAAAAGTCTCAGGTCGCGGGGGCGGAGAGAGAGGGAAGAGATCGAGGTAGCCCTCGTGGAAGGGCCACAGTTCGAGAAGGTGTGCTGGTACAGAGAGCCGCATCTACGAAGACTGTATGCGTGGGCCGTGATTCTGATACTGGGGAGCGTGACGACGGGGTACGATGGCATGCTGGTCAATACGTCGCAGCAGATCGACCGCTGGAAGGACTTCTTCCCGCGGACTCAGGTCGGGCCCAACAACCCACAGGCCGTCGCCGACAGCTGGTTGGGATTGTTGGTGAACATCTTCAATATCGGCAGCGTCATCAGCTTCTTTATAACGTAAGTTAGCCTGTACCCCGAAGCCGTGGTCTTCGTTTCGGTTCATTTCCGTGTTCTAACGTATGCGCATTAAGCCCGTACGTTGCCGACCACTGGGGTCGCAAAACCTCTATAGCTATCGGATGCGGAATCATGATCTCGGGTGGCGTTGTGTCTGCTTTTTGCACCCAATACGAAAGTATGCTTTCATGTCTACATATTCACTGGAGAGGTATCTGTGCTCACTAGGCATCATTAGTGTTCGTCGCGGGGCGATTTCTTCTTGGGTTCGGAAACAGGTAAGGGTTCAGCAAGGGCTAGCGTGAACAATGGTATTGATAATTGGATTTTGAAATAGCTTGACGCAGATGGCTTCTCCTCTGCTTCTTACTGAGATATGCCACCCTCAACACCGCGGACCAGTCACCGCGGTGTACAATTGTCTGGTAAGCCCCTTCTTGCCTCCTTGCTGCTACTAAAAGACCGCCAACTAATCGATCATAGTGGAACTTAGGAGCACTCATGGTAGATGAAATGTACAAGCCCAACCCTTTTTGACGTCTTACTTACAATGATTCCAGGTTGCCTGGGTAGGCTGGGGTACAGCGGCAGCCATTCAGAGTGACTGGGCATGGCGTTCCATCACGCTCCTGCAGATCCTACCATCACTCATCCAAATCCTCTTCATCTACTGGATCCCAGAAAGCCCGAGATATCTGATGTCCAAGGACCGGCATCGCGAGGCACTTGACATCCTAGCAAAGTATCACTCAGGCGGGAAGAAGCACGATCTCCTCGTGCAGTTCGAGTACCGCGAGATCAAGGAGACGCTCAAAATCGAACAGCAGCTGGAACGTTCGGCAGGCTACCTCGACTTCGTCCGCACAAAGGGAAATCGGTGGCGACTTGCTATTCTCGTCTCCCTGGGTGTCATATCGCAGTACAGTGGCAACGCCTTGTTTTCGAACTACATCGATACAGTATATGAAGGGGCAGGAATCACTGACCAGAATAAGAAGCTCGCGGTGTGTTAAAAAGAACGAACTAACGCGGCTCGAGAACAGAAGTACTAATACTTATTTATAGATAAGCGGAGGCAAGACAATACTAGATTTGATTGTTACCGTAATAGCCGCCCTGAACGTGGACAGGTTCGGCCGTCGACCTCTCTTCCTTGTCTCCATCTCAGGGATGGTCATTTCCTTCGCAAGCTGGACCGTCTGTGGCGCAATCTATGAAAACTCTGGAATGCAAAATACCACGGCGGGCTGGGCTCAGCTCGTCTTCATCTGGCTTTTCGGTATCTCGTACGATATTGGCTTCTCGGGCATGCTCATCGCCTATGCCCTCGAGGTTCTACCATTTAAGCTACGTGCCAAGGGCATGATGATTATGAACATCACCGTACAGGCCGTGCTAGCACTCAGCAACCAGACGAATAAGATCGCTTGGAATAGGTTACCCAAGCATTGGTATTTCATGCTGTTCTACACTGTAAGTCCTTTCGTAGAGACATCCTTTACTCCACAATGTTTCACGTGAAAAATCTTACATGTTGACTGGCATTTATAGGCATGGGATTTCCTCGAGTTGTGCTTTGTGTATTTCTTCTACGTCGAGACAAAAGGGCCAACGCTTGAAGAAATCTCCCGTATCTTTGATGGCGCTGACGCCGTCGCCAACATTAACATTCGGCAAGTGGAAAAGGAGATACAACATGCCGAGCACGAGGAATACATGCATGATGACCGACCATACCCAGGAGCATTCTAAAAACCCGAGCTTGAGATATGGGGATAGGACAGAATTTTAATAGCGGTGAAGGTGCTTGCTTGGACGGCGTTCTGACACAGTTGCATTTGATACCCACACTCTCTAGACGTATACCTTTTTTATTGTTTAAACTTGGCGAAGCAAGGAGCAAATTCAACAAAACGCATCGGTGCAGCAGAGTTGGGAGGTTTACTAGTGGTACAAGGAAAAATACACTGTCATTTATTTACTTGTTGTCAAGCCTTTACCTCGATCAAGACAATTATCGCCAGATCAGCCTTATTTAGCTGTCTTCTCAATTGTTCGGCCATACAAACCAATGTCCCTGGCTGAACGTATTGCAATGTGTGATCCTGACACACAAAATGGATGGTGCCAAAGCAATTGCCAAGCAAAGAGGTCAAGCTATACCAAATCAAATCTCATCCTCAATGTCGTCGTCGAGGTCAATTACTGGAGCGGGAAGAACGGTATCAGAACTGGAGCCACTGCCCGGAGAGCTCTCCAAACCGTTTATAGAGTTCATGGCCTGTGATAGTTTATCCAATTCACCCTTTAGCTGCTCCCGCAGCGTCGCTGTTCTCGAGTCTTCCTCCATCAAGTGGTTGTACAGGTTTGTATCTGTGAAAACATTGCTGTCAGCAACATCCTAGGGCAACTAGATAGCAAGAAAGAGATATTTACCAGTTTTACCAAATAAGCCGAGTCGTTCGTCTACGAACACGTCTAGTTCTGTACTTGCCATGGTTCGCAATAGATTACTGCAGAATACTAGGTATTAGTGATTGCCGTGTTGAGTACGAAACATAAGTCTCTTTGGAAGTGTACGAAATTTTTCGAAACATCAATCTACTCCGAAAAAGGAGCCTTCGTGTTTTCCAAGTAGCCGAAATGATGGAAAATGAGTCAGAGAATCACTTACGAATTGACATTCATGATCACACCCTCCACAAACCTTGTGGCCGCCGTGTTAAAGTAGCCTCTCACGAAGGCTGCAACCTCAATCTCCGTTTCGAAAGGATCGGGTCCGATTTTGGGGAGCTGCTGAGCAAGTATTCTGTTCTCTTTTGTTCTCTCTTCCTCGCTCATCTCCTCGGGTTTTTTGATCTCGTATGACCACTCGATTAAGGCAACAGCCTTAAGGCGATAGATTGCCCGCGCCCGCCTCAGATGCTCCAGCTCCTGAGCCTTATAACGGGAGAATGCGTCTTCGTTGATCATAAACATTTGATAAGTTTCAGATTGATACATCTCAGAGAGTCGGGCTCTCTGATTGGCGACAATTTGATTAATGAACTCTTTAAGGTAGATTTGACACTCCTTAAAGATGAGTCGACGGCGGAGGACGCCGAGAGACTCCTCGAGTGCCTGGTTTGTCACCCGCTCTAAGAGCTCTGCGGTTCGTTCAATATAAGTCTCCAACGGATCTTTCCACTTTTTAACGGCCTCGAGACACATTCTCTCCCGGACTTCATCTGGCACGAGATCCCGAGGCATTCCAGGACGTTCTGTTATGACAAAGTTAGCCGTTTGCTCCAGACGTTCCTTTCGAGCTTCATATTGTAGCCGAAGCTTATAGAATTTGGGGAAAAGGGGAAAACACAATAAAATGGCCTTTAGCGCACATACGTTTCTTTCTTATATGCTCTCTGATCTCTCGAATATCCATAGCTAAGCGACCCAAATTCCTAAAAGCCGCAAACGGACTACCGGACATCTCTGCAGCTCCAGTACTGATGACTGACGACGTGCGGAACACGCCACTGGCTGAAAAGCTCTCCTTCTTCACGGGAGTGATTGGTAATTCATAGTCTTGTCTTAGACGTTTGCTAGGAGTCGCCCGCATTGTCGAGTCGGAGGGTCTGGGTCTTTTAGATGGTGAAGTAGTGGAAACCTCTGTATCAGCATCTGACAAATCAATGGTCTGAGCGACTGGCTCCTTGACCTGACAAGTAGGCTTAATCTTGAATATAATATCACGGAACTGGTTATTCAAAGTGTTCCACTCAGAGGAGAACTCAGAGTCCTTTATCGTTGTCTTCATCTGCGACAAGAACTGGTAGAGACTTCTCTTTACTTCATCTAAATGGACCGTCAGTAGACTTGGTGGTTTGATTAAAAAAATCACTCACGCTCGACGTTTGAGGGTAGCTCAGGCAAACCCTCTAATTGGTATTCGATTTCTCTTAGACGGTTGTACACCTTTCCCTTAATTGACGGCAAAGATTGTCTAAATGCGTTCCCAAGTTGGACCGAGATATACTGTCCTAGCAAATCGACTCCACACCGATCTTTGAATTTGTCAAATGCAGCTGGCCAGCTACCGATTTCGTGACTGAAAAAGAGCTCCTCCCACCTCCCGGCACTCTCAAGCGTCCCGTCTGGCGGTCGCGATGTTGCAAAAAAGCCGTGCCCGACCGATTGCTTTTTTTCGTTGAACATAGCAAGCCATTGATCTTCGTTCTCTGGGGCGAGTTTGTCGGCCTTGGTCATAATACCAATAGTTCTCTTCGCCGCCTTGGCCTCGCGGATAATGCCGAGAGAGATGGAATTTTCTGGATCAGCATTCATTGGTAACGCCCACATTATAATTGCACCCTCTCTTTTGATATAGTGTCGAGTCAAATTGCGGACAACCTTGACTATGTATTCATCCTCTTCCTGGTCTGGGGATAGGAAGTTACCTGGGAGATCGTAAAAGCTCAAACCAGGCAGCTCAGGACCTCTTATCTCCAGCGAGATAATGTTTGGCGAAAACTGAGCAGCCGCAGTTCTCGTAGCATCTACATAGTCAAGTCAGTCGCTCCTCTTTTGAAACACGAAAGATAAGTTGGGCTTCAGGAGACCATGAAGACAAATAATCTCTCTCCGAGAACAAGAAGGGCACAGAACTGGTCAAAAACTGGGTATTATATTTGGACGGATTGCTTCACGAAAACAGCTCCTTCCCGGGGATCGGATAGCTTCATTAGAGCCGAAAACAATACGAATCATCAAAAGTGATTGAGCTTACCAGCAAGATTTGTGCCCTTTGCCACGGCGCCCTCATCCGGTACATAAAGTTCGTGCTCATTGCGAGGATTGAGGATGGCTACCTGGGCCCATCGGAGCACCTCCTCAATCTCGCTCGGGTCAAATATCGTCTTGAAGATCTTGATATCGCGATGCGACTTCTTAACCCACGGAGGAAACTGATTCGTAGCTGTGACATCAGACTTCTTGATCTTGCCTTTTGGCTCAAAGTCATAATCAATCTGCAAAGCTACTGTACAGCTCCAGTGATCGTTGCTGGAATCAATGAGGCGAATATGCAGGGGACACCGTGTGCCTACGCCTGCGCTTCGAGGCAAGTCCACTCTGGCCAGGCCAGACATGAGACTGGATTTCCCAGCCGACTGGTCGCCAACCAGTACAAGCTCCGGGAGTTCTGTAATATGAGAGACACCGAGCTGTTGGAGATTACCAACCGTATTGTTAAATTCTCTCAATTTAGCACCGATGTTAGTGAAGGTTGCAAAACTCCCAAAACTCGTCTCCACGTTTTGAGAGAGCTGAGGGCCTTCAATTGGGCCGCACTCTGGCCGAGCTCTCATTTCTAGAAACATTGGCTCATGGTCGTCGTCAGTTACACGTTGACGTGTCTCGGCACTCGCTTGGAAGGAGATACGTCAATAAACGGTGTATAACTGGGAGTGGGGTGTACTTACGCGCGTGCGATCGGATAAAAGACGCAGCCACAGATTCGGCGTCGATGAGATCATCGCCCAGTTTTCGCGATGGCGGGCCCATGGTTCTGGATATATAGGTGGCAGGTGCTGGCTCGGATGCTGGTGTTGGATCTGATGGCTCCTGGTGTTCACGTTTGATAATTCGTGGAGCCATTGTAGCTTCTGTAAGCCGAAGCCTTCGTGTTGGTATTATGGCATGTGCTTGAAATCAATTTCTGAAAAGGCGAAATATATGACTGGTGCAAATAATTACAGAGGTGGTATCTTCAGCAACAAGAGAAGGTGATCAAAATGCGATGACAAATGACGTTATGAAGCGCAACAGTGAGGGCAGATGGTATGACATCAAAGAAAAACGGAAGGGTTATTGTGGTTTTTGGTTGGTAGGGGGATTGATGAAAGAGGGCAGGAGTGAGGATCAAGGCTTGATATGAGAAGATGGATGTCAGGACGTGAAGTCGAAGGAGGAGAGATAGAGAGTGCGATTTCAGTGGGAGAAGGAACCAAAAAGGCACAGTGACTTTGGGTAAGTACTGTACCTAAACACAAGTACTTCTCAGTCAAGTGTTAGTCAATACTAATACCTGCCAAGTAACTGCTATCTGAATCTCGAGAGGAAGGCGCGAGAGCCGGTGTGACTTCCCAACAACTGCATTGCTTAGGGGGGTTGGGTATTTAGAGGTGGGGCATAGATTTGATGTGAGATGATTGGCCGGCATTTCCTAAACAGGAATTCACAGCGTCCCATACAATTTGTATGTGTTCTTGTGAACCTGACGTGCACTCGCGCATGTGTAAAAAATGGGATGATGCTATGTCTACCTGGACAGCTTGAATAGGCAGCACAGATCTTACGGGGCATTATGCGCAGACAGTCAGAGACAAGCCCGTCGACATTATATTAGAAACAAAGTTGTACACAGGTATCCAAGTATCTTCTCTCCAACTCGAGGCAAGCTATGCCGACCCAAACAATGATACATACCACACATGTACATGAGCTGTTCTGATCGCCACATGAAAATTACATGTACGCATGTCTATATTTCGTAGATGCATGGAATAGGTGCATCGGATATTCGGCGCTGTATCTAACGCTGTCGCCTCTTCATTACAACATCTCTAATGAACCTGCGCATGGGATATTATAACCTCAATAATCGGGTCAGTGAAGATGTGGCGGTCATTATCGTTCTGATATGATCAGTGGTAGAAGGGCGATAAGGGCCTATATTGGCAGTCATCTGAGGACTCATGTCAGCCTTGAACTCTTTCTAGGTCAACCAATCCGTACCCAACGCTGCGACCCAAGATAGGTCCACCTTCCTCCTCGTCTCGCACCCGACGCCAGCCTTCTCCTTCTTCCATTTCAATGTGTGGTGCGGGATATGGCTCATGACAATCGCGGCTACTTAATCTCGGCCAATATCGACGATAACTCCAGTATGCCACGGTAATGCCTAGCAACGAGCCCACACACACGTCGTATACATCATGGCGATAATCCTGACATCGGCTTATCTACAACATTCGAGGATTAGTATTTGAAATTGAGCAGTTACTGTGTGAATCTGAAACTGAAAAACTTTAACGGTATTATATCAATTGAAAGTGCCTTTTTCTCCTCGAGACAGATCCCAAGAAGAGAGAAAGAGGGAAAATCTATCATTACTTACAGCAATCATGGCGGCCCCAACGAGTGGTAATAAGCACGCCAACGAGCGACCAAGTCCATTTTTGTCACGAAATATTCTTAGTTGGCCAGCTAGGAAGAAGGCTAAATACCCGAGTCCGCTAAACGAAAAGCTGGAGTGACCTGACGGGAACGATCGCCATCCGTCATGAAGGGTATGATGATTAGTCTCAGTACACACGTCAAAAGTAACAAGAGTGTCCGGCTTAGTATTAGGGGCAGGCTTGCAACGGGCGATGAGGTCAGGCCGCGGTCGACCAACGGCATTCTTGACGATATCGGTGAGAAAAGAGGTAAGTATCAAGGCAATAGCAAGGCCAAGGACGGTATTGTGGTGCTTGTGGAACGAGGCGCGAGTAACGCTGTTGTAGACAATGACTAGGACCAAGGGGACACAAGCCGCATAGACAATGTTAAGCCAGACTGGAACACGCTCTACTTCGGCATGAGGGAAGGCGATATTAAGGTTATTGATATAGAACATGCGATGGAAGGGCTCGACGAGAAAGACCAGAACTAAGTAGGCTGCGAGAAGAGCACCGAATCCCAAGTAGTCGGGCGCGTAGGAATGCTGCCGCACACAAACGTGACAATTAGCTAGGGGTCGTGCTGGAATGAGCAGAAAGAGACGTCGATCCAAGAGAGCTCACCGTCCAGAATCTAGCCAGAGACGTCAAAACGCCCGCATCGCGATCGAGATTGCGCGGAGCCATTGTCGTTAGTCACCGTCTGCGTACAGCCCTGAAGATATTCCACAACATGGCTAACTGGCGCGAGAGCGGTGAGGTTGGCAAGCTCAACGTGCGCGTTGGTCGGTTATGGCTTCTTCTCGATGAATAACGACAACATCCTAAGCTCAAGCTCGAGGTGCGACCGAGATAGTATTGTAGACTAATAATTTGGTAACAGGGCACGCGACAATTACCTATCCTCTAAGCTAGGTGGCATATCGAGCGCCCCTTGGTCTTGGCATCAAGTGGGAGAGGTGCTGACAGCTGGAAGCGAGTGGGTCGGCACATGAAATGGGGCGCTTGATGCGCTACTGCGTACCGGAGGTAGAGACTCAATACCTACCTTACCTAGGTATTGTCAGCACTTGCCTACGACCACTCGGTGCAATAAAAACCGATCTCAGACCTTAGACTCAGATTCTTACACTTTTCAAAACCATGAACACCAAACAGCAAGTGTAGCAGTAACCGAAGTTACGCGCCTTTCTTAATTTATGTAATCGCATGGTCGCCGCTTTTGAAAGCAGAGCATCAACGCAAATCCTAGACCAGATAGCTGGTTTGTTTCAGATCAATGCCCGAACCCTCGTCAATGAGATGTTGAAATCTACATACAAACCATCCACTAACCCGGCGCTGCCGCCATTGCCCCCTGGCTGGACAGCGCATAAAGCTCCCACGGGCCATACCTACTACTATAACGAAGCGACGAAGGAGTCCACCTACAAACGCCCCGGAGCCGACGCGCCGCCCGCACCACAACCTCAAGATCCGCGCGCGAGCTTCTTTCAATACTCGACAGTCCCTCAACTTTCCGACCCGGCCACTGCCAATGCCTTCCTCGCCCAATACGATCCTGCACGCCAACGCGATGCGCAACCCGTCGGCCGAACTGGAAGAGGGGGTCACCACGGGCCCAATGCTGGGAGGGACCGCCCTCGACCTCAGCCCGTCGATAAGCCCAAGTCTAAGGTCGCTATACCAGGCTGCGAACCCTGGATATTGGTCTATACCAAGTATGGCCGTCGTTTTGTTTACAACCCCGTAAAGAACGCCAGCTACTGGCGCATCCCTGAGAAGATTATGAAAGGCGTGCTCGAGCTAGATATCAAGGGGATCAAGGAAAAGGCCGGTGAGGTCAGCGTAGGAAATCAGTCGCCGCACTCTGAGACTAGCCCTCAGGAGCCTGAGCATGCGCAAGGAGCAGAAGTTGAGCAAGAGGTCGAGTATGGTTCTGATTATGAAGAGGTAGAGGTAACGGATGACGAAGCGGCGGAAGAGGATGGGGACCCTAACGCCGCCGACGACGGCGACGGCTCACGTCCGCCCAAGCGCCAACGAACCGAAGAACCTGCCGATGACATGCCCGTTGAATTCAATGAGGACGATATTGCTTACCAGCTACAAGCGATGGGCGAGGAGTATGGGCTTGACCCTGGTGAATATGACGATGGAAACCCTGAAAGCTGGCCTGAAGGGGCTGAAGGTCTCCCGTTTTCTGAGTCTGATACGAAGGAACTTTTCAAAGACCTTCTCAATGACTTTGGTATCAATCCATACTCGCCATGGGAGAACTTGATTGAGAATGGTCGCATTATTGATGATCCTCGATATACAGTCCTCCCAACGATGAAAGCACGAAAAGAGGTGTGGGAAGAATGGAGCCGGGAGCGCATACAAGTGCTCAAAGAACTACGTGCCAAAGAAGAGAAGAAAGATCCCAGGATACCCTACATGGCTTTCCTTCAAGAGAAGGCCACCCCAAAGCTGTACTGGCCAGAATTTCGGAGGAAACATAAGCGAGAGAAACCTATGCAGGACACGTCGTTGAGCGACCGAGATAGGGAGAATTGGTATCGCGAGTACATCAAGAGGCTGAAACTCCCACAGGATACCCTCAAGAAAGACCTGAGAAATCTGCTGAAAGAGATACCCGCACGTACTCTTAACAATCAGACACTGATGGAAAACCTTCCAAGCCAGTTACTCGCGGACGTGCGCTACATCAGCCTGGATCCCAAGGTTCGCGATCCCATGTTAGCCGCCTATATACAAACTCTAGGTCCGCCTCCAGAGGCAGACGAGGCAGATGAGGACGAAACAGCGAAGAAGGCGAGAGAAGAGCGCCGTAAGAGGGAGAAGGCACTGGCCGAGCGCGAGCGTATCGTGGCTGAGGAGAAACGCAAACAGAAGCGACAATTAGAGTTCGGCAAGGCTGCCCTACGAGAGGAGGAGAGAGAGCTCGAAAGAGCCAATCAAGTAGGCAAGAAGGGGCTACAAAGTCAGTTATTGGCAGCTCGAGAGAAGAATGGCGCACAATGACTTCGCGATATACATGTTATGCGATTATAAGAGAGTAACTGAGCCTCAATGGAATCGAGAGCACGATGACTATATTATCATGATATTCTACGTTGTCGTCACTCATACTCGCGATAGGGATCTTTTTTGTTCACCTCTTGCATTATGACTAGTATAACACGGGTTTCGCTTTATAACTTATTTCGGACAGCAATCCCATCATCCAGTCACAGGAGGAAGTAATCGAACCACTGGACAGCTTGGAAAAAGGCCTGCTCCTTAGCGAACTTCTGGTCCTTCTTGGTGATATCGCTACGGACGCTGAAACCGTGCTCAACGCCCGAGTACAGGTTGATCTGGTAGGGGTGGCCGCCCTCCTTGAGAATCTCCTCACTGCGATGACGCTTCTCGGCGGGGAATATGGTGTCGGTCTCGGCAGCGGCGATGGATAGCGGCGCTTTGAAGCCTTTGAGCTCGTCCTCTTCGACGAAGGAGGGATGGGCCATGTAGCCAACGTTGATGCCGTCTTCGTAGTGTCGTGCAACGTACTAGGAAAGAAAATTGATCAGTAAGGATACGCCTTGGCCAATCGAACGATGTAGTACATACCTTGGCACCAAAGCAATAACCTACGGCGCCCAGCTTCTTAACCCCCTTCTCGGTCTTCAGCCACTTTATGGCCTCGACAACGATAGGGTCGACGTATTCCTTCGTGTGCGGGTTGTTACCGTCCGAGCCCTTCTGGAGCCAGGCGAAGAGGTCGAAGCCCTCGGCTCGGTTCAGAGGCGCCGGGTCGCCGTTGAAGAGGTCGATGATGAGCGTCAGGTAGCCATTGGCAGCGTACTGGTCGGCGATCAACTTGCTGTTTTGCCAGAGACCGATAATGTCCGGGAGGTAGAGGATGGCGGTGTCCTTGTGCGCCTTGGCCGGGTCCGGAGTAGCTAGGTAGGCGTCGTACTTGCCGACCTTGATGTCGGCGCCAGTTGGCTCGCCGCTGTCGGAAACGAGCACGTTAGTAAAGATAAATCGATAAACAATGATTCACAAGCAGTCGATATATATAAAACACGTCTTAACTTACTCATGCTTGACGCCGATCGTGCAGCACTTTCCTGGAGGGTTGGATGCCATATTGGTGAAGTGAAGCGGTTTGAAGGTGAAGGTATGATGCGCTAATAGTGCAGCTCAGCTTAGCAAGTTGGAGCGATCCAGCTGATTTATACTAGATGGTGCAGGAAATATCTACAAAGATTTAATTCAAAGAATTGGCTAGAAGACCTAATCAGAGAACTGTTCTATCTATGCGTAGGCAGGCGAAAACGCGAATACTGTGGACCTTTCTTCGGACGCCGTCGTATTCATCGGGTCTCTTTTTTGTACGCCCTGCGCGCACGAAGCTTTGACCCCGCACCTCATCGCAGCCGCATTATCAAGCTCTGATTGAATGGGATGAGTAAGTTGCTAACTAGATGGGCAATTCTTTCCCGTTTAGTAAGGCTAGCTTGCTCTATCATCATAATCCTACTAGGTAGCTGTATTACACGACAGTCGCGCAGGATAGCTGGCGAATGGGCGACACGGAGGAGTTGACGTGGGAACCAACGCGGGGAGGGGTAATACGCCGAGACCAGACCCCGTATATATCGTATATACCGGTACTAAAAAATGCGTAGACTGCCATCCGCCGAACCATCCGCTAGCTCGTCTTCTCTGCGTTAGCTACTACTAACTAAGCCTTAAGGGACCTCTTGACTTCTTCCAAATGGATGAAACAACAACAGAACGTGCTAGCAACAGGCCTTCTAGCTCCTTCTGCGTTCTTCTGCGTCTAATTCGGCTGCCTAGATGACGGTGTGCGACGCATAACGCGAGGGAGTATGTGAGGGATGTCCTTCAGACCAATCAATGGATATGCTTATTGGCTGATTACCTGTGCTATTGACGGGAATACTGCACTAAATCTTGTTGAGTAAGTTGATTTGAAAAATGATAAGTGACGACAGCAACAAACAACCCTCCGTCATCGCACACCATATAAGCCATGTTATGCTACAAGGTGGCCGACTTCCTAATCTACAAAAGCCACTTAGCACTTTAGTTTGATGATCTGTCACAAAGTTCCATCGGCTTCAACGACTGGACGGGCCACGAGAAGTCATACCCGGGCTTCGGCGCTTGAATGTCTTCCGTGCGAAAGATCTCAACTTGCTCCAGGACAAGAGCATTTTCGGCCTCTTCGCAACGGGCCAGGCCGCCTGCTGTTGTAGATCTTGCGCTTGCACTCTAGAGTCGGTACATCTCACAGTCGGCTTATCGCAATCGAAGGGAGTACTGTTTCGTGATCCCGAGAGGCGTGTTCTTCTAGGGTTGGTCCAGAGGCGTAGGAGCTGGACCGGGGTCTTAGGAGTTTCCGGCCTCGGCTCCGCCTTGATAAGAGAGATCTTCGGTATGGGCTAAACATAGATAGACATGACAATACCAATCAGCATTCATTCGCGCGAGACCATTGTTTGGAAGATTCATATTTACTCACGGCCGGCGGCGGAGATGCGGGACGCGGCGTACGACCAAACCGCCTCCAGCGTCTTTGGTCGTCCTGGGTTCTCACCGTCGACGTAGATGTTGAGCCCGATCCCGAGTTGCTTTCGCCAAGGCCGGTGTCGTACGGGTGCGTGCTCTTTCCAGGCTTCGGGGACGCTCTCCTCTGGAGCCGCTGCCGCTGCCATCCAGCCTGGAGCTCCTCCCAATGCCACTTGAACCTCGAGGGCCCCATTGAGATGCGGGACTCGACCAGTGTCTGCTGCGTCGGCCAGCGATGTCGATAGTCGATTTTCGACTTCACCTTCGTCCGCTTCTCCATACCGCCGACGCACTGGGGGATTGATGCGACATAAACAGTGTTTGTTCGCTGTATATTTACTTAGGAAGGACAACATGAGTTGCTTTGTCGGATATAACAACCGCCGATACGGCTCAAATCGCCATGCGAAGCAAACCCAAACCACCTAGAGGCTGTCACAACCGTCCTGAAGGACTTGCAATTGCCGTCTTCGCTTCTGTTATCACTGCCTACCTAGGTACCTAGCTAGGTAGATATCTAGTAACACAAGGCATCTGCCCAAGTCAATGCAGTTATCCTTTCGGTTCATCGTTCCTGTAACTCACGGCCTACGTAAATATGTATCGAAGGTCAACGTGGTAGGTACCTGACAGTGGGTGTTTTGAATGTACATATGCAGGTACCAATGCATAAATTGGTTCATTCATTTGGAGGCTCAGCGGAAGGCACGGGGAACGGTATGCAAGAAAACCCGCAGTTGATGTCATGGTCTATTACCTCCAACACTTCTGCAACGTCAATCCACAGTTTCTCAACACTACAGCTCTATATACACAGATTCGGTCAATGCAGTGGGAATACCTTTCACACAAAATATCCGCAGTTTGGAAACGTTTCAAACCGGCAATCATGGGTGGATGGAAATTCGAAAGTAGTGCATTATACATCGCTTGTTCTCATGAATATGCATGTTGGCACCAATGGCAAACTTGCATGGTTTCAGCTCACCGGCGGTGACTCTACCAACAGGACGATGTAGGTGGAATTCATGGTTCTGGGGTACAAGCGGTGATGAGTCTGCCTTGCCGTGTGAGTCAAGTCCGTACGTCTCTCGTCTAGCGACCGATGTAGGTAACCAGCGTGTTTGTGTAATGATTCGCCTCACATATAAATAAGAGTCTCTCTATTTCTCTTGAATTGTCATTATCAAAAACTCAAGCGCTAACAGTATTCAAGGTCAGCGAGTGGTAGAAGTCCGTTCGCATCACGTATTCTTGCTCGCAACCTTGTCGCGTATTCATAATATTATCGACCCTTGGGATGGCAGAAGAGTCACCTACAGAGTATGATCTGCTCATCATGACTGACGCTACGGCGTCGATGGCGCGGTTCCTACACGCGTTGAACGACTCCCTTCCTAAAGTTATCGCTGTATCGGCCCTTACTAGTTCCTTTGCTCGGATCGGGGTTCTAGCATACCGGGACTACTGCGGAGGTGAACTCATCGAATGGTCAGGGTGGTACGGCAAAGACGGGATCATAGATCGCGACACGTTAATTCGCTTCGCCAAGAATCTCAAGCCTGACGCCGGCGGCGACTGGCCTGAGGCCACTAAGACTGCGCTGGCTTATGCGTACTCCGTTATGCGCCCAGAAGCAAAGACCATCATTTTGCTCTATACCGACGCACCTCCACACATGCCTTGGAATACACAAGCAAACCGTACGAAGGAATAGAAGCGTCTTGCTACGCGCCATCTTGGCAAAGACTGTCACCTCTTTGCGGATTGGGCATCTGCTGTGCGCACTTTGAAGGATGGCGACAAGAAAGCACAGGTCTTCACCATTGCAGGGTACTCTGCTACAGCCATGATACCTTATGTCTTCCTGTGCCACGAAACATCAGGCGCATTTTTCGAACTGAGAAGTATAGACGCCAATACCATTAGCACCTTGACAATGAGCATTCTTCTAGCCTGGCTCGGTGTCGCAAAGCCTGGCACAAGCTCTAAGCTAGGCGCGAGCTTACAGACATACAAGGAAACTATACCTAGGATACAAGACGAACTTGATCCTTTGGCAAAAGTTTACTTCCAGGCGCAGAGGATCGACTCCGTACTCCGCAGTCGCGAAATGGACGAGGAATCTCTCCGGAGCGTCATCAACGGTCGAGACATTCCAGTACAGAACTTCGACAAGAGGTACATAGCAGATCCGAGGTATAGAGCAGAAGTGGTGGAGCACCTAGACAAGATTATTGAGGAGGACGTGTCATCTATGGCTATTAATCCTATCTTTGGTAGTCTGTGGCGAACCGTATGCAATGACAGGACGAGTGAGATGCGCGATGTTCTTATTTCAAAATTCGGGACCAGTGTTGAGCGCATCCCAGGACAAGATGAGAAGCAGACGATGAAAGCATGGCTGGATGAGTCTTACAACTATGAGGCTGAAATTACGTCCATAATCGAGGAAGTCGCTCCAGAAGACCGTTATCCCTGCGTCTTTTTCGACCCAACAGAGGAATGGTTTACTTTCCAGGAAGAAGGAAATGACAGCACTGCGGCCCAGGGACTTGGCCAGCTCACTCGTGCGGACCTTCTCGAGATTGGCAGGTCTTGCGACTATCGTATTCTGCGACGGCTGGGCCAAGTGCTAATACGTCTGACTTACATCGGGTCGGAGGGTGGCATGCCTACCCACATCAAGAATGCGAGCAACACAGTTCCAAAGATGCCTTTGGCACTGGCGCAACCAAAATACAATAGGATGTTTTGGAGAATATTGCTGCATTCGTTTGTCCAGGGACGAAGCTTGCAGAGCGACCAGCTGCATTGCTTGCTGCGTTAAGCATTCGAATGGGCATGAAGCCATTAAGGGCAGCAGCAGAAACTGAAATGCTTATCTGGAGCAAGAGATGGAACAATCTCGAAATCCCGGAAACATGGAACGTCGGCTGCTTGTCCCTCATCCTCGATGCCGACACGAGTTACGAAGAGCGCCGTAAGCGGGGCGAGCTACCAGACGACTCTGGGTCATTTCTCTGCAATAGTGATCGTCAGCTCTTCCAGCGCCTCGTCGACTACAGCCTACTCAAGGCCAATATGCCAGCCACCCTCCAAGCGAGGGTAGGTTGGAAGCCTGAGAAGACTAAAGTCTCCATAGGACCACTGGTGACTTGTAGGAAGTGCAATTATCCTCGCTCAGTCACGGTTATGGCCCCGGGGAGTGTCTGTGGTCTCTGCGTTTGGGAGCCAGCGGCATTCGATAGAAAGCCTAAAGATGAGTCCATACGGTCGAATGTGACCAAGGAGGACACAGAAAACAGTGAAGCCACTTGGGTCGAGTGCAGTGTCACGAGTTGCCATGCACAGTACGTTGTATACAATCCCGAGATGCTAAATGTGCGTCCGAAGTGCCATTATTGTCGAATTTCAGGACAAGTACAAGTCGCGCAGTCAACGTCTGCAAATACAATGTCTGAAAACCCTCTATCAGCGAATTGTACATCCGGAAAGCGGGTATCTTCTTCTCTTTCAACATCACCATGTGTGGAGTGTTCAGTTTGTATGAGCCCAGTGATTTGGCCGTACGAGTATCGCCCCGCAGACCTATGTGTAAAAGAATTCCGGTGTCCAGCTTGCCTGGATGGCCGCGATACTATCGTCACCGTCAAGCCCACTACAAGAGAGCTGGCCGACGAGAACGGCACCGCATGGCTTCTCCGAAATGAAAACAATAAGATCCCCGATGCTTTCACCAGCCGGTCTCTATTCAAGACAGTGACAACATCAGGAACAGAGGACTTTGCTACTTCAGTAGAAATCTTACCAGCGTCCGATACGACGGAGCTCAAGCACCGCGGCAAGCTTGTTCGTAATACAGCGGAGGTCAAGTCTGCCCTCTGGGACTGGATTCGTTCCCGACGCACTGAAGGCGGAACCTGCAGTCTCTGCTTCAGCACGTTTAATAAGCGGGACGCCCGATCGGCCTGCGGCCGCTCTGGATGCCAGCAGCCGATATGTAATCGGTGTTGCCAGGAGTGGTACGGAATAAATAGACGGGCCATATCATCAACGTCGCAGCCCTCTGCTGCCCATTCTGTCGGCGACAGCCGGCCGCGCGGGCCGTTTCAGGGGCAGCAACAGGTATCACATCCCTGGGAAATCTACGTTGTGCTGTCGATGAAGCAGGGTCATGGATCCACGCCTGGTGTGATTCATGTGGGACAGCCAAACGATTCATGGAGCGCGCGTGTGCGCAAGGCCCTCCTCCTGAGCTGAGGCAGTGGGAGTGCGAGGACTGTGCGGAACGCAAGCAGAAGCCCGGCGAGGCTCCACCAGGTATTCGCAGCTGTCCCGGGTGTGGGGTGCAGACTGAGCGAACGGGAGGCTGCGGTCATATTGCTTGCACAGTCCCGGACTGCGACACTCATTGGTGCTACTTCTGCGGCATTGCGGTCGACCCAACGCAAATCTATGTCCATATGGACGAGGAACATGGTGGCTGGTACGGGACCGCGGGCGATGTTTGGGACTCTGATAACTCTGATGACGAGGAATAATTTGGCCTGGAATTCTACCTATCGACCCTTTGACATCTAATGAGCCATTAATCGCACTTTTATGATGGACAAGAGGCTCAGGGAAACATAATCGAGAAAGCAAGGCACTGGCAGCAATGGTTTTTGCCTCAGTATGCGCCCCCTCCGCAGCATGGTGAAGCAACCTTCGCACCCCCTGCCTTCCTATAAAATATGCACTAGTATAATACAATACGGATAATCTGGAAAACTGTGTGAACGAAGCAACACAAATCACACTCAAAGTTTCTACCCAGGTGAAAAGCACCAACCGGGGAAGTTGGCGGTATTGTGACTAATAGGGTTGCCCATACTAGGCTTTTTTTAGAGTGATGCTGTTAGTTAGCGATCACCAATATAATCCCCACTAGCAAGTATACGTGTAACTGGATCGGAGGTATTGAGCGGTTCTCCTAAGCGCGCCACTTGTCTCCTATCAAACCCTGCGCCTATCAGCAAGCCTCAGTCTGATTTGTCTGTGGTTGGCCTCCTGAACAAACCCAGAAGTGCGGTCGTACATGGTACGTATAACGCCTGGGCAGGTTGGTGTCAATTGTGCCCAATGTTACCCGACGATCTATGTTCAAAGCTCAGATCTGTAAAGAATAAGTCCGGCTCATCCGACTGTCTTCCAGTTAGTATCTGTTCGGACAGGATCGTACGTATGGTGGTGCGGTAACAGGTTGACTCAAGGGCTCCCTCGCCTCGGTCCTGAACATATGACCCTCGGCGGTCGATTCGAAGATCAATGTACGGAGATATGGTGGGGAAGACGGTGACACAGCGCAATATCTGGGGCATGATCTACGACATGGACGACGTTCATGTGTATGGCTGTGCTGTTCAAAGAATGAGCGTCAACCATACAATAACCGCAAATGACTAAGGAAATGTATGAGATACCTGTTGTATGCAGATAATTGAACGTGAGCAGGAGTGAAGGCATTTCGCCTAGCCCAAACGACGGCCGACTCCCGACCCATGGCGCCTCAAAACCATATGACAGATTACATCGGAGTGCATCCCATTGTTCCAATTCGACGACGAACATGTCGAATTGGAGCAACGAGCCATCACGCCGATGCAACCGCGCCTGATCTTCACCGTCGGGGCGGCCAATCACCAACATGGGCCTTGAAACAGCTCAGCGCCTTTCCCCCATTCGCCCAATGCCTGGCCATGCCGGGGAGGCAGACAGATCCCTATATCTTGGTCCGACATCCTGCATCCTGCATTAGTTACGCAGTAACGCACACGACTTGCCTTTCTCACCTACTAGTAAATACGTAGATGGCTGGCACTGCGCAAGCATAGTCGCAGGCACTTTAAGACTCCCTATCTTATATTACAAACAGTTGCCAGCCCCATTCTCTGGTTCTCTACTCCCAGCTGGAGAGTCTAACTCATCTCATCCCAAGCTGGTACCGTTCTGTGCCGAAGAAAGGCGACCAGTAATACAGTAATACAGTACTGTCCACGTCGGCTTGCTCACCGCCCGAACAGTTGGCCAATTCGGAATCGTTCTCTTCTTCTCCACCAACCTCCTGAACCAGGAAGCCCCAGTTTTGGAGCCAGCTCCGCGGGGCATCTTCAAGGTGCGGAGGATACCGCTTGCGCTCACAGCAAGGCGGTCAACGATACGGCCTTTCCTTTTTAACCACTCCTCCCACGTCGCTGTCGTCCATTCGTCGTAAGAGTATTTGCGCGTCATACAGAGCTGAAAAGACATGGCCGTCGAAATTGTTACGATTGTCAACTCGTCTGGTAAAATCATTAGCAATGTACGCGGGCTCTTTTTACAACCTCCTCTCTATTTTATTATCGGAATCCCGACTCCTCTTCAGCTGCTAGGTTGCAGGAGAGGTGTTCCCTGTCCAGTTTGCCCCGCTTGGGGATAGATCTCCCTCGAGTCGGGCATTTACCTGACAGTGCTTACATCTTCACCTTGTCTCATCGGAAGCTTATTCAACGTCGCATGATTGAGTTTAAACTAACCATATGTAAAATGTACAGGGCAAGCACTTAGTCGCCGCCTTCAAAGAGGCCAAAGCTGCCTACGATGAGAAGAAGGCTGCCGTGAGAGCAGAACGTGCAGTACGGCGGAGCCAAACTTATGATGTATCAACCGCGCCTCGCTATGAGCCAGCGCCCAATTACGACTACGACTATGGTAACGGTGGATACGACCGCCGACATTCACATGACGATGGTGTCTCACAGACTTCGTCCCGTAGAAGTCATCGCTCGAAGCATAGTCGGACCTCTCGGCTTCGGTCTGCTTCGCAGTCCCGCCCGGCACTGACGATTGAAAACCTACGAACACATTCAGAAGTGTCCTCCGTCACTCCGTCACGGCCACCCGTCGCTTACCGCTCTCCTTATGCAGAGACCGCCCCCCGAGATATGGCATTGAGCCGCCCTACGCTTCCTCGCGCCCCCACGGCGCCTTACCAACCGAGCGAAGTAATGGCACCCGCACCGGTACAAAATCCATACATGCAGCGGTCGGTATCAGACCCAGCGCTTCCGGAAAGCGGCAAGAAGAAAAAGGAAATAGATATGAATTTAGCATACGGAAACATCCCCCCAGATCTCGCAGAACGAGTCGACCTAGATCCTGCATACCAAGCTGCCGAAAAAGAACAAACGGCAAGAACCTTGATGGAGAAGATCGAAGATCTCTTGGTGGAGGCACAATGTCTGCATCATACCGCGACGCACATTATAGAACATCTACAGGGTAAGCCAGAGGCTGCGGCAGCCGTGGCTCTCACGCTTGCCGAGTTGTCTGCAATCCTAGGCAAAATGTCGCCATCATTCCTCGCAGTGATTAAGGGGGGAAGCCCCGCCATATTTGCTCTCCTGGCGAGCCCGCAATTCTTGATTGCGGCTGGACTGACGGTCGGCGTGACCGTGGTCATGTTCGGAGGATGGAAAATCATAAAGCGCATTAAGGAGGCAAAGGAGGCCGAAGCAGCAGCCCGTGCGCAACCTATGGCCTTTGAGGCACAGCCCGCTCAGCCCGTGCAGCAGCCCGTCCAACCTCCGTATCCCGAATCTGAGGCAAGCGAAGGTTACGACGAGGCCCTTGTCGTAGAGGAAGAGCTGAGCACCATCGAGACATGGCGGCGGGGCATCACGCCTTTCGGCGAGGACGAGACTGCCGATCTCGAACTAATCAGCCCGGAAGCGGACCGCGCCATACGCAGCCAGTACGGCGGCGACGACGCGCGGAGTATCCGGACGAGCCGGACGCACAAGACTAGCAAGTCACACAAGTCGCACAAATCACCTCGCAGCCGCGCCCATGATGACAGCGACATCCGCGAGCGGAAGAGCAGGCGTGCACATGACGAAGGCAACGATGAAGCGAGCGAGTCGGGCAGCCATCGCAGCCACAAGAGTCACCGCAGTCACCGCACCCACGACAGCCACAGGAGTGAGAAGACGGAGCGGTCCTCGCGGTCCAAGCGCTCGAGCATGAAGGCTCTCGAGGACGGAAGCCGGGACAAGGATAACACGATCGAGGCGGTCATTCGCCCCAAGAAAGATAACATGCTCAAGTCCCTGTTCAAGAAGAAGAAGAAGGAAGATGAGGAGCGGGAGCGCAACGCATCGATGCTTCGGGTTTAATTGGGGGTCTGCTGCCATCTTACTCACACATGGCAATCTTTTATCATAGCCATCAACTTCAATATCAATCAGTCATATCATGTCATTATGGATTATTTTGGGTACGGATACAGGTTGTTAGCCAGTCCAACCAGCAGCGCATTGTTTTATGTAAAATAATTGAGTAGGACTTCTTGCACATACAGAGACACATACACATTGTGTGTGAGTGGTTATACAGTACAGTACGGTTGGTTCATCGACGCTCTTTCTATGGCTGCTTGCCTGCCTGCTTCGATGAATATGCAGGACAAACTTGAAATAGTAAGGTAATATCCTATTAGAAACTTGGCGAAGCGCGGCATGCAGTGATGGCTCCAAGCAAAGAGCCAAACATCAACGGCAGGCTACATATGGATCGGTTTTAGCCCCTCGTTCATGGCGCCATGGGGGCTGACTACCTGTCCCTCTTCCCTGTCCCTCTCACACACCCGCACACTCTCTATTTTCATACAAGTTCTTGGAGTCATGAACGAGAATAGACACATAGATGCAATGCAGCTTATTATAACCTCTGAACTAGTGTAGTGTATCGATCCTTTTGCTGTCTCCCAATTGCACTTGTAAGCATAAGGGCTGAAAATTCCGTCAAGCTACCAAACCTACCTATATTCTTACCTATGCGCTACTAGAGACTAGCGTAGTGAAAGAAGAAGTGCATTCTCACAACGGCTTTGCGTGCTGGGAGCAATTTTCATATACCTTGCGTATATAGACAGACCACACAGCCTGCCTACACTTATATACACAATCAGTAGCACGCACTTATAAGAGTGGATAGTTGTGCCTCGTGCCAATTCTACGCCTGATTAAACGGGTAACAGCGTCTTGTTTCAAGTTGCGACTTATAACGCCACAATGTTCCTTTTGAGCAAGTCCCCTTAACCCCTGCAGCTGCAAGGGGCTGTTTTGCGCGCTGCTGGACCGATGTAGAATACAGTGTATACTTTCGACAAACAGACTGTGGAATTCCATTACACGATACGAAGAACCATCTACCGAGGCAATTGATAGTTACCAGGGCTAACCTAGCATAGTGTAAGGTGGTGAAGGTATTTTTAATTAGTTGCAGAAGTTTGCTTGCGTCAGCAATGGAGATGAGATCGTGCGTGCGATGCGTAGTGGTATGTACATATGTAGGACTAGTATGGAGGATTCGGCGTGATTCTTATGTGATTGTGTGATCTACCGGGCAGATACCGGGGAACCCAAATCATTGTTGTACGGTACTGAGCACTCAGTTTCTTCCCTTTGAGAATTGTTTCTCGCTTTCAGACCGCCTCATTGGGTGTTAGTTAATAAGGCAAAAGCCACAATCCCCCAAAATGCAAATCCAATCGTCCAATCTGTACCTACTGAGTATCTTCGGCCAACGATGTTGTACAGTGTGACACACACTTACCGAAGACTTGCGCCCGGGTTTCCACTTACTATTTCTGGCATCTCGACAGTCTAGAACTCGCGCGTTGGCAGTCTCTCATTCGCTCTACCCCGGGACGACCCGCCAAGTCGTCTTGGCGTTTACATACTCTAGCCTTATACTTCTGCCGTTTGTCTCATTGGCTTTCGCCGGGCTCAAAAATCGAGCCAATATCTGCCAAGAATCTCACTACATGTCTACCCCTGAAAAGCTGGAGTATCAACTTCTGTTCCTTTGGTGCTCAGTACCCCTGGAAGCGCGTCATCAAGGGGCTTCGATCATCACCGAGAATAGTGTGCACATACACTAGGTACCTATGTAGGTAAGTTAGGTAGGTACCGTGAAGGAGGCCGTGCCTACCACTTCACCCTACGTGTGCTAGCCATGTGAGACGTTGCTGCAAGACCAGACCAGGGCAGTTACACTAGACCATGCTGGGGAGGGACGACCGGTAGAGGGGGAAAAAAAGGAAAGAGATGCTTCGCCCCCGAAATGGGTCCCTTGGCGCCCCCCGGTCTCATTAAAAAAGACGA
The DNA here is from genome assembly GCA_022593225.1 of Xylaria sp. FL0064. Classification (NCBI taxonomy): domain Eukaryota; kingdom Fungi; phylum Ascomycota; class Sordariomycetes; order Xylariales; family Xylariaceae; genus Xylaria; species Xylaria sp. FL0064. The sequence continues at coordinate 777,849 of JAJKLE010000010.1, read as the reverse complement.
GGACGACTTGCGCTTGGGCAAGTTTAACCTCGAAAATTCTCATGACTTTCAATACTGTAGTGTAGATGGACCAGCAGGCAGGTCCCTTTCCGCCTTTTTAATTTGAATGTGAGTTTCCAATCCCTTACCTTAATAAACTTCGTCAAACTTCGTCGACTCACATATTGCAGTCTTCAGACAGCACCATTGACTGCTTCTCATCGGAGACCTTACTTTCCCTAACCTTCCTGGTCTCCGTTCTCTTCAGTCCACTCGCTAGTAAACTTCACGATACCTAATCGACAATGGCAGACGACGGCGGCGGTAACAACGGTGGTAACGGCGGTGGCAACGCTCCAGCAGGGCACGGAGGTGCGTCGGGCGGTGCCGGTGTGGCCCATGCCGGCAACGGCGAAGTTGGTGCTCCTCATGCTCCCGCCGACCATGGCCACGGAGGGAAGAACCACGGCAGCCAAAACAGCGATGTGAACTACTCCCAGGAGATCGTAAGACCGAAAACTCCTAACAACGGGGGCACGTCGACTCCCAATCCTTTCAGCCGGAAGAACACGAGCATAGATCTAGATGATTACTTCGTATGTGCTTTTCATATTCGACCGCCCACGAGACTTCATAGGATCTTGCTAATTGTACGCCTCTTCAAAGTCCGGCCCTCGAGATATAGACAAACATTCGAAATGGCCGCTCTTCATGCAGCTACACGGAAGCATAACTCCCAAGATGATCGTACCGCTCCTTGCCATTGGAGCTTGGGCGACTTTAATCACTGTTCTCTCTAAGGAATTTGAGCATATTGAACTATCCATCGAGCCCGTTCTTTTGACCATTACCGGTTTCGTTGTCAGTATGGGTTTGTCGCTCCGTAGCTCTACAGCCTACGAGCGTTACGCCGAAGGACGGAGGTGCTGGAGCCAACTTATCCTAGCGTCGCAGAGTCTTGGTCGGGTATTCTGGGTGCATACCATTGAACGTCCCGATTCGGCGAAAGAAGACCTGCTCGGTAAACTGTACGTCTACTATAATCACAAGGAAACGATGGAAGGTGGGCCCTTGATGGCTAATATGTTACAATTAGGACAGCTATGAACCTCGTCGTAGCATTTGCGGTCTCTCTCAAGCATAAGCTACGGTTCGAACCTTACACTCACTACGAAGATCTCGTCGACCTCGTCGGCCATATCGATACGCTAGCCAAGGAAGCTACTGAAGACGCGGATATAAAGCAACTCTCCAGAAAATACACCATCTTCAAGACCATGGGCGAGAGCCTCGGATTGTCTTTCGCAACTTCGAATCCTCGCAAGCTACTCAAGCGCTCGAAGAAGCCTATTGGCAATCTTCCCCTCGAGATTCTCTGCTACCTGACGGCCTACGCAGATGAGCTTGTGGCCAATGGTCAACTTCCCGTCGGAATGCAGCAGACAACTGTTTGTAAGTGGCACTTGAGCCCTCGTACCCTCTTACGTCCTAGGTGCATCGACTAATCAATACACATTAGACAATAACCTCGGCTTGCTGAACGATGTGTTGGTGAACACGGAGCGTGTTCTCAACACTCCCCTCCCCATCGCCTATGCTATCGTCATCTCACAAATCACCTGGCTCTACGTCGTCCTCCTTCCCTTCCAGCTCTACGCCTCGCTAAGTTGGATCACGATCCCCGCCACCGTTTTTGCCTCGTATATTATACTTGGTATCTTCTTCATCGGCCATGAGATCGAGAATCCCTTCGGCAACGACGTCAACGACTTGCCCCTCGACTCCTTTTGCCAGCAGATCGTCAAGGATATGGAGACCATCTCATCGCGCACCAAGATTTCTACTCAGGAGCTCGTCCAGAACTCGAGGAACAAGGTTCTGTATCCTTACAGCCACAGCAGCTATTACTCGTGGGCGTCGCAACCCGATGGTGCTATCCGCGAAGCTCTAAAGAACCGACCGAATGCCTACTATGAAAAAGCGCAAGCTCCCAGTACCTCCAGCGGTCCCGATCTCGTCTAAGACAATTTGGTCGAGTTGAATCGAGCTATAATCGCTGTTGCGCGATACATAATATGCGTGCCAGCAGAACCAATACGATGCATATCAATACGGCGGACAGCTCTTTAAAATAAGTTCTCTATTTCGGTAAACGCGGATTATCATTGTGTTTTTAAGGAGTCATAGTCATAGCGGCAAAGGAAAAAGCGGTTTAATTGGGCTCGGAATTGCATTCATCGGTCTGTACAAGAATTTAACACAATAAAATATCTACAATTGTTACACAATAAAGGGCATTGCATCGAGCATGTTTGAATTTCTCACTGATCAAGTGAGTGACCTGGAGACGTCGTCCACGCTTTGAAAAACTGGACAACCTGGGCAAAAGTAAGTGACCAGACTTGTGAGTCTACTAGAAATAGGGCTTTAAAGATATTCTGCTTTCTACGGGTAGATTATGCTCTCGCTATCTTGCAAGCTCGAACTGAGACTCTCACCTACGCTGAGCGTTTGAATAATCATGAATTGTTATTGAAGAGCCTAGTGCACCACTTCTGTCAACGATTTCAGCCATAGCAAACACGATACCTGACCTGACCTAGAATCAAAGCCGTCGATGTAGTACGTTTCAGAAGCATCGTTAGACACATCTGACGTATGTAAAGTGACAGTATTTGGTTCACATCTTCCATATACATTCTGGCGCAAACTCTCGTCAGTGAACCAGGGTCACGTATACCCTATAGGATTGAATATACTAGGCTTGCATATATTTATGTACTGAGTCACTCCCCTTACGCATTGAGGTTTAGGAACTGATTGACCGCTCTGTTGGGCTCTAACTACCACTACTAGTACCTACCTACCAAGCTATGTGACTGCGTATATGTCTTTCTATTCACTATGGTACAGCCTCACCCGACAACTTTACTTGTTTTACTAGTCTATGGCCATAGATGAGATGGGGTAGGTTGATTTGACGGGATATATTGATGAGAGGAGAGTGGATGCCTCAGGACTCGAACACTGCAGGCGAATGTGTAAGTGAAACGAGGGTATAGGTAGACCAGATTTGTTCGTCATTCCCAGTTAGTAGGTACCTTGGCATATCTCGGTAAGATAAAACATAAATAATGATGTGTATTGTCTGTTAGGCTCGGCAAGGGGACTGACTGAGTGTCAGGGTGTTTCGTCCTAGAGTGAATGGATATGTCCTGGGCAGTCCCATAGCAGGGTGAGATGTATAAAGAGGTCGGTAGGTAGCCATAGAGGTGTATTAGTCTCTTAGCTCTTAGCCGTTTCAAGAGGTGGGTAGTTAGGAGGGAGGGATAGCCTCAGTATATACAAAGCATATTTTTTTTGATACAGACGAAGCCAAGTAGGTCTACACCAGGGTATTAACAAGCCATCTAAGAGAAATGTCGATATTGCTTGTTACTAATTGCCGTCCGTTGTAGCCACTATCCAAGAATGTGAGAAGAATTGTCGAAACTCAGGAATTACACTGCGTGGAATAAGAAAAATAAAATGATCAGGGACTGAAAGGAGAGGAGGAGCAATGGTCTCGGAATAAAGATCGTAGGGAGCTACGGTGCTCTGTTCAGCGACTCGGGCTTTCATCTTATGCCAAAAAAAAGAAGGGGGAGGAGGGCAAACTTGAATATGACCAATTTCCCCATTACGTAGAAACCCAACCTAAGTAAGAACATAGTGCTTAGGGGGAAATCCCATCCTGTCTGTCTGTCCGCTTCGTAGAATTCTTAGCAGCCTACTGCCAGAATTTTGAAGATGGTCCGGACAGTAGCCAAGTTCAATATACAGCCGTCCTCACTCTATAGCTCCGTTTGGTGATCGCACCACCTGATGTCAAGATACTAATCTCATAAGTCGTTAAATATATGTTGTGCGTGAGACATGGGAAGTCTACCGGAAAGCTTACGATATTGACTTGTAACTTGGTACGATCCCCCCTGCTGGTTTATCGTGGTCGTTCGGGATCTCACCTGTTCCTACCTGTTCTACCTTCAAATCGCCCTCTCTCTACTCATGGCCGCCGGCGCTTCGTTTTCCCATCGGCTCCCCCACTCCACTAAAGCACCATACCTTGGTATGAAAGAAAACGGCACCGTCGATACTTGGGACCGCCTCCTCATCCTACGCAGGACAGCCACTCTGCTTATGCTGCCCACGACCGCTCTGCGATGCCGCTGTACGCCGATCAAGCACTGCTTTCCATTGGGGCAGGTTTTAGTTGGGGTCTGGCTTGATCTGGAGGTGACGATACTGCGTGATATCTTCAAGGTGCAGCGCTTCGCAGCCCGATAGCTGCGTGGCGAGAGTACCGGCGCATGTAAGCAGCGTGGGGCGTTTGGATACGGAGCAGTTTGTTATGACAACAATGTCCTTTCTTTGTGTACTAGGAAGATTTAATATTTTATGACTTGATGTGTGTAGTATGTGATATATACCGTGTTTAAACATTAACACCGACTGAAGGTCTGCATGGACCACCTACAGGGCTGCCTTTCCACCTGATGAGGCAGACCACATAGTAACAGGTACAGCTAGAAAATAGAATGATCTTGTCAAAGCTTATATAACTAAGTTTTAGAATAGTTTTAGTTCGAGGAAAAAGGATCTCAATATTATAAAAGGACCAAATGCGCACACTTGCTTCACCACAAGAACGCAAGGTGACATGATCGTACAGATCACTCTCAACATAAGAGAGACTCGAGACCCCTTTTCCTAAAGCATAGACGCCCTCTTTCCATTCGAAGCTAAGTTACTTCATGAGCTGCGTAAGGGCTATCACTTGTTTATGACCATGAGACAATTTACATCTCAGGTCACAAGGTCAATCTGAGTAAGTCTTCATGCGAGCCAGGGTGATTATATTGTACAGTTAGAGCCAGATGAACTACTTATGCGAAGTTGCATAAAATCTACACCAAACTCGATACTTAGTACAACATTTTCATTTCCAGTGCTAACCAGCAAAGACCCCTTCCTTCCCATGTTGAAGCGCCCTGAGTAGAGCAACACAACAAGAGAGCTCCCACTTAGATCTTGGTGACGTCAAGAGTGAAGTCGGCGTTGTACGACAGGTCCCCAGATTGAGCCGTGACATTCGTCGAGCCGAAGGTGTGGTAGACAGTGATGGGAGGCTCGATGTCGTATACAGCCTGGACGATGGAGCCCTCGGGGGCACCGGTGCAGGTCTGCAGACCAGGGTTTATGACGAGATCAACATCGCAGTGGACTATAGCTCAGGAGTCAGCGATATATTCATTTTGAGTGAGACTTTTTGTGAAGGCAGGCAAGATTTTGGGAGGGGGACTGGGTTTGAAAGATCGTCTTTCTCTCATGTTACCTAAGAGAGAGGTAGGGAAAAAGAGGGAGGGAGAAATAATGTCAGGAAAGGGCATTGGGGACTGGAACTTACCGTCGAAACCTGGGGCACCCTCGATGTAACCGGCAGGGACGGTGAGCCGGAACTTGGCACCGATGATAATATGGGCGACATAAGTCTCGACCTCGGTGGCAGTCCACGTAGCGTAGACTTCCCTGGGCTCAATGGGGGTGGAAACAGCAGAGGCAGCAAGGGCTGCGATGGCGGACAGGAAGGCGACGCGCATTGTGATGATGTGTATATGCTGAAGAAGAAACGTCTGAGAGATATTATCAGAGTGGGATTTTTAGATTGACCTGATACTTGTTGTAATAGCGCCTTGTTTGTTTAGAAGCAAAACAATCCATTGATGAAATTACTTCACGTTTATATATCTTCAAAGTCTGTCTGTAAATAGAGCTCAAGCGCTAAGGGGTTCACATGAGGCCATGTAACGTAGTCCACCATGAGCGGATTCAGAATGACAACTAAGAGTTGCTATTCGATTCTAGCCAACGCTTGGGCGTGAATACGGCGGTTTTACGGCGAGTTAAGCTTAATCAAGTGAGGTTTAAGCGAGGGTGTTGATGAACCAGCCGGCATAAGCATCCTTAGTCGGCGGCACAGCTCTCGCGGGTTAATACCCTTGGAATATCTCTAATATGCACAGTCCCCATCTAACTCTTCATTATTGACTGTCTCCGCTGCGAGGCGGAGGATTGAAGAACGCTTGGTTGCTATAAAGCTCCACGGTAGCTCCACGGTAAGCATTGTAATTGTCAACTATTCACACCGCCATGGATACCAGACCGCACCTTCAATAATCGTGATGCAGCTGAGATCAAGATGTCGCCATGAGACAAAGCCAAAACATGAGGATTACTGAGAATATCGGAGTATTGTGAGATAACGTCTGGATGAGATACAATACCTTGAAGAGCCATAGCTTTTTTGGATGCGGTGGATGCTTAAACGGACGTTGCCATGAACGGAGCTTCCCATCTCACTTTTCATGTCTGGTCTTACTAATCAGTAAGACAGCCGCACGAGACGGGAACTTCTGCTGTGAACCCGCAAATCCTTCGTATGACCTAAGCCAGATATGACTAACGGAAATGACATAATTAGAAGTTTTGGTTCGCGGCTTGGCCATATTACTGCCAGATCAGGCATCATGGCAAATTATTCATTATGCTCAGTTTCCCCAGTATCTAAGTGCCAAGCCCGACGATTCTGGGGATTTGTCGTCGGGGCATTGTAAAGTGGGACGTATGATTACTGTCTTCACAAAGACGCTGGGGGATGAAGGGATGTGTATCTATTTTTGGCGTATATTCTTCGGTTTCCTCTTCTTGAAGACCACGACGGGGTCCGAGGGCTCCTTGTCGGGTTCTTCTTTTACAGCCGCTCCTATGGAATGTTCGCCGGTTTTCGGCTTTGTGGTTTCGTCCGATAGCCCGTCCACTTCGGATTCCTCTTTCTTGATTTTGGGATGTGATTCTTCCTTGATGGCTGGCTGCTCGGCCCCATGTTCCTCCTTCTTGGGTGGTTTCGTAAGCGGTGCGCTGAGTAGCGCGTCGAGTTCAGCATCATCTTCAACGGCCTGTTTCGTGTCCCGGCCCCATCTCCTGGGCTTCTTGAATAGAGCCTGTACTCCTGCTTCCGCTTCATCCTTCTCATCTTCGCTTTCTTGTTTGGGCCGTTTGCGCACACCAGTGGCGACAGCATCAATGTTCGTAGGTTTCGACTCTGCGTCGTCGTCGTCGTCGTCGTCGTCGGCAGGGTCGGGTGCATCGTCAATGATGCGCGTACTCGTGACGGACCACTCGCCTGCGAGGGCCATGTCCCGCCGCAGTTCCGTTGGGACGTCGATACCCATCTCGGCAAGCTGTTCCCATTGTCGCTGGCGCTGAGCAGCGGTGGTGGCAGTTGAAGAGGCGGACGCCGAGGCGGAGGCGGAGGGTTTGGAGGTAACAACGCCATTCAAGCGATCTATCTCCCGCTTGGCTCTGTCCTTTTCGCGCTTCTCGTTCTCATGACCGCGGTGAAGATCGCGCAGGAAGCGCTTCAGACCAGACTGGTGCTTGCCCGTGGCTTCATGATTGGTGCGCTCGAGCTTGGTGTCGCGCACATAGGTGTTGCAGTGCTTGCACCAGTATTTGGGGGTGGACTTCCAATACTCCGACATGGCAACCGCTACTGATCTTGACAGCGTGCAGGCGACGAGAGAAGGTGTGAGGATAGACGCGGTGGTGTGTGGGAAGCTCACGGCGTACAGAGGAAGAAGAATTAAGGTTGAGTACGGCGGTCACCCAGGACGAGTCTCGGCGCAGTGGGTTGCGGCGGGCTGGGGTAGTGGCGTCGCTAGGGGCCCCTGCAGAGCGGGAAAGCACCTAACAGCCGCTACGGCCTGCTGTACATATCTGCACGGGTACGCTCTTCATCTTGCATCTTCACCCGTTTTTCATCAACTCTGTTACTCCATCACTTCTCCCTGTGCCGACCATACTACGTTTTGGTACCGTCTGTGTTATTTACGCGGCTTCAAATAGTTAGTTTGACCTGTTACATATAGGTATCTGTGGTCGTGCGCACCAATATCTACTACGGGTGTCTACATGTTTACACACAAAGTTTAAGTCTAAGTCACAGCATGATACGACCACACTTTTCCATCATGAAATCATGTTCGATGATATCAACATAGGTTTATATCTCTTGTGTGCGAAGCAATTATTACATGATGTTTCACAAAAGAAGAAAAGCGACCCAGACTCAGCCCCTTCTGGTCCCCTATCATCTGAGCCTACATCCTGTCCTGAAAACACCCATTGATATCCCTGGGATCGTCTCACATTAAGTCCTTCGTTGCTTCATTAATTCCCGGGCCGCTGGATGTATATCTCTCGCATCGAGATTAATCTCAGACGAAAGCTCTGATCGGCTTCAGCCATTATGTGCTTTCCCAAGTCGATGCTAAGGAGACAGACCCTTCGACCCCACAATATTCTGACTTGATGACTCTGACCTGCTTACAAGCAGAGGAATGCGACCATCACACCAACGACTAGAGCACCCATTGAGCCTGCAGCAACGTGCGACGAACCTCCGGTCGAAGGGGCTGCGGTTGTGGTGGCAGCTGCCGATGAAGACGAGGCCGGAGCACTCGAGGTACTCTCAGGGGTGCTGATTGGCGACGACTCCGAGGGGAGACTGACGGTCGATGACCCAGCGCTACTAGCGGGAGTAGACGCCGCACTGGTGGCGGGAGTAGATGCCGAGGTCGCGGGCGGAGTGACCACGGGTGTACTGACCGCGGGCGTAGTCGCAGGAGCAGACGACCCTGTCTCCGTTGGAACCTCTGTCGGAGTTCCTACTGTCGCAGTAGCACTAAAAGTGGGAGTCACCTGGATCTGTCCGTCGGTATACTCGCTCACAGGTACGTAGGTGCTATAGACCGGAACAGGCAGAGACGTCGTGACCACCTGAGGCTGTCCGTCCGACAGGGCCGTGACTATGGTCGTCTGTACGACCGTCGTTCCGACAATCTGGCCGTCGGGAGACTGTGCGGCCGAGTCCTTTGCGCCACAGGGGATGGCGATGAGGGAGACAGGCTCACACTGCGCCGCCCAAGTCCGGTCATACAGATTGTAGAAATCGCCAGACAGACATTGGTAGAAGGTCTTGGAGGAACCCAAGGCCAAGATGTTGTCCTTGCAGACGGAGAAGCCACTGGTGAAGAGAGCACCAGCTTGAGGAGGACCATCGAACTGGAATTGGTAGTTGCTGGCGATGTAGCCAGTGCGACCTTGGGCGTCAGTAGTGGCACCATCCTTGAGGGAGAGAACGAGAGTTCCCTCAGCGCCGCATTCTGCCCTTTTCTGGATTACGAAGTTAGTCAGAAGCTGTGTTGAGTAAGGCCTTGCTTAGGGCGGTTCCTACCTCGGGGATGCTGCGCTTCTGCTCTGTCACCTTGGCGACGGTGATCTCGAAGTTGCCATCCGCAGTCCCGGTGCAACCGGCGGGAGCGGCGCCGGTAGGAGTTAAGACTTCTGTCACACCTTGTGGTGCGGCCACGGCAAGGCCAAAGAAGGCCGAGGCGAGAACGAGAGTGAGCTGCATTGTCTATATCGTCCTTGTCAAAGCGAGAGGAGACACTGAAGTAACGAGGAGTGCAGTGAACAGTTGTGGTGAGTGGTGACTTTCAGTTTATAGTGAGAGATCAAGCGAATGACGGTTCACCCCGACTGCTTTTTTCTTTTCCTTCTCTTTCTTAGACAACTAAGGTGGGCCAATAGTGAGCGACATGGGAAAGAGAACAAAAGGGGAGAGACACTGATGTCAATGGGGGCTGGCGGTAGATATACATGCGCAGATGTACCATGTGTATTTTTCCCACCTCCAACCAGGATTCCTTGCCTGTTGTGTTGTCCTTCTCCCTCATTCGGCGGCTATGCCTGTATTCCTGCTGGATCGCTGCCGACTGCCACATCGAGACAACCTGGCGGCGGAGTACAAGCGTACATCCCGGCTCGCCCTTCTCAAACGATGGTTGGCCGGGCGAGGCCAGGCGGTGCGGCAGCAACTTGCATGGGGGAAGATAGTGACAGGACATGGCCAGCTATTATGGACTGATGACGTTGCACGCACTCTAGTGTAGCTTGTTATACTAAGTAGGTCGTCAGGGAGAGCCAGAAAAAACATTCCAACACATAGCAGATCGCCTCGCTCGCACTGCAGCTAACTGGATAGGATCTTGTCATTTGATTCCACTTGGTGCTAGCAAAACTAGGACACTGCCCGACATATAAACCTGTATGTATGTACCTGTATGTTGTAGAGTAGTACGAAGATTGAGTGAGTGAGTACATTTTTGCTCGGCTAGTAAAGCAAGACATACATACGTTTTCAGTCAAATAAGCATCTAACTAAGCTTTTCTCGCATGGGACTGGACAGGAGTTTATTATTCGTGACATCACAAATATCAGCGAGCGAGACATTTTTAATTTTTTCCAAGCCAGTTGCAAATAGCCCGCTGGCCGTTGTCTCCCATTGCAGCTAAGACACGACGGTCGGCACCATGGCACACGATGACGCTGCTAGGGGCGGGGGATGGATTGGCTGAGACAACGTGAGGTCTGGGTGGTCATGATGTAGAGATGACAGGGCAGCGGCAGTAAAAGACGTAGTGTAGACCGGCCGAAGGGGCAAAAGAGCAGGAAATCATTAGCTATCTACGTAGGTATAATTCTACTGCTATGGAATTCACAGGTCGTATAGACACATCAGATGAGTGTACTGGGAGAGCAACCAACCTGCTAAACGTATCGAGATGTGGGAAGAGTAGGTAGGTAGTAGATCGACCGAGCGGGGGAGATATAATCCTTGAACTTTTTTTTTACTTCTCTTTGTTTTCTCACTCTCTATAACACTTGGAGTATGCGTACTGTACACTAATGGCAGAGGCTAGATAGCTGACATCTACACTACCAGGAACTCCTCTGCTTGTTTTGAGGCCGCAGCGGCGCTTGTACCTGGTGGCGGTTGTTAGTACGAGTAAGTGTGTTGGTGGGATACTTTCCCATCATATTAACGTGTGCTCGAGCTGAATCGTCGATTTCCTAGCTATACTATCCCCACTTCCTACTGTAGGTACCTTGACTAGTCGCCTCTTAATGTATGCACGATTGCGGAGTAGCCCACGACGTCCCGCGCACCCGCTGCCGGCTTTGACTTTTTGTCCAGTGCAAGGTCATATCATCTATCTAGCATAGCTTTACTACTGTTGTGTAGCTATCTGCCTATGCACACTCGCTACAGTAACGTACTTTGAAGCTTCTCCAACCTCCCCTTTTTATGAGACACAGTTGCGCAACAAGGGTAAATATCCATATCCTACCTAGTCTAATCTACCACGATAGGGAAGCACCTCGTTACCTCGCAACGAGCCGACGGGTATGATGAAGTCATTACTCAGTTAGGCTCGGGAAGTTCAAGTAGCTACTATTCCCGTTTCCTCTCCTTTCCTTGCTTAGTACTAGTATACACTAACTTATGTAGGATGGCTGGATACCGGTGGACTCGATGCAAAGCGAGGAAATGGATTTCACGCGAAAATCCCATTGCGCAAAAGTGAATTAAAAATAAAGAATCGCCTTCCGCATGCGTACTTATGCTTCATTGCCTGCTTCCTGCCGGGATATACCGCAGTGCTGCAGTACGTACGCCCTCACACGTTTGAGGGTAAGACAACAGCTGCTGCTGCTGCGCCTTCGTGAGCTTCGGCGTGAGCACAACGCCTGACAGCTGCATCGTGCGTTGTCGCACGTACTATGTAGACGAGAGAGGCTGGTGACACCGATGCCCCGCGTAACATGCTACAGAGATAAGTACTTAGGTATGTAACGACTCCTTCTTTATCTACCTACATGTTTATCTATGTGTGGACTTTTTGTAGTATGCTACCAGTTGCGATTTGTTTGTAATAGTGGGCAATCTCGCTTTCGGCTTTTCCGCTTAGAAGACCTACCTAATTATCAAGCGTAGGTCGTTCTGGTGTCTTCTCTCCCATCTATCTGGGTATTTATCACACTGAGGACCCGCCTGGATACTCGCTCGTCCCGCAGATGAGGCCTGTATTCTCCCTTGCCCGCTGCCGATCCGTTTCTGATAAGAGGTAGACGGCCGGTTACCCAGGTAATTACCGCTATCTAGCGTCTCTATCTACCTATCCGCGCTTGAATCTTGCAAGGGAGATCAGTCATAACTTGACAGAATGACTGCAAGACACCGGCTGGTACCCATTGTCTACTACATACACTACTATAGGTTCTGCTTGCTAGAGGCACTGCTGCCGAGCTGGGTACTGTAGCACGAACGTGACGATACCTACCAGAACCCGCTAGTTTCTTGTTCAGATAAACAGGATTCGACTCTTTCCCATCCCTGTATCTATATGTTCACATTGGCCGGACCTGTCTTGTTTCCGCTCGGGAGGTGGGCGACAATCGAGCCACTGGCGTCTCGATCGGAGATACTCTCCCCCCTGCCTTGTTGATCCCTTGCATAGGGTAGCATCGTACGTTTGGGGTACATGGCGGTATTGCATGGCACGCATGTAGATACTCACTCAGCAGGTAGCCTTTTCTTGTGAATGAGAAGGTGAATACGAATGGCAGTATTATACGATTCCCATCATGTCGAACTGGCTGGCTCTGAGCTACTGTTACATCGACCTACGCACGCATCTACTATAGTCATTACGATGTTGTGCTGGGTATTAGTATGATTTGAAATGGCGCCCTTTCACCTCATATCACCCTCATCCTCATTCCCAATTCTCATTCTCATTCTCATTGTCTTCGTCTATAAACTACGCCGCAAACTTGAAACTGAATTCAACCCCGCCTCGGCCGGGTGCGCCCCGAGCTTTTCCTTTTCTCCCAGCATCGCACAATAAAAATAGTATAGAGCACTCGGCCTCGCCGCCAATAACAACAGCAAGACCATTCTTTATCAACAGCTCTCATCCTAAACGGCGGCGCAGCCAAACACGAAGTACAGTAATAGGTTTAACTCACACCTCTCACTCTCATGATTTCCAGCACCTACCTACTAGTACCTTGCTTGTAGTACATACCGTCGATCCCCGCTCAGCTCTTAACAGTGGAACCGAAGCACGCAGACCAGACCACGCAACCAACATCACAGAGCAGTCTGCACGGAGCTTTCTTGCATGGTTGAGTTGGTTCCCACCACCACTACCTCCACCAAGCCCCCAATTCAGCCTATTGGCCTGGCCGGGCTCCACGGACAATCATAATCAATACATACTGCAGTTACTGTACGAGTTTGAAACAAACCGCGCAGGGGAACTTGCATGTTGAACTAGATCATATACCCTGTACCGTACGTCCAGCACGTAGCCGTCTGCAACCCTCCACTATCTACATCATCTATTAGAATTCGCTTTCTTGCCTGCTGTAATTTTAACCTGTATATGTAATATATAGCAGTATACGTTTTGAGTCCGTGTGCGACTTTATATATGATTACATGGCATTGCCGAAATTACAATAGAGGACCGCGAGATGGAACGCGGCAGGAGAAAAAAGGATTGAAGAAAGCAGAAAAAAAAAAAACGAGATTTTACTGCTACGCAAAGTACGATGTAAAGATGTCTCGATTTGTGTAGTTACTTCATCATGTGGTAGCGCATCGTAGGGCTGCACCTCATGTTAGTTCAAACTCGGGCATTTGTTATCAAAGAATTCGATTTGGGGCATTTCTTGGTCATAATAATTCTTAGTCGGCCACATGCTTGAGCTATGTCTGTTGAATAGGCGTTGAGCTTCCGATACAGTGAAGAGCCGTCAATGAAACCGAGATCATATCAGATGCGCCTTTGAGAGCTTTGCGCTCACTTCGCCGCGCTCTTCTCATAGTCCATCTATGCCTTTACTGAAGGAATAAAAGATTGGGAAAAAAAATTTTAAGGTGGTTGCCCTAGCGTCAACTGACGCTAAGTGTATGTCTCGTGCGTTTATATCGACTCTATCGATAGGGGAATCATCTATGCATCAAAGTCAAATTTACCCCCCTCTTTCATGGCCTGACCGCTCGTTCATTCATACAGTTCATGCTCTCATTGCTTTTCCAGTTCCGATCCTATGCCCTCCAAAACCCTGCGCCTCCCATCCGCATACAAGTGGTAATCCTGCCGGCCTCTATGCGACACCCGTGTCGCCTATTTCTGAAGATTACGCACTAGCTCTGTTACTAGTTGTCTGGTTTCATCCTCAAGTTGGTCTTCTGGGGGACCGAGGACCTGTTGGAAGACGGGTAACAGGCGAGGTGTCAGTTCCTGCACAGTAGGATTGGACATCACATCTGGGAAACAATTGTTAGCATGTGATTATGGGGTATGGACATGAGAGTCAACTTACAAAGCTTGTGCAGGCACTGGTAAACTGGCTTATTCTCCTCGTAGTCTTCTTTGAGGGGCAGCAAGTCAACAAGCGCCGGCAGGACCTCTGGAATAGGGACTTGGTTGGGGTTGGACAGGATCATGCGGCATAGGCAGCCCGCTGCATTGTCCTGAAGACGCTGAGCCTGGATTTGCAGCAATGGTTCTAGGCTACGCAAGATCTGCGGGAAGCTGGGCAGGTAGGTCGCCTCATCCTCAGAGTGATATATAAGCTGCCCTATGGCGTATGCCGTGTTAGACTTGGTCTCCTGGTCCTCATCTGACAGGCGGTGCAACAACGGAGGCAAGAGGGTCTGTGTGTAAGGCGTCACTGCAGAGCCCATGTAAGCAACACACTCTGCCACGACTCCCACAGCGGTTGACCGTTCGATGTGCTCGTTGGAGCTGATGAACTTGAGGATTGGCTTTTGGAAGACCTTCCAGATTTCGGCAAACTGGGATCCTAAGGCGGCCGCAAGTCCGATGAGAACATCCAGTGCGGTATCGATGATGAGCCAGTCCCACTCAGAGCTACCTTGAACATCGTCTTGGTTCTCATCTTCATCTCCAAGATCTTGTTGGCAAGGGTGACATCTGGTCGTGATAGTGCCTAGGACTGTTATAATTTGCTCCATCATAGCCTTCTGGCCCAGAACAGATGGACCCGTTGCCTTAAGTGTAGCGGCTACACTGCGGTTGATTTCCGTAACGACATCCCTAGCGCATGTTAGTATACAACATACTAAAAGCTGTCTGAATGGTAGGCGCAACAGAGAAGAGCTAAATCAGATTTTGTTCATGTACGTGTTCTCAGCAACCGCAAGTAGCGTCTGAGTGAGCTGGGTATAACGTAAAGTGATCATCATTGTAGCAAGAACGAAAGGGCAGAGAGATGGCTGAAAAGAGGTTCCATGGGTTAAACGCTTACCGATCAGCTTCATCTTGCCAGATGTGGATCGTGGCCGTTGTTACAATTTCACCAAGTTTAACAATGTTGGGAATCGGCTCGAAGTTCAGGGGTAGACCAGGGGCCCACTTCTGGCCAGTCTGCTTCTCCATGACTTCCCAGACGCAAGCATATGTTCGCCAAAGCGTTCCGATAGCGGTTTTGCGGCATCCTTCGTAGGAGTGCTCCGCGAAAGGAGCTACGAGCTCAACGGCCTTTTCGATATACGGAGCGCCCTTCTCCTTGGAAGCATAGATGACATCACCCAGCACTTCAAGAGCAATCTCTTTCTCCAACGCCTGCGCAGATACGCCAACGAGGTCATCCCAGTCATCATCATCGTCCTCGTCCTCGTCCATATCTTCTTCGTCGTCCAATTCGTTTGAACCTTTGGTCTTATCCTTTTTGTCAGGAACTAAACCTTCCTCTGACAAATCGAAATCGACTTCCTCTTCTTCGAGCTCAAGACTCTCGAAGAGTCCATTGAATATACCTGCTAAAGAGTCGCCAAGATCACCCTCGTAGACGGTAGCAAGTTGACTCCACAGAATGAACGTGGTTTCACGAAGACGAGCGTTGCCTAAGTGCAAAGCCTTTTCGCTAGCCACCAATAGTGGCATAACATATGGATGGAACTCCTGGGCGCCAACACCAACAGCAATTCGGCCCATGGAATCACAAACAGCGCTTCGTAGAGCGAGTTCATCCTCGCCGCTCTCGGCCATAATGTAGGTAGACATGGCTTCCATGGTCTCCTTCAAGAATGGGTTGAAAGCACTCTTAACGGCTGAAGCAATGGCGCCCAGAGCACCTGCGGCAGCTGCTTTAACTGTGAAGTCTGGATGCGATAAGAATGATCCTACACGATGTATCATAGTCTCGCCATATTTAGCCATGACATCGGACCCAAGGCCCTCGGCAAGCGAGTCAATTACACCACACACTGATCGAATGATTTCTACATTCTGCTTGTTGTTTTGGTCGCTGCTGGCGGCATCAAGATTGAGGAGTAGGGCCTGGATGATAGCATCGTGATGTGCGGCCATACTATCGGCGAGATCCTCGCCAATGCGAATAAGGCCTACCAACGCAGAGTATCGAACTGTTCTCACTTGGTCTTGTAATAGCTGAAGAACAGCAGGCATCAACGACCCAATCTGGGTCGAGACAAATTCGGGAGCACCCTCAGCGCAAGTACCAAGCGCTAGAATGCAGGCTCTACGGTGACCAGAGTTTTCCGAGGTAGCATATTTGGGGAAGTCGTCGAGTAGGGGAACGATGACTTGCCGGGGAGGTAGATCGCTTGCGAGCTGCTCAATCAGGGTCAAGGCCGCCCTTGCAGGTGTACTGTCATCATCCTCATCGTCGTCCTGCAATTCGGAGAGGATCATGAGACTCTTCCTCATAAGCTGAGCACCCATGTCTGGAACACCTTGAATCTTCATACGCCGGTATCTGACGCACTGAGCCAAAAAGGCGAGGGCCTGGCAACGCACATCTTCTTCAACAGCAGAATTTGAGGCCAGCTCCAGCATAAACTGGACTAGGTCCTTAAAGTAGCGAGAAATGAGAGCAGACTCGTAAGCAAGGAAGGACTGGAAGACCTCGAAAGCTTGCTGAATGCGCTCGTCATCTTCATTCTGAACGGCATCCTTCAGCACGTCAACCATGGCGGGAATAAACTCTTGCACAGCATTCAATGATTGCTCATCCTCGTCAACGTCGATCAGCATGAGGGCAGCGCTAATGGACAGCATGGTGTTGACGCGGACATCACGGCTCTGGGGATCGCGGATGGTCTTGGTAAACAGTTCGAAAAGCCTGGCCAAGTGGCTCTCGAAGTAGGTAGGGTTGGCCTCGAGAAGACTGAATATGATGTAGGAGCCGACCTCGCGGTGGGCGACGCTGTCCGAGGTAGCCAGCTGGGTGACGTTGGGGATCAGGTCAGCCCACTCGTTGTTGTCGAAATCGAGCGTAGCAATGGCGGCGATGACGCGCGACTGGCCATGGCGGCACTTGCCATCCTGCTCGTTGACGATAGTCTGGAGCAGCTGGTTGCGGACCTCGGGCTTCTGGGAGGCGTCGATGTTCTTCCAGTGCTTGGGAACCAGTCGCAGAGCCTGAACGGCGGCGAGCATGCGCACCGTTGCCTCAGGATGCGAGACAATGACATGGAGCAGGCCCAGTAGCGAGTCTGGGTGAGAGTAGAAGTTCTTGCGCAGCTCGGCGGTGGCAGCCTTGACCTTCTGGGTATCAGCTATGGAAAGAAGAGAGTCAAGGTCAGTTTGGGTAATGTGATAAATACAATAACGACAACGAGAACGACTACGGCGACAGCAAGCGACAGAAACGGTGACCAAGGCGACAGCACTCACGGATCTGACACGCCTGAAGCAGCGCAACGAGCTTTTGCTGATCCATGATGGATGAACTGGGCAGCGTCCGCACGAGAAAAACGAAGGCGCCTGCAAGACCGGATACCTGGGCAGACAGACACAAGGGGAAGATCACCAGAAAGAAGAGGAAACGGGCAATAAATAGATAGACAGGAGGAAAAAACCTGGCTGCCCGAGCGAATGTGCACGGGTCGCATTGAAGGAGCAAGGGGGGAAAGGAGAGAGAGGAGGAGAGAGCTAAAAGGAAAAAAAATATTTATTAATTTCATGGTGGGGTCCCTCGAGAAGCTCAGGGTCTGGTTTAGCGACAAATCAGATCTCCACGATAAGGTAGGCCCCTCTAGATAGTTGCCTTGAGTCCCTCTACTCTCCATGTTGATAGCGGGCGCGAATAGAATTTCACGTCAAAATAGGTGCTCTACAGGTAAATCTTCCAGTATGGACCCCAACTAAGCCCTAAGAAGGTTAGGTACTTGGGCAAGGAGACATGGGTAGGTTAGGTACGGTATATGGTATCTTATAAAGTTGGCTGGGCACTGCCTTACGGAGTGCCTTGTGCATTATTGTTTGGCACTACGAATTTCTTCTCTTCATCTGTGAAGCTGCAAAGATTTTCAGCAGTGGTGAAAAGACGAAATCGCTATGTGCCTCGGCTCATGACATGAGACGTGTGAGTGTACCACCCACGATGGGTGTCCCATACAACTTCGCGGCCAAGGGACATGCAATTCAAGTCAATGTTGAATTTGTGTACCCAAAGGCAACTTAGAAAAAGAAACCATATTTTTCTTGATGAATTATACGTGGTCACTTATTCCAGCTTAAAATTTGGAAGTGAAGTGATAAACAAGCTCTTACAAATGAGAACTGGATCGAGTAGGATTATAATCACAAGGCCTGAATACAGGGCTTGAGAAACGACACAATATTCCATGAGCGACAGTCCCTTGATTACCTAGGTATTCGGAAGACTCCTGTCAGTCAGTCAGTCTCTGTATGTAACACTCCTACGGCCTCAAGCATCTCATTTGGAGGCCTGGCTTATGTCTCAGAGTCTCAATAGCTTCATTTATCAGCTATCCGAGACATCTGCCATTCGGCTTGATGCCTATGATATGATGAATATGAATACGAAAGACCAACGCAATTCGCGGGGCCCTGCATACCTAGGTAGGTGACGTCTAAAACACAAAGGCTCGTCACATCCCGTTCGAAGTCCTCGCCGACGGCCGCATCTTCCCTTGGCACCACCGCCGAGCAGATCAATGAACCAGCCACCTTGGAATTGCGTCAATTCGTAGATAACTACTCTGGTGTGTTTGAAGGAGGAATCATCGGACAAACGCGTAATTTTCTAGTAGCTAAATATCTGATATCATATGCATTCGATTGAGCCAGACTTATCGAGTGTATTTTCGTCGTGAGGATATTTTGTACCTCATTAGGGCCTTCCACGTATACAGCCAATCAACCTCGAGTCCCATTTTAGCTGCGGACGACACATCTCACCTAACAACTTGAATGCATGCCCAATTTAACTATACACAACCAAGAAAACCCACTTCACGTCCCACAGGCTAGTAACTTGACCTTTAGGAATGAGCCAAGCGAACGGGCCGTTGTTACAACTTTTTGAAAAACTCCTCGTATTTTTTGCCCACACGCTCCGACCACGATTGGACTATTTCTAGATTCCAAATGTCTCGGTTGGTGATGTAATTATCGATGAGACTGGCAGGAACCCATTCGAAAGAGGAGTTTTTGACAGCAATCCTTGGATCACAACGAGATAATGCATCTTCGATAATCTCGGCTCCATCGGTAACCCCCTCCCAAGAACTGCATAGTTCATGAAGCGGGTTCTCCTCGGATCCATGCTCGTCCATGGAACCAGGAGCTGTTATCTTTTCAACATCGCTTACCACGAGGACCTTCACATCTGGTGCGACGTGTCGGGCGCTCAGCACCGCCGGGAGTGATCCAGTTGCCTGTGGTAGTTAGTAGACCGACTAACCATACACGTAGTGAGAGGGGTTGGGAGGGGTTGGGATATGGCATATGTGGATTATGACTAGAGATCGCGAAATACTCACGTTGCTCACGTCTCCAGCCGAGCTGATGCGATCGGCGCCGAGGATAAGGAAATCAATATCACGAGCGGCAAGAGCAGCGGAGGCATCAGCATAGAGGGTGACCTGTATATTCGAATTTGTGGAGTGTTTCTGAAGAATTTGAGCAGCAGTCGTTACGCCTTCAAACAGTGGACGCGATTCTAGTATGCGCAAGTCAAGCCCAACAGAAAGATGTGAAAGGCAGTGGAGGACCGTAGAACTTAAAGACAGCGTGAGTACTGAGATGGATGGTTTCTGGCACTCTACGCCCTTTGACAACCTAAAACGGCGTACGTATTTGTGAAAAGTACACCAAATTAAATGGGCCTGCAGCTCTCTTTGGGTTGACAAGTCGCCTAGTGCCACGACCATCGACGGAGTCTCGCCGGGGATTTCAGAAGCCAAGGGATCGTGATGTTTTATGATATCGAGGGCAGTCAACATGACGCTCGTAATGGCGGCATCCATGCTCGGGCGAGATTGACAGATATGCCATGCAGCCATGCGAACTTTGAACCACCAGTTCTCATCGACAGAGCGACAGAATAGCAGGCGGATTACTTCTTGGAAGGTCGCAACGGCCACAGTTGCAAGGCCACTGGCGCCATGCTGGCTTTGAGAAATGGGAGTCAGTAATTACCGTATACAGGCAGCAACAGTGATACTGAGCTTGGATAATCGGGCCTCATACCGGTCGTAGCGGATTCTGTTGAGGCCTTGAATCAAAGCCCGGCCTGCTTCAGGGCCTAGATCGTACTCAGGCCACACTCGACGCAAACTATCAACTAGCTTTGGCACGCCTCCAAACTCGAGCGATCCGTTAACTTGCATCGGGTCAAACCACTCGATTGCCTCGTTCTCCCAATCAAGAGAAATGTCTCGCTCACCTATCCCGCCCTCTGCAATATCCTTGAGGCGGAAGGCGAATGGATGAATGCTCCATTCATGGTTGATCGACTCGTCCTTGAAAGAGTAAGGTTTGCCGGCGCACAGCAACTCCAACGAGGAAGCCGGAAGATTCGTCTCTTCCCGAATCTCGCGCAGCGCAGCGGCCAGGGGACTTTTGTCATACTGTTCCACGCGACCCGAGCAGGGGGATAGCTTGTGTCTGTATGTATCTATTAGCTTCGGGCAGGGGGGAACGCGCTGCGTCTGGCTCTGCCTACTTATACGTTTTCACCATGCCACTCCGTCTGAACAGCGCGACTTTCGCTTGAGCGCGGTCTCCATCGGGAATCTTGAAGATAAAAGAACCGACCACTACTCTCTTCTCTAGAGGCGCTTCTTGCCCCGTGGACGAAGCTGCCATTGTTCGCACGCTGCCCGTCTGACGAGCATAGCTAAGACGACGTAGTGTTGATTGCGGAGAAAGACGACACACAAGCCGGGAGGGTTGTTTCAACCACGCCAGTGGGAAGACGCTGCCATGACACATTACAGAATGCCACAACTCGGGAAGGTTCTGGTGATGAGATCTGGCAGAGAGTGTGGCATTGGGTCCTCCCTGGAGTTAGTTGTCGGGTCCATTGAAGATAAGAGCGAGCCATCGCTGACGTACCCTGACGCCAAGCAGACCCTGGATTACCTATACTAGTAGGTACCACGGGAGGTACTTTAATTACCTAATTGAGGCAAGTGCCAGGACCGTGTTTCTGACACTGTCGCCTACCACTTGAAAGTCTATTGAAGTTCACTGACGAATCCTCGCCATGTGTGAAAGAATATCACTAAGACGATTCCGTACCACGCCACGGACACAATTGCTTGTCACCTCTTTATAGATTTATTGACCATGTTTTCTTCGTATTACATACTAAGTATCGCAGATTACTATCGAGATGACCCTGGGTCCTGCTGAGCTTCTGCCCAATCCCGAATTTCCTCCACCTTATGCCCCCGGCGCCGTCTAGCAGACACCAGCGGGAATGGTATTGCTTCCCTTGCGGGTGGTGCCGTAAGCGGCTCCCTGTCCAAGACCACGCTTGGCAAAGGCCGTCCAGATCTCGCACTGGTTGTCACCGCCAGTGAGGGCCGTGTCGGCGTCCAAGATGGCATCGCGAGCCTGAACGAAGTTTGGATTGCAGGGTTGGCTGTTCACTAGTCAATACAGAGTTCATCCGGCGTCACCCTACTTTGTGGAAAAAGAAGAGCCACTTACAGAGCCATTCCGTCAATGACGAGCTTCATGGTAAGGAACTTTCCGTCGGTAGGGACACCGTTGGAGTCGAAAGTGGGCTTCTTTGCCGTGCTGAGGCCGTGCTTGTCGATGAGGTTCCACATGACCTCGTAGAGCATTGTGGCCCAGATCTCGCCGATGTCGTGGACTTCATTGTACTAGAACGCTCGCAGTCAGTAACTACCATCTGTAGAGTGGTTTGGAGGGCTTCTCACGGTGTTGGCGGTCGTGTACATGTAAGGGTTCACGTCAAGCTTAGTCGAGTACAGGTAGTTGCGAATGCCGGCCGGGTTGTTGTACACTGGAGTTCAATAGAATCAGTAACCGATCTTTCAAACAACAACATGGGCATAGTGCTCCTGATCGTCGTAAGGTAGCTTACCCCATGCACCTAGACTATAGTCCGTGTTGCGGGTGTCGGTGGGCTGTAGGCGAATGGCAGTTGCCATGAAGTCACCCCAACCTTCACTATTCGGAGTTAGCAATCCCTTTTGGACGAGATATATAATCTTGAATTGGCGCAGACAAGGAAGTGTCTCTAAGAAAACACTTACCCCATACCGCCAGCCTCAATTGTCTGGAGACAGTTGACGTTGGAAGGTCCACCGGTCAGACGGTTCGACACTGTGTACATGAAATTAGCAAAGCAACTTTTGCCTTGGGTCTTGGCCGACGCTGAATCACTTACGTCCGTGAGTATATTCATGGATAATAACACCAGCTTCGAAAGCGCAGTCCCTCTGCGGCGTCGAGTACGTCCATAGGTACATGCGCATGCGGCCAGACTGTCCATCTGCTGGCGTCGCGAAGTTGGCGCTGTTATCAAGCGTTAGAAACTATTGTGCATATTAAGGTGCGATAATAAACATACTTGTTAGTTCCCGAACCGTCTTGGGAGTTAACAATAGCGAAATCAGCGCCTTTGCCACCTTTGCCGTTGTTGTTGTTCTCGAAGTTGCCTGCAGCCTCTGTGAAGCCCAAGTCGTAGAGAACGTCATGGTATGTGTTCACGGTGTAGAAGAGCTGCGTGACAGACGCGTTGGCGTATGATGAGGGGGGAGACCATTTAACGCTCCAGTCATACTCGAAGTCAAGACTAGACGAGGATGGTCGGTAGTTGGTTTGCCACGTGCTACCGCCACTTGGGTTCGTCTGAGCTACGGCGTTGTCTATATAGATGTTAGCCCATGTTCCTACGTTCTTTCTCTAGAGCGCATGCTGGAGTTATAAGACATGCGCATCAGTGGTTGGATACTTACTGCCGCGGGTATCGGTGTATGAGGTGGTGCCGTCGCTGAACCAAGTGAATGTAGAGTCCGCGAGATCCCATGGATCTGTCAAGACGGTGCGAGAGCCAACGTCAGGGTCGTTCACGCCCCACGGACTATATCGGTCAGATATACTATACGTAAATAGCAGTATTGGTTGCAACACTTACTAGACTTCAAACTTGGCGTCCTGAACCCAGTCAATGATGCCATGGATTTCTTCGTTCGTCTTGGCGTCGACGTACGAGAGCAGCCAGTGATCGAGCACGTCAGTTTCAACTCGCCAGGTCAAGGCCAGCTCGCCGTTCGACTTGACAAAGTACATCAGGCGGGCTTCCGGATCCTTCTGAGCACCCGAGGTGCCCTTGAGCGTGAAGGTCTGAGGTTCCTCTGTCGGCTCAGCTGTCGCCTTGCCAGTAACTGGAATATCCAGCATGGACGTAGCTTTCTGCAGAGCTTGGGGAGCCTCGGAGAAGTCACGCTTGCTCAGAGGGTTCTCTGCGGGGATCTCTCCTTGATAGAAAGAGTTTCCGTACGAGAAGATGGTCCCATCAGCCGCAATCTAGTTCCTACGTCAGTCTAACTTGGTCCGCGATAGATGAAGAATTTTTCAGGAGAAGGAGTGCAGTCATACGTTGACGTTGAAGTCGGCATTGTCAATGTCCAGCCCATGAACAGTCTGCTTAAAGTTGACATGGGCAATTCCATTGTCACCAACATAGTGGTCATCAACGAGTCGGAATGTGGCATCGGGGGCTATGCCCTTCACGAGTGCTGTGGCCGTTTCCACATAAGAGTCACGCTTGAAGACGTGTAGCTTTGGGTTTGCACTTGTTGAAGCCTCGTTGTGATACTCAGGAGACTGTGTAATTCTGTAGGCATTCAGGTCGACAGCACGTCGGCGAACACCCGGCTTAGCAGCCGGAGCTGGATGGGCCGAGGCCGGTAGAGAAGCCCCAAGGAGACCGAGGAGCAGTAGTGACCGCATAGTGAAGAGTGACAAGCGATTGACGTCCTGGATTTGAGCAGACTGTCGTGGAAACAAGCAGACGTCCCTGACACCACCTCAAGACGAGACTCGACGCCATGGCGATAGACTGATCGCTTTTATATAAGAGTTCGCGTTCTAGAGACCGGCCCAACTTAGTCCTTAGATTGGGCATCCAGCTTCCTGTTTAGAATGAATGTGCGATATTAGTGACCGCCTGTTATCTCATATATCATTTGTTTCTGATTGCACCATTTGGCATGGTGGAGATACGCAACAGAGCTCGTGGACCATACTAGAGAAAACAGAGAATGCCCTTAGTACCAAGACGAGTGGTTGGTAAGTCTGCCTCGTGCATACGAGCCCCAAGAGGAAAGTGACTGCGTTCGTGATAACGATGTTGCGCTGCGCTCGCGGACACTTATTTCTGCATAGCAGTTGGTCAGCGGCTCCCAACCTGACCGAGGGACTCGGCAGGCGGCATCCTTGACATTCAGTACTAGCTTAGATGTGTAGTTGACGGGAGCCGATCACACACCTACTCGGTATAGTATTCAACCGCGACCCTATCTCCAGTCCCACATCTGGGGAACAGGTCTATGCAATAGGTCTAAGGAACATCTCAAGAGCTCCATCAAGACGCTATCGCCTCGACGTTGGCAACAAGGGGAGCTCTTGGATCAGCATTCACGGTGATGTGATCTCGTGCCGAAGGGAGGCGGCGACAGCTTCGGGATACGGACTGCACGTTGTGAGCACATCCCAAGGGACGTTTGCATTGTGCACCGTGTCCGTATCCACGGTTCATACCAATAAAACGGTAACTGTGCAGGTGGAGAGGTCAATAGAGCTCGGAAAGTTCATGGCACATTCTACTCACGGCCTAGCTCGCTCACCTGTGCTACGGCGGATAAGGCAAGCATTCAGCCTTGGCACGATGCGATCTCACCCGCCAAGCCTTACCATGGCTTAAGGGAGTAATGGTGAGAACTGACGAGGAGGAGCGTGAGAGATGCCGGTTTGCTCAGACAGGAAGACAGAAAGAGAGGGAAGAAAGAGCCCAGGTGCCGTCGGCGGTCCATCAGTAAATCCTACACCGGCATATTGTTGAAGTACAGCATCTAACTAACAAGCCCGGGCGACCGTTCCAATAGTGATTCTCGTCCGTCCAGTCGGCAGCGAAGCATTGGATGTAACCCTGAGCTGATATGGTATATTAACAAGGGCAGATATATCCTTCATTTGCTGTTCCAGCACGTTGGCGACTTCGTCGTGCGATGTGAGAATCAAGGGACCTTCCTAGAAAAGAAGGACGTAGTCCTCACGATTTCGTATTGCAGCTAGTTACCTTACCTACCGTAACCAAACCTCCTGCGCCCTTGTTCTCGACTCATGATCGCGAGAATCCAAGTCTCTAGCGTGATACTGCTAAGCGCCTATAACGCGTTCTCATTGCTCTGGTTGCCGTGAGTCCAATGCTGGGACCTGGACCATGACCGGAGTGGCAATAGTTTCCCAGATGATGAAATCTATCTCACTCGAGCAGCCGACTTCCGTTGCATCGCTGTCGGCCGTTGAGGTGATAAGTAAGCACACGATGTGTCATTATTCATCTGCATCGCCCCCGCCTACTGCCCTCCTATAGTATGCGAAAGCAGCGGTATGTGTTGTTTCGAAAAGGCAACTCAAGGGTATGACCAAATTTATGTGCGGGTTTAAAATAATCATGAGGCCAAGAAAGCCTGGAATGAACCAATAGAACGGTTTGCGCATCTGGCCCTTGGGCTTATCAATGCTTTACAATAGGCCATAAAATCCTTTCATTGTCTTGGCGGACTAGCATCTTTTTGATACCATACCTCACGCGATGAACTTCGGCATCCCACTCCTTCTAGATGTGAAGTCAGATGCGTGGGATAACGAGTATCGTAGTGTCAGGACAATCTCGCTGCTCCAGTCGTCGCCCTCGCCTGCGCGCCCGTTGTGAGACTTTCCATGTCCATACTTTATTTCTCATTCCTACTTGGCATCAGTCAATATTCACTGAAGCGAAAGATGCGTAAGTGCGCCCACAATCGATACGCCATACCCTCCATCAGTTGGGGAACTTCGCGACCACAGGAAATATTATACATACATCTATCATGCTTACCTGTTGTTCTACATATGTAGTTATCTGTGATACCATATTCTCCGAAAACCCCAGTTCACGCATCATAGAGGTCGCGGGCCTAATCTTTTGATAGAGACTTTTTCATTATTAACACAATTAACACATTCTAGTAGTGACTGAATCAGGACTGGATTGATACCGCAGGAAGGTTATATGTATCATGCGACTGACAGAACAGGAAAGCCTCTTGTAGGTATATGACCGCAGAAGATGACTATTTCTAACTCTAGACCCCTATATCCGACCCCGCCATATCTCCGCGTTGGATACTGTCTACAGTGCCTCTATTTCAGCCAAGAGAGTCGTGGCCATATCGTTCGCTTGTGCCGCCGATAGGATGCTAGAGGGACCAAAAATCCCGAGGTCTAACACGTCTTCATGCAATGCCATTTCAATGTCTACCCCCTCCTGTTGGTAGATGCTAGTGTTAGTTCGAGTACAGGTAGAGAATGCGGCATATAACTTACCGGATACGCATGTCTGACTGGATTGGGAGAGATATTTTCACTGTCTGGAGTGATGAGATAGGGCGATATATCGACACTCCTCGTAGACGGCTCGTCATCGTTTGTAACTTCATGAATGGTGACGGGGTTCGGTTCGGATCGTGACCGCTCATCGGGTCGAGAGAGGATATTCACGAATGTGTCGATGCGCACGCCGGTCCAATCACGTATCTCCCATAGACCAGCCGTAGAGTTTTCAAATCTGCTAATCTCAGCAATATCTTTTTGGATGTTACTTGCTACGGCGTTCACATCCCGGCTCAATGGATCTTTGACTCTCAGAGGAAGGATGGTGAGCGTCGGACATGGTACCTCCTCGAGAGCAGGGTAAGCAGAACGATTGGCTAGATAGATCCCAAAGACACAATTGATATCATCGCGTATATTTCTATCTTGACGAAGCCGCTTCGCAAAGGCCTTCGCATACGTGGCAAGTAGAATTGCCTGTGTCGATATACCGAATTTGGAAGTTCCAAGTCTAAGGCTACTTATATTGTCGATAGCCAGATGCCGAACCTGTCTGATTCTTTCGGCTTGGGTAGCGGCTGGAGCTTGCTGCAATCCGTGCAACGGTATAGATGAATTTCCGTTCAGGTACGATGTCCAGAATAATTTTCTTTGGGATTGGATCGGCGAAGCAAGGTGTTCCAGGGCGAAGTCATGCCACGGGGCTATGCTTAGAGGGGAAGCAGCCAGGGGAGCAGAATGGCAGAGCTTGGCGAAGCGATCTAGTATGATAGGCAGGCTTACGCCATCATACAATGCATGGTGCAGATGTAGATAAAATCTTGGTTCTCCTGGATCTCCTATGAATAATTGAGCGACGGCGAATGGCGTAGCCGCATACAGAAACTCCGATCGACCATCAGACTCGGTGCTGATACTCGTAGCATGGTTGCTCGTAAAGCTCGACTTGAGTGTCACTTGAAGAAACGGGAGGCTTGGTGAACCGGTTTTAATGAAATTGGTTCTTAACATTGCGATCTCGCTCACAAGAGCGATCCAAGCCCTAGAAATATTCATGACATTGATGGAACCGGAGATCTTGAAGGCAAACCTAGGGAAGAATGTAGCACCTGCACTATTTTGCCACGCGCTCAGCATGTGTACCTGCATCGGCGAAGCTGGAAGTATAGTCTCAATCGAGTTTTCGTCAAGCTTAGACTGTTGGATAAGTGTACGAATCTCCTTTCCGGCGATGGTTGAGCTGAGCCCTAGCGGATTCTGGGCCGAAATTTTGGGGGCTTCGCTAGGTGTTCGATTCGCTTGCTCTAAGATATCACGTATTGAGGGTATAGTCACCAGATCTTTAGTAGAGATCTCTAGCCCGCGTTTTCGGAGCATTGAGCTTGCTTTGATTGCAGTAATGGAATCGAGACCGATGTGAAATATTGACAGATTAAGATTAATTGCATGCCGGTCGACTTTGGATAGATCAGATAACACGTCGAGCATCGTCTCGTATCCTTCGGGGAGCGATGTAACTAGTTGGAAATCACGCTTGTCCACGCGCGGATCGCGTTCTTGTACGTGGACTTCGTTTTCAAGCGTCACAGGCTGTAGACCAGAGACAGACACTGTTGGAGGGCCATGTGAACTGAACTCGAGAACTTGCTTATCGAGATTACGAGAGAAATACTGCAAGGCTCCCTCTAAACTCTCTCCGAGATTCTCCACGCCTTGGGAAGACATGTATCCCTTGTCACAAGCGATACGCCACACAGCACTCTTCCCTGTAATGTCCAGTTCGGCAGACAAAGGATATTCCACTGCTGAAACAGAAGCTGTTGATTTGAAGAGAGGACTATGGCCCATGTTGTTGTCACCAGCATTTTGCAGAAGGAAGATGGTGTTGAAGAGTTGGCCGCCGTGACTTGTAGTGAACTTTTGAACGTCACGCAGTGGAGTATGTTGGAATTCAACAACACTAGACACGATATCTTGACAATATCCAAGAAAATCCGTGACGGTCCCATGTAGTGCAAGTCTCAATGGTACAGTATTCATCGTAGGGAACATCAGCCTTTGAGCTTCCTCAGTGTCCCTTCCCGATAGGACTACACCGAAGACAACGTCTAAGGACTTGGTTAATGAAGCAAGAACAGCAGCCCAGCATGCTTGACCAATGACTTGTGGTGTAACACGTAGATTCTTGCATAGCGTCCTAATTCCCATATTGCTCATTCTCGATTGTTTCTCAAGTCGATGGAAGGTGTCTTGCCTTAGCGCTTTGCTTAATTTTCGAACGAGGGTGGGTTTGGCTCCGTGCAGAAGGTCAGCCCAGAACTCATGGGATTGCGCACTAGATCGCGAGATCATGCTTGAGAGGTAAGACTTATAGGACTGCCGAGGTACGTAATTGTTATTATATGCGTCTTGGATGTCCTGATGAAGCATATTGAGGGACGAGCCATCATATAATGCGTGAGCGATAGACAAAACAAACCATTTCCCCGTTTCTGCTTCGGCAAATTGTACTTGAAACAGGTCTGAAGTGCCCTGGCCCTTCAAAGCACGCATTCTTGCCATATTTGTGAGTTTGGAAATGTCATCCATATTGGAGATTTTGACAATCGGTTCAAATTCGAGCTCGCACTTCTTGACAACCTGACCGTAGGCAAAATTGACTCTGGAATCGTCGACCTCGAAAAAAACGGTTCGTAGGATAGGAGAGTTTGCGTATACCGTCGATAATGCCAACTTCAAGCGGTCGATATCAATGTCTGGCTGAAGTTCAAGGGCATCGTGGTTGAAATATGTATGAAAATCTGAGCGCAACATCCCTGCTACCATAGCATCCTGGAGTGATGTTGGCGGTAGAATAGCTTCAACATCTGAAAACTCGAGACCTGTACGGCGATAGCAGTCTTCTAGAATTAAAACAATACCGTATATCTCGGAGGTACTAGATGGGCTTATTGTTGGAGGTGATTTTTCGAGGCTGGCTATGATGCTTTCCAACGTCGGCTGTTTCATCAGCGTGCCCACAGAAGCACGATATCCTAACCCTGTCAACTTTCCAGCTAGTTTTATAACATCGATGCTATCAAGGCCGAGGGCAAAGAGATTGGTTTCTTCTGAAATTTCATTTTCATCAACATTGGCAAGTATCGCGAGTTCATGGCGAATGTTATACGCTTCCGCATCCCAGGTAAATGACTTTTCAGACGAAGGTGTGTTGAGATTCGTTGATGCGATCGATTCTGCAACTGGTATAGAGACACGCTTATTCATATCGGGATGGACCTCCTCGGTCACTACCGACGGGGTAGCTTCATTGCTTTGCACAATGATCGAGTTGAGTGATTCAGTATATTGAATTAGGAGTTCGTTTAGGGCTGCGTTATCAGCTATCCCGCGTTGAGCTGCGAGAGTAACACGGAGCGTGTCGTCATCAACCAGAATCAGCTCAATAGCTAGTGGATAATCTGGGTGACCCGGAGAATCATCAATTGTCCATAGTGTTGGCTTGTTCTCAGTCGTCGATCTATAGTCGCGGTCAAAGGTGAAAAGGGTGTCAAACAGAGGTTGTCCATTTGCGCAAAGCTTCTGTATATCACGGAGAGGTGTGTGAACGAATGCGAGGAGGTTGTTGTTGGCCGCTTGAATTTTATGTGTTAATGATGCCCAAGATGTGTCATCGGAGAAGTCCGCTCGAACTGGTAGCGTGTTGAACAGTGGCCCAACAACCAAATCTATATCGTTAATGGCGAGTGATCTCCCTGAAAGAATGACCCCGATGGTGGGAGGATTAGCAAAATACCGGCGCAACGTACGTAACCACGCTGCTTGTAATAACGTCTGGTGGGTGACTTGAAGCTTTTTACGCCTGTCTTCAAAGCCATCGAGTTTGATGCGGTGATGTATGAGACTGTGTGTGGCAGAAGGGGTAGTTATGAGACTCGGCATTGATTGGAAGCGATGGTATTCAAGGAGAGACTTCCAGAACTGATGAGACTCTTGGTGGTTTAGCAGTGATCCTTGGGGTAATACAGATATGAATGCAGGCCCTGGTTGCCATGAGTTTCCGTTATATTCTGCTTCCACGTTCTCGAGGATAATGTTGAGGCTACGTGCATCGTACACGCCATGGAAAAGCCTCAGTAGTAGATAGTGCTGCCCGTCAACTTCCACGTGATCTACTTCCACAGGGGATCTTAGGACGTCACGATTAGCCTCGATCCATCGGCGCTGTCGTTCTGTAGTAATTTTTTCGAATGTTTCCATTTTTATTTCCATGTCGAACCATCGCAGCGGCTGATTTCTAGTAGAAACTTGAAGGATTCCATCAGGGGTGTCAAGGAAACTTGTTCTCAATATTGAACAGGAGGCTATAACTTTGGCGAGGGCGGCCTTCAGGCGACTGAAAGACACGTTGGGGTTTAGGCGAAGGCGGAATTGGTTGAAATAAGCAAGTTGGGCTTCGCGAACCTTTGACCTGGCTACGATACCCTGTTGCAACGGTGTACATGGTGCTATGTATTCCACGTCGGTTTTGTTCACCTCGAGAACCTTACTGGCCAGACCTATATATCGGTGGTGAATTGCCTTAATGAGCTGATTGATCTGTAAAGAACTTGGAGTTGTGGCCCTATCTTCAGTTCTTTCTAGGGCCCGAGAGAGCTGGTCGATTTGTGGGTGCCGTAGAATCGTAGAGGAAGTTGCCGAGGAAAATTCCATTGTCCTCAGCTGCCTAGCTAATCTTGTGGCCGTGATAGAGTCTATACCGAGTTGAAATACTGTCGTAGTTGGACTTATATCCTTTCCCTGGACATGTGTCACTTGCTGAATTGCTTTCAGCACTTCTCTTTCAATATCATTAAGTGCGCGACGACTTGGGCGGGAGCTTGTTGAGAGAGTTTGAAGCTGTTCATGCGATAATTCCGAGAAGAGCTTCTTCAATTGGTTGCTGTCGACTTTGTTGTTGCTGGAAAGGGGTATCCTCGATACGCATATAATGAACGATGGAACCATGTACATGGCGAGACGAGATCTACAAGAATCCTGAGCGCGCTCCGCAAATTTCATGTGGTCCGCGTCGTAGAAGACCTCTAGTTCGCGTGTGCTGCTTGACTTGGAAGTTTCAGCAATGAATGACACAAGGAGGTCTATATCTTGGGCTCTTCGCTTGATCACAATAGTGGCAACATCGCCTCCTTTTTCAGCGAGCGCTTCTCGGATAGTATGATTAATTTCGCCGATCTCCAGTCTTTGACCGCGAAGTTTCACTTGATCATCTGCACGACCAATAAAATCAAGCGAGTTGTCGTGAAGCACTCTAACAAGGTCGCCTGTGCGGTAGACTCGCTCACCTGAAGCCTGCAGTACGGGGAAGCGCTCTCGGGTGAGCGCTTCTCTGTTCAAGTATCCTGTACCAACAAGTTTACCAGACACACACAACTCTCCGACACCTCCACGAAGGATTGGTGCCTCGGAACCGGGTTCGAATATGTATGCTCCAACATTGGGGAAGAGGTTCCCTATGTTTGACGGTC
This sequence comes from Xylaria sp. FL0064, assembly GCA_022593225.1. Lineage (NCBI taxonomy): Eukaryota > Fungi > Ascomycota > Sordariomycetes > Xylariales > Xylariaceae > Xylaria > Xylaria sp. FL0064. The sequence goes on along the minus strand of JAJKLE010000010.1, from coordinate 745,453 downwards.
TTCCATTCTGAGGCACACCTCGGTACATGGATATTCCAATTGTCGCTTCGGTTGGACCATAAGCATTATGTATCACACGCTTAGATCCCCATACTTCTAGAATATCTGAACGTAGCTTCTCTCCTCCTGTGATGAAAACACCCCTGCATAGGCTTGGGCATTCGTCGGGACTAATGAGCCTCGCTAGACTAGGGGTCAAATCGATGTGCGTAATCTCAAGCTTAGAGATTGTCGTCGGTAGATCACTAAGGATGACATCTTTGGGCGCTGCCACGACGGTGATCCCAACATACCAAGACCAATATTGTTCCAAAATGGACACGTCAAAATGAAATGCAGCGAACTGTAACCACCTTGAAGTGCTATCCCAGCGTCCCTCAAAGAGATGCTTGAATGCTGCCATCGCTTGGGTGGCATTCTCATGGCTTATTAGACATCCCTTAGGGGTACCTGTTGTACCGCTCGTATACAAACAGTAGCACGTATCAGAAGGCGATATCTGACGCTGCAATGAAGGACAAGACGTTGGAAATGATTTTAGCATACTCTCGCTCACCATATGAACTGGAAGTGAAGCCTTATCCGCCCAGTTAAAATTCTCGCTAATCATTAACATCGCTGCGTTCGAGTCGTTAAGAATGAAGGCTTGGCGCGTAGCTGGAGCCGAGGGATCCAGACAGAGAAATGCGCAACCCGCTTTGAGTATACCAAGGAGTGTAAAATAAGCGATTGGACATTTATTGAAACATGTCGCGATGATGCTGCCAGGAGGTACTTCTTGCCCAGTAATGAAGTGGGCAATTTGATTGCCCAGCGCGTCGAGTTCCCGGTACGTCCATGTCCGAGGATTCTTAAAGTCGGCTACCTCGTCTATGAATTCAAGAGCTACGGCAGAGGGTACCAACTGGGCGGACTGCTCTAATAGTTCATGTAGAAGACGAGTATCTACGGGAAGCGACTCGCAACTCGAAGGAAGGATTGAGAATAAATCGGGCCGGCTGATGGCGGGGGGCGTGGCGCTTTCGGCTGGGAAAAGCAGTTTCAAGAGTATCGCCTCGAACTGGTCGAGAAGGAGGATGGCTTGTTCTGGTGGAAGGATGCTGGCTCTAAAAGCTAAGTTTAGCCGAGTTATGTTTGGTGATGACTCTTCGACTTCAAGAGAGACTGGATATTCGACCGATGCATGCTCTTTGACTGCATGAAATAATATTTTTTTCGAGTTCTTATCCATGGCCTGGTAGATCAGGATAGTGTCAAATATTGCATCAGCAGTTCCTAGACAGGATTGAATCTGAGTCATGGGCATAAACTGGAAGCGGCGTAATTCGCCGTTATACTGCATCATAAATCGAATCAAGTCGGAATCTGAAGCTACATTGTCAGCTATGACAGGTAAAGTAGTAATCATTGGAAGTGTGATATTCTGTGCCAGATCTGTAGTGCGCCCGTCAAGGACAACTCCAAAAGTAACCCGAGATTCTCCGGTGTACGCGCTGAGGAGACGCGCCCAGGCGGCTTGAAGAGTTGCTTGCACCGTAACTCCAGTATTAGAAGCTGCCTGACGGAGGGCTGATGATGAAGTTTTACATGTTCGAGACATTGTTAACGTATCAGAGCTGTCTCTGTGAAGTGGTGTCATGACGGGGAATTTATGAGATGCGAAATCATCTGCTTTCTGTTTCCAGAAAGTTTCTCCTGCTGATTGGCTCGACTGCACCAGGTTACGGTAATGTGACAATGCGTGATTCAGGCTTATCACTGTCGGGTTGATACCATGAGAAATTATGTCGCTCAGATCCTGCAGTAGACTCCGTAGTGTGAAGGCATCGTAAAGAGCATGGTGCATGGCAAGATGGATCGTTGGCGATCCTTCGCTACCAACACTTGCGGGCATCTGGAGGGCAAGTCGCCAAGGTGGCAGTGCTAGTGTTCCTAGGCAATCGGCGGTAGCATTCGAGAACCATTGCTCGGAATGAAATGTGTCAGGTTCGTATGTTGTCAGGGGAATAGTAAAATGATCCGCGGCATAGACCAACATCGCAAAGGTGCTGTCTGGATGATCTGTCGGAATAAACCCTGTTCGAAGAATTTGGTGACGAGTGGCGAGCTGCGACCATGCCCAAGCAGTCGTCTCTAGATCCGCGGGTATATCTAGCACCCAGGAAGAATAGTTAAAGTAGTATCGTCCCCTTGAATCTATAAACTGCGATAATAAGCCTTGCTGCGTGGCGGTACAAGGTAATACGGCCTCGATAGTTCCCGAATCAACCTCATATTCGAGTAATTCTCCTTCAACATGCTTTTGAAAGTTTCCAAAGTCATGGTCTCTGTATAAGTCCTCGTCCACGGAGTTTTTTATAGCAGCCGCTATACCCGCACATGTTGGATTCTCGATTACGTCAATTGCAGACACGACGAGACTCTGTTGGCAAAGTAAGTTCGCTAACTGGATAGCGGTGATACTATCAAGGCCGTATCGATAAATCGGGGCGTGGCGTTTGATCAGACTTTCGGGCACTTCTACCAGCTTCGCTAATGTCTGGCGGACTGACAATTCTAACGCAGACCAATCTTCCTCGCCGCTATCTGCTGAATTGGGGAGGCCGTTCCTGACTGTAGGAAAATCATTGGGACGATTGAATAGCTGCGGGACGGTGTTTTTCCAATCCTCTGGTAGCGCGTCGCTCGTGAAAATGTGGGAAGATGGATACCTCAGGCAGGTGTCAAAAACATAGCTAAATATATTGTATATCAGCTGTAGAGCTTGATGGGAGAACTTTGATCTAAGAATAATTTAGCCAGTTTTACCCTTATAAGATTTATCAAGATTGTAGAATAGCTTACACATCTCGGTGAAGCTGTATCGTAAGTGTGTCTTGCAGCTTGTTAGGAATAACTTCGCAGATGATAGGGATCTGTCAAATTAATGAGCGAGCATATCACATGTTCAAAGACAATTATGAGGACTTACATCCATGAAGCCATCTTCGTATACTAGGGACCATATCCTGTCATCCAAAGGAGTCATGGGAGGCTGAAGAATGACTAGAGTGTCGAATAAACGCTTCTGCGCATTGACTTCTCTCTGGATTTGTCGCAAACTTGCGAACTGATACAACATCATATTAGCGTTGAGGCTTTGGAACCCTTTCATCACATCCATCAGAAACGTGGACGCCGATAAATCCATTCGAATTGGCAAAGTATTGAAACAGGGCGCCACTAGGTTGTCGATCCCATCTAGTGAAATAGAACGACCCGTGGTAATACTGCCAAATGAAATATCGCTCTTTTCGGTTAATATTGATAGTGTTATTGCCCATGCAGTTTGAATTAGTGCTAGCATCGAGATTCCGGCGTCTCGTAGCTGTGACTCGATAAATTTCAGGGATGTTTGGGAGACGTCGGCGGTTAGACTCTTGGGAATTGCGTCTTTTGGCGACTCTGCAGATTTCAATGGAACAGGCTGGAACCCAGCAAAAAGGTGTTTCCAGAAGTTACTCAGACTTGAATTTGATAGCTGAATTTCCCGAAGAAACGGCTCTACTGAAGGAGGATCTGCTAGATGCTTGCCGTTATACAATGCCTCTATTTCAGATAGCATGATTCGAATGGAAATGCCGTCGTACATTGCATGATGACAGACAAATGAGAGGTAGTCTCCAGATTCTTCAGTGCGAAGTATGGCCAATGCAATAGGGGGAACGTCGCAACCTGCAGCGATTGAGGCAATATGCTCAGAAGCCCGATCGTGTAATGAAATACCGTTCGACTCCAAGACCTGCCATTCAGGAACGTAGTCATCCAAAACTACTTGGACAGCTGGGTGCTTAATATTTTCAGAAATAACGAACAACGTCCTCAAAATCTCATGACGTCGGACGACATCATTCCAAAGGCCCATCATAACTTGATATGGTATGCAGAGATGAAATAGCATGTGGTTGTAGTAGGTCATTCTCCTATTGGCTGCGGTTGATGAAGAACCCAACGACGATATCACCATTACTTCCTGCAGCGGAGTGCAAGGGAGTACCTTTGCGATTAATTTTCCCTTGGCTTCAAAGCGTTCTCGCATCGTTCGTCCAATTTCTTCCGGGAGTAGAGGGATATGAGAAGACGCCGGCTCTTCAGGGGTTTCCAGTTCATCAATGACCGAGGCGAGTCGACTGATATTTGGATTCTGCAAGAGTAACGATAAAGGAATCCGCTTTTTCAAGAGAGATTGAAGCTTACGAGCGACAGGCATGGCAGATATCGAGTCCAGGCCAAGCGCAGAGAATGTGGTCCAACGACCAATATTACTCCTATTCTGATTCAGGGAATCAGCGACCACGTCAGCAATCAACGTCTCCGTGTCAGACCAGTCTACGTGCATGTCAGCTTGATCCTCAATAGAGCCGTATGAGTTTAACGCTCCAGTCGGAAGTTCCCGCACTGAGCTGCGAAGTGCGCCGTCGTCCGCCTTGCCAGACGAAGTCAAAGGCACTATAGATATGGGAAATATGAATGTAGGGACCATATAGTCGGGTAGTTTGGATTGAAATGCGTATCGCAGTGTCCTTATTTGTTCCCTGACTCTATTCGTGACAGGCAGCAGCTGAAACTTGTCGAGAAGACTTTCGAAGGGCACATAAAAAAGCGCAAGTTGTTGGAGTCTTGTGTCTTCATGGGAAAGAAGTATAGTTCTGCAATTCTGTATGAGACCAGAATTCAAAGCGACTGCCTGAACTTCGTGAAGTTCGATTCTTAAGCCTCGAAGTTTAACTTGTGTGTCAATCCTTCCGTGGATGATAAGAGAGCCGTCAGGTAGCATACGGCCGAGATCTCCAGATCGATACAATCTGCCGTAATGTGGATGATCAATGAATCTTGCGGCGGTTTCTTCAGGGCGTCTTAAATAACCTGCTGCTACTTGGTCACCGCCAAAGCATAGCTCACCTATACACCCTAATGGCACGAGGTGCGTAGAATTCGGGTGTAGAACAAATGTAGACGTATTTTCAAAAGACCATCCTAGGAACTGTGATGCGTCACCGCTAGAAACCTTACGGACCGTGCAGATGTTAGTTGTCTCCGAAGGGCCATAACCTTTTCGTGTTAGTTACCTGAAAGTCCAGAAGAGGCGGGTGATAGTAATTCTACCTTGGTACAGATACTGTGACCACTTTCGAAGCACTTCGTCGGTCATCGGCTCGCCAGACGTGACTAGAAACTTTACAGTAGGTACATTTTCGGGGTTCAATAAAGATGCCACTGTCACAGTCAAGCTGAGATGGGTAATCCTGAACATTCGTACAGCACGTTCAAAATCTTCAAACAATGTATCATTTGTAGCGGCACACAAGCACATGCCGTTAGCCCAGGTAAAGAATATTTCGAAGACGGAAACATCAAATGCTTGGGAGCAGGCTTGTAACATCCTGTCAGACAAATCGTGTGGGTATATACCCGAAAGAATGCTGATGTTGCTCAGAATGTTTCGGTTGGTGACTGCGACGCCTTTGGGGGTGCCAGTGGTGCCACTGAGGGTTGTCAGTAACAATGTACAAAGAAAAGGTAGGATTTATACTCTCCAAGTCATACCTAGTATAAATAACGTATGCTAAGTCAGTCGACAGGCTATATTCACCAGGGTTGGTATCTAAATAGCACGAGAGATCCACGACTTCAAGATTAACAACCCTGGAAGATTCTCGGCCCTGTACAAGCGAAGCTGACATCGTGTCTACAATGCATAGACATGGTTCGGCTTGATCAAGGATAACGTTCACCCGCTCAGGTGGTGTGTTGGGAAGAATGGGGAGATATGCACATCTGGTCTTGAGTATACCTAGCATGCTGCAGTAGAGTAGAGGTGATTTATCCATGATAATAGTAATAACACCACCAGAAGTAAGATGGTATTGTAGCAGGTAGCGAGCAATCTGGTTTGCCCTGGAATTAAGGTCATGGTACGACAATAATTTTAGATCCTTTGCTGACGGACTTATTGAAGTGGCAAAACATAACGCAGTCGCCGAGGGATATCGCGATGCCGAGTTCTCTACCATCTCTGGCAGACTGGAATATGTTTCTATAGTCCTTGGGTTGCGATTGAAATGGGATAAGCTGTTGAAAGGGAGACATTTGGGAATAGTTTCGACTAGAGCATCGGGATGACTGCTGAAATGACGAACAAGACTGCTTAGATGGCTTACAAAAGTTTTGATTAGAGGCTGTGGAAGCGAGTCTGTCTGTGACGTCGTTTGGCACATGAAGTGGTCGCCGCAGGGTTGGATCTCAACCAAAAGCTTGGCTTCTGTAGCATCGCGGTGCCAGGCCTCTCGTACAATGCTTGAGTCTTGTTTGCGGCTAGCAAGGGATTCTTGATACGCAAAAATAACATCAAATAATCTTGAGCTAGCTGAGAGACCGGCCGCTTGATTTATTTTAGACAACGGGATGTGGCCATGTAGCAAAGTTTCCCGATTAATTGCTTGGATTCTCTGTAGCAGATCAACAATTGTCTTGTACTTTGAGATGTTGATTCGTAGGGGGAGTGTAGTCATACATGGCCCCATGAGCTTGTCTAGCCCAGCTAATGGAAGACTTCGACCTGATGAGACACAACCAATTGTGATATCTTCACTACCTTGGACTGCAGTCCACAGCCATACAAGACACGCCTGAAACAGTACTTGAGGACCCACGGAAGCCTTTAGCATGAGGTCTTTTAGGTCTTGAGGATGAAGAGGGATCTTTGTAACAGTGACATTTTGTTGTGGCTCGGGAACAGCTATAGTCCTAAAATCCGACGTCGCAGCAGCTCCAATTCCGCGAAGGTGCTCGGCCCAGAATTCCATCGAGTTGATACGGTCGCCCTCGAAGTTGTCGTGGATTTTCCTCATGATATGGGAGAATTGAGGCCTCTCAATTGGCGGTGCACCGCTCAGTAGGAGGGATAAGTCTTTGATAATGAGGTCGACTGTCCACCCATCGTAGATTGCATGATGTAATGTCAGTAATAGTGTAAATCCTCTTCCTCCAGGACCCGAAGATCGAATTTCGATCCTTAATGGATGAAGAAGAAACAGTTCAATCTCCTTGACTCCATGTGTTGAATTGGTTCCGTCCATACTGTCGTAAAACTGGGCATCATCTAGCCGCTTCCAAATCACTTGACACAGTTGGTTTTCCACAAAGGCAAAACCGGTTCGAAGAATTTCATTGCACGCTGCCAACTTTCTAATGCTTGCACGTAATACGTCCAGCTTGACTGGAGAGTTCAGCTCGAGTTCGATATAATTGATGTACCGATCAGCATTTTTGAGGGTCTCAGCGATCATTGATTGCTGTAGAGGAGTGGGCCTTTCTAAACGATCAATTTCTTGAATTTGATCCCCCAACGCAGGTTTCAGTTTTAGTTTATCAGGAAACTGGTTAAAAGACTGATTGTACGTTGACTGATGATTTGAATTAGAAGTAGCCCCCTCCGGGCCGACATCTCGTATCCTTAGTCGCAGTGCTCGGGGCGTTTTGGTTTTCAGAATATCCACTGGGGTGATGAATATACCACTTTCTCTCAAAGTAGAAGCGTATTCAATGGCTGCCAGTGAATCCAACCTGGCGGCAGAAAATCTCGTCAGGGGGCCAACTTGTTCGCCGAATATAGTAGTAGCTACCTCACAAATGAGACGCTCCTGATCATCGATAGCTGCTTCGTGGGTAGCTGTGTTCATTGCCCGAGTAGTATAGTCGTGGACTAGTTGCTTCCTGTTGATCTTGCCCGACGGTAACTGTGGCAGTCGTTCCATAATTATGATATCTGTGGGTATCATGAAGGCCGGCAACCAAGACCGACATTGAGTCCAAAGTTGGGTTTGGGTGTTCGAATCAGAACCCTGTTCCATAGCAGCAAATGCAACTAGGACATTCGATACCACTGCTGCAACGGCATTGTGGCACCCCGGCGTCCTTAAGAGGGCTTGCTCAATTTCTGCCAGCTCGAGCCTTTGACCATTTAACTTTACCTGGCTCTCATCAATTCTGCCCAGGCACTCGATAGTCCCGTCTGGCTGAATCTTTGCCTTGTCCCCGGTTCTGTATATTCGTCCCCACTGTGTGTTAATGAACGAAGTTGCGGTTTGTTGGGGCCTGTTTAAGTAGCAGGTAGCCAGCTGCAATCCGCCGAGAACAAGCTCTCCAACCTCTCCTTTGGCAAGAATCTCGAACTGGTACTCCACACTACTGTCAGTTGGTATGCGGGTGACGAATGCCGAAACGGTGTCAAATGGTCTGCCTATTATGCCCCTATTTGAAGTGGCTGCAAAAGCCCCTTGAACAGTGCTGCGGGGATCGTAAGCTGAGATCCAAGAGTCCTCATCGAGAGGAATGCCTCACCAGTGAATTGTGGCCTCTGTAGGACCGTACATGCCCCATAATATACTCGTCCTTTGTTCATCACCACCAAATTCCCGAATAACCGGTTCAGTAAGCATTTCACCTATGGTTAAGAGGAGTCGTAAATTCGGTGCCCGCGAACGTTGCCTTAACAAACTGCCAGCTACAGACGGCGTTAATTCACATGCATCAACTTCCATCGTTGTTAAGACCCCAACGAGGTTAGTCAACATTTGTGCACGATTGCATCCCACTAATGTTGCCCCCCGGAAAAGGGGAAAGAAGATTTCAAACACAGACACGTCAAACGTCGGGGCGGCAAACTGAAGGAACCTCGAAAAGGATGGTATATGTCGGTCGTGGGCTAGGATTGATTGGGTTGCGGCCAAGTGGGAGATGACAACACCCTTAGGCGTGCCTGTCGACCCCGAAGTGTACATAACATATGCAGCATCTTCTAGCTTAAGCTTCCGGTCACTAGGAAAATCATAGCCCTTAGTTTCCAGGCCATCTAAGATATCTTCGATGATTATGGTCCTATAGGTGTTGTCGCCTGCGGGAAGCTTGGAGGCAAGATTTCGGCTCACCAGCACAATTTTCGCTTTCACATCGTCAAGTATAAATCTCAGCCTATCAGGTGGAGCATCCGTATTCAAAGGACAAAAGGCGCCACCGGCCTTGAGCGTAGACAGTATGGCAATATAGAGTTGAGGTGACTGAGGGGCGAGAATAGGGATAATTAAAGGGTCTTGTGCCTCGGGCGCCTCGGCGGTTGACCTCAAAATACACAATAAGATGGAAGCCAATGCGAGAGATGTTGCATGTAGCTGGGGATAAGAAAGAGCAATTCGCTGGCCATTTTCAGACAGAAATTCGATGGCAGCGCACGAATCATCATTAGCCGACAGTGGGACAAGCTCATGGAGGAAATACGGTCCAGGGAGCCTTGTCGGGTTGGCATTCAGGATGGAGAGGCCATCGATATGCAGGGGCCGTGGCCGGGCCAGAGACATGTCCGTAACACAAGGGCACGGAAATACCGTCACCTCACAGCGGACTCGACGGCGATAGTACTCGGCGGGAGATATATGTCAGGGAAACTGCCGTGACATCTACAGCATCGTATCGGAAGCGGTAGAAAGACAGGGGTTGATGGAGACAAATGCAAGAACAAAGGCTCTTATTGTTCTGCTCGGACGAACCAGAGGCGGACGGTGGTGTGTACAGCAGCCGGTACGACAAGCAAGGAGCGGTTCTGGAGATTGGTCGAGCAATTTACGGGAGGAGGGGAAGTAAAGCATGAAGCGTTGTTCAATGTTCAAGGTTGCCTCTAAGTACCTGCCTCGAGGTACAATAGATCTAGATGGTGGAAGCATGAAGGTACTACGAAAGTAGACGCTTCCTCTGTAAATAGAGCGCTGGTGGAGGGGCTTCTAGCGTTATTTTAGCGTTCTAACCCCCTTTCGAGCTAATGCGCTTTCAAAGGCATTATTGTTATATAGACAATTACATAATTTTGAATAATCAACATTACAAGCATTACACATAATTCCTACTATTCTAGGTATTTTGCTGGAATAGTAAAGATGGCTCTGTTTTGGCCCTTAGAGCTGAAAAGGTAATGAGACATTGGGAAGTAAGCTAACATCCCTTCCAAGTCCATACGTCCAAATGCTGCAGCTGCCCACAGCTGCGGGCCCTACCAGCAATTGAACTGCATTCCAATATTTAGGGAGCTCTACACGTTAAATTGATTCGTTCATAGTTCTCCTGGGCTCATTTTCATAATTTTTAAATGAGATGATATATCGAGGACATACAAGTATTCCTTATTATTCAGGTATGTGCAGTTTGTCGATGTGTGAACATCTCCTTATGCCTAATTATTTAGCAGTACATATCCGTCTGCCCTAGGGACCTGATGTATAGAGTCAGCTCATAAATCCCTCAGGTTGAGAGATACGAGGACGACAGTAGGGAAGTACATCGAGACGAACGAGCCTAACCGTGAACCGATCAGGCTTTGTCAGCCTATTAAGTAGGCAGGTCATAAAGACGCCTACAAGTTAAGTGTGTCCGCATGTCAATGGATGTGCAGATAAGCATCATTCGGCTTGGCAGAACAGTACAGTATCGCTCTATAAGTTGCGGGGGACGACACTGTTTGCCTTCCGAGTCCACGAGTACTTATTCAGTACATTCATACAGGTATGCAAACGAACGTCACCAGGCTCAGTCCATATGCTGCACACAGAAAAAGCCAAAGTAGCATAGTGGGATAGACAAGACTATAGCTGCACGAAGAGGTGGGGGAGGGTGGGATGCTGTAAAGGAATATAATAATACTGCTTAAGTGGCGTATGTAACAGTGAGTAATAAGTTTTAGGTATAGGCCGTGCATATGATTCTGGCAAAACTTCAGATCGATGTCGTTTCCAGAAGCTCTGCCTCCATAATATTTGCAACTGCCCTTGCTCTTGTTGTGCGGTGGAATCGAGTTGACTCTAAATGCATGACCTTTGCCATTCCGCAAGATCTATACAATATTGAGAAGATGGAAGCGGCCTGGGCGCCTGAGCTTCACCAAATTACTTCTAGGGAAAAGTCGAGGCTTCTGATAGTGTTATGCTTCGACAAGAACACTGAGGATAAGTCTTTCATTCAAGTCAATAAGAGGAAGCTTGCTAGCGCGCCATCGACGAATTTCAGGTGGTTTTTGCGATAGATGATTACTCAGCCCTCGCACAAGGCACACATCATAACCTTATGGAAATAGCTCCCAGTGTCTCCGCATCAGGGGCTCCGAATCGGCTACGGCAATTCGTAACTCGCCATATTATGTACCAATATCAACACTGTAGAACACAGTCATGGTACAAACCAGTTGACTCATTTTCCTCTCGAGGCGATATGAGAAAAACTTGAGACACTCCCACACCAGCCACACCAACTATACCACGCAAAGCTATCGCAGATACAATTAATAAATAGATTGACAAAGTGCCAGAACAGCTATTAGATGTAATTAACGCTAAAAGTTAATATACTAGCCTTTCAATAGCTTTGGAAAGTGGCTGCTTTAGGTGGTGTAGGTGCCTCAAGTTTTTTTCAGATCGCCTCGCCTCTTTTCGCATCTAACGACCTTCCTCCTCGACAAAACTGCTCCGATAGTTGCAGGAAACCCCGGCAATAATCGGGCACATCCTGGTGCTTAGTGCCATACCAAGAAATAATGGTTCTACCGAAGATCCCGGGTTGATCTTATCTGATGATCAGATAAAAATTTTTCTGTCAAATCGCCAGATTAATATGGGGTACGTCGACAAGGATAGGGAACTACCCCTTGCTACCGTACGATCTGATAACCTGAACGCCGAAATTAAGCTCTATGTTGGGCTTGCCCCTGGCGCCCGATGTCAAACCTTCTTCCCTGCCACGCGAGAGTCCCACTAGGAGACTAGTAAATGTTGCTTCGTCGCGAACTCGGAGCCTTCTGTCGGAGACGTCAATGAGTGGTGTATACATGTAGAAGATAGGTAGGTAGGCAAGGCGCAGGTAAGGACGTGGGGGCATTCATGATGAACCCGTGCCGGGAACATCCACTACCTACTTTACTCAGTGCCTGCAAACATCATCCATCGGTAGCGCGTCCATCACGTGGGACAGTGATGTTGACCTCCCTATTCCGAACGATTTTAGTCTAGCCCCACTTCGCCTTCGATTTCTGTTACGATTCCGCTGTTGAGACGGAATTATACGCAGTCGATCGTGAAATCGAGGCACTGAGCCGCAAACGCTTCCTCGCAGGGCCCAGTCGCCCATGCTTCGTTTTGTGAAGCCCATCTCCAAGCCTGTCATACGGGAATCCGTTGCAGCCCGCAAAGAGGGAGAATGCAAGGGCTGCAGATTGGTCGGCAGTTGAAAGTTCGAGGGACTCTGTCTCGAGCACAGTATCACCTCATCTCGGCCGTAACGAGCCAGCGACTTCTTTAAGTCTGCCGGCACTACCTTCTACCAGCCTGGCGCTCCTCTTCAAACGACAGTCCGTCCCCTCGTGGGGGCCGGCCGAACGTGAGCGCCCGTGGATGCGCGATTTGCTTGAGATGGTGGAGCTGGCGGCAGAGTTGGCTGATGAAAACTCACATGCCACCAATGATACTCCTAAATCTTGCCAATGTCGCTACGGCAACTTGAGCTAGCGTAGTTCCATGCGCGCTCATCTTATCTGATCCGATGATAATGCCGATGTCGCCACCAACCCTTGACGCGCCCCTCTTGGCTGCATCATGGTGTACGCATCATTTTCACGAATGCGTTCGTTTTCTTCTGCCTTTTTTTTACCACCCCAACCCAGGTCGAGTTTTTCACGACAAAACACCCCTTATCTGATTACCAGTTTAACGAGGAAGCGATGCAAAGTAGAAAGGATGTAAGTAACTAGGCAAGCCAGCAAATAGCGGAAACATTGTCTGCCTTCTCGAATGGAGTCATCAAAATCGAAGGCAGAATCTGAGGCCAACACGCAATAACGGACACACCAACCTGAGACTATGCGTCCTCTAGTTAAAGTGGGTAGATCGCTTGCCTACTGTAGGAGGCTAGTTACCACGAGAAATGGATTTCCATTCCTAAGACGTCTGTCCGTTCTCTCGCTTAAGGTGCTGTTAGCAAGACGTAATACGCTATTTCGACTAACCTCGTCGCTCTCGACTCTTTCCTGGTCGTCCCTTGGCACTAGAAAAAGTCCCAGGGATGCGTATCCTCAATCTTTAATAGAGTAGCGTCTTCACTCTCCACTCGAGCGTCCTCACTATACCCAGACCTCCCCTTTGAAGCTATCCGTGCTGGTACTAGACTGTACCACGGGCTGAAGAGTGCATGTAGGTAACAACAGAGTATGGGTCTTCTGGCTATCTCCGGAGTATAATAAGATTGACCTTCACCGACCAGCAAGCTTGAAATTCCGGCAGATCTTCTTCCTCCGGTTTTCCACCCGCTGGTTTAGTATGTTGCCTCATTATCCCGCCTTGTCATTTATCACGTATCACTAAGACACTACCTCCCCCTCCCCCCATATGTGACTTGATATCATCTTCCTTCGCATGGACCCATCTTAATTACAACGCTCAATATTTCCTGGAATATACGAATCATGTGAACGCTGGCTAACATTGATGCCTGTAAACCAGCTTTCAACTCTCTCCCACCTGAGAAACGTAACAAAACGAACCGACAGTGGCATTCGATATCATGGCACCGCATAGCCTTACAGACGATGATCACCACCCTGTCTCCAATGGCGAGCGAAGCTATTCCGGTCATAATGCTGTAAGCACACCCGTCGTGAACGGCACACGACGAAGCATCGTCTCAAAATTAAAGCCAACACCCTCTACCGAAGTCCACGATCTCATCTGCATCGGCTTCGGCCCAGCTAGCCTTGCTGTCGCCGTGGCTCTTCACGATTCAATTGAGGCGGGAAAGCTATCTGGGGTTGATGCTTCAACATCGCCGAAAGTTCTCTTTTTAGAAAAACAGCCGCAATTCGCATGGCATGCTGGTATGCTCTTACCAGGGGCCAAGATGCAGATCTCTTTCATCAAGGATATGGCGTCCTTGAGAGATCCGACTTCCAAGTTTACCTTCCTCAACTACTTACACCAGAACGGGCGCCTCGTTGAGTTCACCAACCTAAGCACATTTCTTCCCGCACGGGTTGAGTACGAAGACTATCTTCGCTGGTGCGCTAGCTCTTTCGATGACGTCGTGCGATACGGCAGTGAGGTCATGTCGGTCTCACCACAGCGCACAACCTCCGAACCAGTCTCCAACTTCACTGTCGCCTCTCGAGACGTTAAAACCGGGGCCGTAGTAAGTTACACAGCTAGGAACGTCCTGTTTGCCATTGGCGGGCAACCGTCGATTCCCAAGTGCCTACCTTCCAACCACCCCCGGGTCCTTCACTCGTCTCAATACGCACATCTAGTGCCTCAGATATTGAACCAGCGGGAAGCGCCGTATCGCGTTGCCGTAGTGGGCGCTGGGCAGAGTGCAGCTGAAATATTCAACAACATACAGAATCTATATCCCAACTCGCGGACAGCATTGATAATGCGCTCCGAGTTCCTCAAACCTAGTGATGATTCCCCATTGTGAGTGTGATCCCCAACCTACAACGTCATAAACGTCCGATTATGATTCGAATGACATTGTTGCTGACGTTCTACAGTGTAAACTCAATTTTCAACCCTTCTTATGTGGATGAGCTCTTCTCAAGGCCCAGTGAGCATCGTCAAGCTCTTTTAGGAGATGCCCGCAGCACCAATTACGGAGTTGTCCGACTAGAGCTGATTGAGCATTTGTATGAACGCATGTACGACCAGCTACGCAACCTAGGAAGGGATAGTAAGAAATGGCCTCACCGAATTCTGGGATCGACCACGATCGCAGGCGTCGAATCCGAAGGTGACAAGATAAGGTTGATGGTGCGGCCACTCAGTGTAGCAAGTAATGACCAAGAGGGTGTCTACGTAAAGTCGGACGCAGACGAAATCCTCGATTGCGATCTTGTCATCGCCGCCACAGGCTACCAAAGACAAGCTCACCTAACGATGATGGAAGATGTCGCTGACCTTCTTCCCGAGAGTCCTGAGCCAATCAACGGAGTGGAATCTAAGGGAACACAACGCAAAAACTATGATGCTACAGTCATGGGTCGGCCTGTCAATGTCGGTCGGGACTACGGCCTTCAATTTGCACCCGGGAAGGTTTCGCCGGGCTCTGGTATTTGGCTTCAGGGGTGCTGTGAAGGAACCCACGGAGTAAGTGAACCCACAATACCTCGTCATCTATAGGACCATCCTAACTGTATATAGCTGAGCGACACATTGTTATCGATCCTTGCTGTCCGATCACAAGAGATTGTTGATTCGGTGTTTGGTGGGCAACAGAAGAAATGAGACGCGCATAATGGAAAAGGAAAAGCGATGAGCGGCGTAGCATGAGAGTTTGGAAAATGGCACAGCGGAATTTGAACTGCAGTAGTTTTGACTGCCGCAGGAAAGATGCATAGAGACAAGGTTCATTGATGTTCTCACCCTCGGGGGATGTTGTTTCAAGTACTTCAGCGCACTAACGTAAATGAACTACTCAAAGTGAAGTATAGTAGCCATATGGTATTATGTGTACTGAATGAAAGGGAAATTCGATGTTCTCCCTTCCAGTCTTGTGTTACTCATGTCAGGATGGATGATTATGAGATGGAGGAGGGGCGAAGAGCGCTGTGTATGATTCTAAGTACAAGTCCCACTCGCTGAACTTTATCCAGGTCACATTACACCCACCATTAAACCACATACCAAAGTATAAGTCATTGAAAAGGGGCTACTTTATTCGCGACTCTTGAGATCGGGCTCCGGGGATTCATATTCACTCCTGATACTATGCACAGTACGCCAACTCTCCCCCTTTTCGGAAGCGACTTTTGAGGACCATCATAAAGATATCTTTTGTGGCGGTGCTGAGAAGCGTGCCAGGAGTTCAAGGCTACCTTCATTGCCTACGCGTTCCCTTTATCAACCACACCTGGCTGAGTGCTCGTCCTTGATATCACAAAGCCAAGTGCTCGTATATTCGAAGTTCGACGCTTTGATCTCACAAGCCTTCAGAACGCCGTGCCAATTGTTCCATCATTAAGTCGAGAGTCACTAGTCTCGCAGTATCTCTAAGAATAGAACGAAGCAACCCATCAATTCTTGAGTCGTTTCTAATCGTCTTCTCACTTCTCCGACAAGGATTTTCAACTAGAAGGCGATCTCCTGCGATCCATGATCCACGATCACATACGCTCTTCAAAGACGTCCGCGCAGCGGAAGCAGCGCACCACAGCAGCGCGGCCTTGACAAACGGATCCCCGCCGAAAGCACCGCATCCCAGAGCGAACTCTAGATAGCCTCATATACCCCGGAATAGAACGCTATAGCGGCTTGATTCCCCTCTATAGTAAGATCTTCGGGAGTAAGGTCAGATAGACCGTTCGTGACATCTTCGACATGGAATTCTAACGCGTCCATGAACAGCATCGTGCGCCGGCCCCCACCAACGGGTATCCCCGCCTCCTGCGTTACAGCCGCGATATCCCGCCGTTGCCCGATTATATTGAACACAGCCTGCGCACCCTTCACTACTAGAACCTGATTCTGCCCCAGCGGCGGCGTGACCAGAACAGCCGGAGCGCAGGCCTAGTGATACCGGGGACGTTGCGTAATTTCTCACGAGCATGATCATGATTGGACCGAGATGTATCTGCAAAGCGTCTAAACGCTGCGTGCTCTGGCGCGGGAGTTACAAATGTGTAGGCGATGAAGCCGCCATTCCGTCGTTGATGGCAGGGGGAGGAAAATCCCCAGATATACGGACAGACACGTTAACTAAATCCTGCATGGCCGCTCATGCCGCTGGCTTGAGGCATACCAGATGCTGGATTCGAAGAACTCATCCTGCCAAGCTGGGCGCGCAGCATACAGAGAAACTTGTGGGCGCCGAGAACGCGGAGGCTTCCGCTGGGAAAATGCGCACGCGGCTTGAGGCGGCCAGTAAGAGTAGAAGGATAATGGCTGCGATCCTGTATGAAGGACTTCAGGAGCGCTTGGTCTTCATCTGCCCCAGAATTCCCGCGCAGAGCGACGGCGATAGTCTCGAGGAGCTCAGCTAACTAGGTTGATGTTTCTAGGGGAGATCTGAGAAGCTCGGAGAGGATGGGCCAGAATATTACTTTTCCCTCTGCGTCCTCGAGATCGACAGGGTCGTCGAAGATGCTGAAGCAGTCGAACCATTACCAGAACGCAGAGTAGGAAAGAAGGTATTCCGCTGCATTGCTGTTGGCGACCGTGCTTGGGATGGCCTGGACAGATTTCAATGATCTGCAAGTGAGTTCAACTCCCGTATATAATTCAATGGTTATCTTGTAATAGGGGTGATAGTCATCGACGTAGTTGAGGCCGGGCCATATTAACTACCCATAGTTAGGTTACAGAGAATATATCCGCTCGGCTGAGCCTATTCTATCTCATATTCTGATGCCAATGGTATATTCACTTTACTTCGAGTTGAACTCTCCTCGTTCCTATTTAGAATACCATAGCCATTCATGATTTACAATTTGAACGTTCCTCATAATGTACGTATTCTCCCGACTCGGTATTCCTTTGTAATACCACCAAGTCTTCTAACTAATCGGTTCACGGCTTATGCAAATAAAAAACGGGAAAACAGAGTTGAATCCAAAACTCATCAGCTCGGTTTTGATACTACATGTTGAAGTATATTATCGTCACAGAGGCTGGTGCGAACGGAATGGCCTAGAAGATGATGCGCCGGAAAAATGGTAGTATGCAATCCACCAATGTTTCACAAACAGTTACCTACCTATAACCACTAGGAGCCCGTCTTGAGAGATGGCCATGCCCCCCACAAGGTGTAGTTGGAGAATGGCGTCAAAGACAAGGGAGCTGAGTGCCTACATCGAGATCTATTGAACCGGGATCGTGGGCGCCCGGAAGACTTCGGGTACAGGCCGCGATGGAGCCTCGGCAGTACGCTCTCATGTGGGAGATGGAGAAGGAGAAGCCGGCGACCTTGCCCGGAGACTACAGTTGATTGGTCCAATGCGATGCGAGGTAGCGACGACGACGGCGACGATAGCCGCGACGTGTTCTCGTGTTGATCCCGTGCCATGCATCAAGTTTTTGGAGTCAACATTCTGCGGAAGTTCCCAACTGTGATTCTCACTAGAGGTCGAGTAACCAGAGGCAAGGAAATATCGTCGAAGCTGACTCAGGTGCTCCATCTTTCAACATAAGGACTCAATCGTTGAATGTGCTGTAGCATATGAAAATTCAAGCTGGGCATACGTGTATCTAATCGGACAACAGGAATTACTCGATGTAAATTAATGAAGCGGGATAGTTCATTGAAGTCAGGTCGTTTCTCTTTGCGTGGAGAATCCGAGAATTCATCGTCGATAGTAATGGGCTCGGCAAATGGCCTACAGATTGAAATTGGATGAATACATGGGATATTCCGGAACAGGTGCATCTAACCTTGGACTACCTCCTAAAGGTTAAAAGTGTTGGATAGGCTATGACAACAGGCACCGGACAACCACGACAGCTTGGAGGTGTGTGTGCTGCGCGGAAAACTTCTTGTTGAAGCGGGGCACCAAAAAGAAATGCGCCGATAATTGGCGGTACAAAGCAACAACCCCGCAGTACATCGACGATGGCTCAATTTCGGTGACTCGCGAGGTACCTACGGACAAGGAGGGGTTGCCAAGCTGCCTCTTCGGCGGGCTCCTTAGGACCTTTAGCGGTCTCGAACCACCAAGCCGGTGCCCACTCGGAGCCACCAATGTGATCATACATGCAGTCATAGAGCTGCTTGGGTCCCTTGCTCAACTGCCCCTCCACGACCTTACCTGACTGCTGCTGTATACATGATTGCCTGCGTTCTGAAAAGGGTCTCGCGATATTAAACCTCAGGCTTCTTTATCTACGGACTTGGACTAGGTAAGTACTTAAATAGTAGCCTGTAGGTAACTTCCCACTATTCTACACACCTAAAACTTGTGTACCTAGCCTAAGGACCCCAATTTTAGAATCATAGCGCAATCCAATTATTCGTCCACCTTCACCTTGCTTCTCCTCTCCTACACATCTTCTTCACAGCACGTCCCCCCTCCCCGTCTGCTTAATACCTCATCATCATTCTTATTTTTCTCAATCCTCTCTCCTCTACTACTTCTCTAAACATCTGTTGCTGACTTGCTACACATTGGAAGCTCGCGCTCTCTCTCTCTCTTTCCTTATTACCCCACGTCAACATCCGAATACAGCATTTGACATCTACCATCATGGCCATCATGGACAAGCTCGGACTCAAGCCCGGCGTCATCTACGGCGAGGATGTTTACAAGGTAAGCGCCGCTCTTGTCCCAGCCTCGAGAGAGCCCGCGACACGTTGCTGATAAGAATTCCCTGTGTTTGCGTGTAGCTCCTCGACTACGCGAAGCAGAACGGCTTCGCCCTGCCCGCCGTTAACGTTACCTCTTCTTCCACCGTCGTCGCCACTCTAGAGGCTGCCCGCGACGCCAAGTCTCCCATCATACTCCAAACTTCCAATGGCGGTGCCGCCTTCTTCGCCGGCAAGGGCATTTCCAACACCAACCAGGAGGCTTCCATCGCCGGTGCCATTGGTATTTGAATCCTAATTCCCCTTTTGTTCGTATTGCCCGTCTGGCTGTTTGCTTGGCTGACACGATAAAACCTTGTTCTCTAGCTGCCGCACACTTTATCCGCTCCGTTGCGCCTCTTTACGGAATCCCTGTGATTCTACACTCAGATCACTGTGCCAAGAAGCTGCTTCCCTGGCTAGACGGCATGCTCGACGCCGATGGTTTGTTTCTATAAAACACCTCAGAAGAAAGATGAATAGCTAATTTGACGCAGAGGTCTTTTTCAAGGAGCATGGAACTCCCCTGTTCAGCAGTCACATGATTGATCTGTAAGATTAACGCCCATACTATTTTCTGAAGAGTTTTGGATGGTCGAGAACAGCATTTCTCCTCCAGCTCGCTTCTATGCGACCAGTTTGCACAAATCTTGAACTTTCATCCAAGACTTTCCGCGAATGAAGCAGCATCGGCTAATATCTGGCTATCTAGATCAGAGGAGGACCTGGAGAGCAACATTTCCACCACTGCTAAGTACCTGAAGAGGTCCGCCGCTGTCAATCTCTGGTTAGAGATGGAAGTTGGTATTACCGGTGGTGAGGAGGACGGCGTTAACAACGAAGACGTCGACAACAACTCTCTCTACACTCAGCCCGAGGATATTTGGAAGATTCACCAAACCCTGAGCCCCATCTCAAAATACTTCAGCATCGCTGCCGGCTTCGGTAATGTCCACGGTGTCTACCAGCCAGGCAACGTCAAGCTCCGCCCCGACATCCTGGGCAAGCACCAAGAATACGTTGCTGAGAAGCTAGGTGTCGCTAAGGACAGCAAGCCCGTCTTCTTTGTCTTCCACGGCGGTTCAGGTTCAAGTAAGGACGAGTTCAAGAAGGCCATTGGGTACGGTGTCGTCAAGGTCAATCTTGATACTGACCTGCAGTGGGCCTACCTCTGCGGCCACCGCGACTTCATTGTCGGCAACCTTGACTATCTCAAGACCCAAGTTGGTAATCCCGAAGGCCCCAGCAAGCCCAACAAGAAGAAGTATGACCCTCGTGTGTGGGTACGTGAAGGCGAGAAAACCATGAAGGCTCGCGTCATGGAGGCTCTAGAGGACTTCTTCGCCGCTGGCAAGTTGTAAAAATGAATGTGGAATTGAAGTATCTTATTGAATGGCAATTAGAAGAGAGACTCCTTGAGTAGATCATCCAGTGTAACTGTTTGAATTGAAAAGCGCAGACTGTAATTTTTTTTCAATGCCTGTCCTATGATCCATTGGCTATTACCTTATACGTGTAATGAGCGTAAAGCTAACTTAGAGAGAGAGCCTAAGACGGAAGGCGTCCTAGAAGTATACAGCTCCCGTTTAGTGCCTCTCTTCTTCGACCTAAACACCAGCCTAGGAATGTGTTCTAGTATTCACTGGTATGAATCCAATAACGCACTTAATCCTCACGTCAAGGCCATCTGAATAACTTCCTGTAAATTTTTTTTACATTGATGGTACCCGTCCCTCCCGCACAAGAATCATGAATTGCCTTGTCGCATTGTTTCTGGGCAAAAATATACATTCTATTCACGTCGTAAAGTCCCCCCTTTTTTTTTTTTTTTTTTTTTTTTTTTTTTTTTTTTTTTCGCGTCTTGGCAGATTTTCGGGGCAGGATGACATAAATGTGACGTTGCGCCTCTTTCTCGTGCCGCTCGAGTTCCACCTGGCAGCCCACGTTGACGTTATAGACCGGCGACGATCATGAGGCGGTGGGTAGGTTGGTAGGTATTAGGCCGAGCCAAGATGGATACCTACCGAGCCTATTTACCTAACTTATGTAGTGGTAGTCGAGGTAGTTGAATTTGACTCTTTTCATGGCGCGTACACGTGTGTGGTAGTCTTTTTTTTTCTCCATTATTGAGGGTCTAGTGGTCCCGTCTAGCGTGTTAGTCGTTTCAGGAGTTGTCGTGATGTATGTCTGCTGTCTTCTGTCTGTCGTTCACTGTCATTCACTGCCCTGCGTAAGCCGAAGCGTTACTCTTTTACCACAGCCGTCTGCACGTACTTAAGTATTGGCGTGCGGATATGCGGTCTGATTAGTTTAGCGCCCGCTTGGACAAGAGACATTGTCTATCTGCCTCCCGTCCGCTATAATCCGGCGTCTTCTCGCGTAACCGGCGGTAGGCTTACTCGAGCGGCCTGGTGTATTGGGCATGTTGACACGCGCTACCTTCGAGACGTCCTTTGCTTATGAGGCGTCCTGATCCCGGCATTCAGATTATGTATTGTCATGATCTAACTCCCAAGTACCTACTCCGTATACTTGGTCCAGATGACAAGCAAGAAGTTATCGCATATGTGTTCTCTCCGATGTCCCTATGGATAGCCTTGACTCCTGGCCTGCCGTAACTGGCAATGACGGGGTTACGAATTCACGATGCCGAGGGGTTCAATCTCTCATAGCCGGCTTCTTCGTCTCACTTTTTCCAAAGATACAGCTAAGCCAAGTCACTAGACCCAGCGCACACATGTTATTTACGTACGTTCCATGCTAGAGGGCATCCAGGGGGGAGTTTGGTCACGGGTAAGTCGCTGGTAGTTGTAAGTATAGAGCAGAGACTCGATATTATTCATCCCTAGGTCGTTTCTAGCTAGCTATAAGGGGAAACCTAACTATTATAAAGAGAAAGCTGAGCTCCTCCGGTGGCGAAGCGTCGGTGTAATGATCAGATGGCGTCTGTAGTAGCCTTAACTCGAGAATGACTTCCCTCCCGCGGCAGCTGAACAGCTAGTTTCCTGGCAGTGGTAGCTGCGTCCCGTGCGGTGCCTGCCGTTAAGGTGTTGATTAAGATGCGATTTGTCGTCGGTTGTCCTATCACACCTTGGTTAAGGACACTCATGTTGCTAGGCATGATGGCGTGTGTAGTGCTGGTTGAGCTTCTGGACTGAATCGAAGGTCCGTGTACATTGATTGCACTTGAACCCTTGCTCATGAATGTTTGGGGTCTTAGACTTGTCAGGGTCGGAGTTCGAGGCAGTGGATGAATGGTGAGATGGTTGAGCGGTGGTAGGATCCTCTCGTTCTTCGGGCTCGCCCATTTGAGTTTCGGCTGACTATTAGGATGAACGCCTTGCTATGATAGATCAGGCTGTAAAGATTTCGAGTGCGCGGCAGCGAGCCCTGCATTTGCCTTCAGATAAGTCTTAAATTGCGTGTTCTAAAAGTCGAGCACATCTTGTACTATGTTCTCAGGCAAGTTCTCCTGAGTCATCCGCTGCTTAAGCTAGCCCCATTTTTGAACTTCAGGAAAAGCGACTCCTTGCTGAGAGGTCAATTGCAGTCGTTCTGAAAAGAAAAGGAGGCATGGTCATAGTATTCATCAGTGTTGTGCGGATCCAGGGGGCTTGAGGTGCGCTAAGGTCCCGTCGTGGGATCTGTCCTAGTTCTTGACCGTCGCTCAGCTCGGACTATTTAGGATAACTCCAATCTTCGCTTTGATAGTTGTTTCTATTCAAAGGCTGGGCATGGTCTAAATAATTTTCCTGATCTTCGCTCTCCTCTCCAATATGAGGGAGAGTAAATAATGTCAATTCGGTCTGATGGCTGCCGACATGCTGTGCATATTCTCGCCTCAAATTTGACGTCTGTTGGCAGAATGGGTATCCAGTCTCTTCTCACCAAGGCCTAGGTCGCTCTCACAAGTCAAATATCATGCTGAGATTGCTTTGCGATGACAATTCGGATGAGACTGCTTTACGTGGTCTTCAAGCTGACTAGGCGTGTTGAAATTTGATCTAGGGAAGGAAGAAACTCGGCAGCAGATCTATGACAGCATCATAACACCGATCGAAGAGAGCTGAGAGCTCCAAGGCATTGACATAGGGAGGGACGTATTCAATTAAAAGACGGATTTTAAGTTTGTGTTATTATCGTGTAAGCCACTGAATTCTTGGCAAATACCCCTGATTTGACTTTCACAGCAACCATACTATACACTATTAGGCAAGACGATGTTGAAAGCAGATAATACAGCTATTTTTGATAACCTTGTTACCTATTGCCGAGCTAGACAATCTGCATATTAAAAGATCCTCCTTACTAGAGTTGTAACACGACAACTAAGAAAACGATGCACTGCCAAGCGCAGTGGCTTGAAAGAGTGCGTATGGAAAGCGAACGAACGGAACCCCTTTTTTGAAACTGAAATAGTACGATTACCAGTACGATACCCTTATCATTTTCTTGCATTCGAGTCCCTTCAAGCCCATGAGATCTCGAAAATTCACTACACACATCTGATCGAACTAGCTGCGTCGTTCCAACCAACGCTAGTCAAGTCTGATAGTCCGGGATTAGTGAAACTGAAACTGGCACCACCACAATTCGTGCCACTGTATTTTTTGAAAGTCGTTAGTTAGTGATTTGTCTTACGGCATTGAGAACTACATTCTATATAAACTCCGACTTACTCGTAAATAGTGCATGTAGTGCCAACATCGGGGCCGATGGACGAGATGGAGTTATCATAGCCGTTGATAAAGTTATCTGTGCAACGCTCAATGTTAGCTGGTATAGTAGAAGTGGTTGCTAACGGAGCCTTGGGACTTTTCATACAGCAGACGCCGGTATTGACCGCCTCGTTTGAGCATGGGGCTACCCAAGGCGCATTCTGGCAGACATAGACATGAGTTATCGCTGTGTCATGGACTTCCGTATCATCCACAGGGGCTGTGGCACCGTCGGCACGAGGCAGAACGGCCGCGTTCGCTACGCATGCGAGCCAGCTGATGAGTGTGAGTGTCGAGCGCATATTGAGTCTGGAGTCTCGGGAAATCTTTTGGATCGAAAGTATAGTGAAGAATGGTCGCAGCTTTCTCTCACGGGATTTCTAGTGTTGTTTTAGGATTTCCTTTTCAGAGAGAGCTCTCTCTACCTTTATACTTTGAGCCGCCTTTGATTTCCACATCCTGGCACCTTTCGTGTTCCTACAGCCGACATGTCTAGACCACTCGACTCGAACGATCAATGTTGCAGCAGATCTCAGCGCTATACTACCATATTGCCCAAAGCAATAGGCTTTGGAGTTGTGTAGTTCGATTACCTGCAGTTGATGATATGCGTGCTTATGATCGAGGGTATAACGTCATGGGCAGATATCGTGAGATTGAATGAGTCTAGTCCCAGTACCAAGGCTTACCGGAACCATCCGTCGCTGCATTTCTCTTAGCCAGACGCCTAAGCGACCATATAGTATTCGCCAGTTAGATGTGTGTGATTCATGATGATCGTAAGGCTCAATGTATTGCATGTGGCCCGATTTGAGTGTGCGATTTCACGAAGCCTATGAAGCCGATTAGTTATGCGAAGGAGGCTCAAGCAGCTTACGTACAAGTTACATTGGGAAAGTGAGCCTTTCAAAAGGTGCATTTTAGTACAAACCAGACAAAGATCAATCTCACGGCGTTCGACAATTATATGATAAAATTAGTCTTTAATGAAGAAATTAGAGGTTGCGAGAATGTTGTTACGCTCTAGGGGGGTTTTATATCACCTGACGCCCGAGGTGGCAACATTCACTGCAGTGCGACACAGCTTTCGTATTCTTTCTATACGACATCAAGTCAATTAATTATGCCGGCTAAATGTATCCGAGGAAGCGACCCATTAGGTTTGAAGACTTTTTGTGCAGGGTATCATGAGAATACTAAATGCGTCTACTTCCAAGCGGTCAGAGTTGCTACTTGGCAACTGTTTTGTCACGTCAGCTTGTTGTCACGTAATTAGCCTGACATAAGCTTCCCTTCTTCATATACTACGGTGTCATCGCGCATTATCAACCCATGACTATCGTCCCATCTGGAACGAAGTGGTCGGATGGCATTGACGAGAGCCATTTCAGCAACGACTCAGAAATCACAAGTCATTTCTTATACTTCTGATAAAGCTCATGCCCGAATAATATCAAAACCGGTGACCAAATCTGTTCCGTTCGACTAGTATATTACGAGGCAGCTGTGGTTCGGCCATGATTTGAGTTCAGTAGCGGAACTCCGTACGCCTTCATCCTCAGGAGAAGAATTAATGTTGTTACTCATTAGCAGATGTAACTTACCTGAAGCTTTCTAAAGGGAACTGAAATTGAAAATGTGTAACCGTACTAAGGCCTAGAAGAGTGTAATGTAAACTCTTTACGTCCCACGACGACACAGAGAAATGTATAATTAGATATAGTCACCTTGAAAGCCTATAGGAATGGCTCAGTTGGTGCGGGCTTTTGAAGCATAATATCGTTATTTAGCGACAATATTGTTACTCTGTATTGTTAGGCACGTGGAGTTCGGTTCCCTCGTTAGACGATTACAAAATTTTTTTGTCTCTCATAATTTAAGCTTTTTTTACACTACTAAAAAGCAAGTAGTATTATATCAACCTCTCAACCCAGGACTTGTATGATAAGGGATGAATATAGGTCTTGAGAAATGACTTAATGCGAAAATAATATTCTATAAGCGCAATGACCCTTGATTATCCAAAAGGCTTTCCAGTCTCTTGGAGGGTCAACTAGTCTCTATATACAAGAGTCCTACGGCCTTAAACCCCCTTATAGGAAGGGTTAGCCGGGTGTCTCAGTCTCTGAATAGCTTCATTTATCTACTACCCGAGACATCCTGCAATTCGGCATCATGCCTATGATATGATGAATACCAATACTAAAGATCATGCAGTTCGCGGGGCCTCGCATAGGTGACCTCTCGCCAGCGCGTAGGCTTCCGTACAACACTTAGGGTCACTAAGATCATAGAAGATGCGAATATCACATGTTGACTTGTTGGTATATCCGCGCTCCTCTTTTACGGAGCCGATAGAGTACGCCCGGTATGTAGGTCTAAGCTCTTGGCATCTATGTATCGAGCTATGAGCTATCTGACCTTTCACATTGGAATTAGGACTGGGAAATATGTGTTCCAACAGACCTTGTCGACAAGTCAATAGAGCTCTTTCGATCTGAACCACTCTCGAACGAATACTGCTTGATGGAACCCGGGTCTTATCTTAGCGCCACTCTTTTACATACGTACCATCGTTTCAAGGGCTAAAAAACCGGATTCTACTTTGTTCTCGTGCCTGCGAACGACGTTCGTATAGTCTGTGAGCCATCAAACCTGAAACGGAGTCTTAGAGGCTTGCCTTATCCTAAACTTGATGTCCTCATTCACAGTTTGGACACAGGAGACAGGTTGCAACTTTGCGACGTTATAAACGGCAATGATCTACCAGAACAATGAGATGAAGATAACCTCGATGTTGACGGATTCAATGATATAGAATAGGCTCAAGATATGAACAAGAAGGGAAGAGAATTCTGGGGAGAGTTTGCTAGGGATGGACAAATGAAGAAGCCAGAGATGTGGCGGTCCATGGTGCGCTCCAAAAAGGACAGACTAGGTTGGACAAAGCCAAGGGATATCTTCATTACGCAGTATCGTCTCTGAGGCGAGCTGGACTCATGGACTGTTATGTCAGAAATATACTGAGTATTACATGAACCAGACTAGGAGTGGATCTTTTTGTAATCGGCAGCTTTCTGATGCTGAAGTTCGAGCTTTTGTGCGGAGCGCTGCATACAGGGCCTTGTAATGCGCGTTGGACGGAGCAATTGCAAACACAAACAGCACTGACAAAGCATCCTTCACGGGTAACGTTGTATATGTAAAATAGTGCAATTTCTAATTGAATGCGAACCAGAAAATATGAGAGAAGAGAACTGATGCGATTGGACTAAATTGGCTTTACCCGAGTTTGTTTGGGCTAATTTTTACATCGTACCTAGCACTCAGAAAAATGTGTGTATGCAATGTAATAGATACCTTTACTCGAATGTAACTCCAACATGCAACGGTCCATGCTCTGCGGACATCTCATTCGTTCCTCATTTCGTGATCGCCCTGTGGGCTGGAGCGCGACTCCAGGGTCCCGGGCCTAGATGTTCAATATTAATATGCATCAATAGCCGAAATCCTCCAAGTGGAATGGGCCTGCATTCAGACACGAAGCTCATGTGCAGCTCAGCTTGACCGGCTACGTTCCAAAAGAGTTACACGCACTTTTCACTCTGTTAATTTTCATATAAAGCCAGAGCAGGTGTAATTAGGAAGATGGGGAGCTGTAACTTGACATACCCGCCTATCAGCCTCTGCATTTGCCAGCACCTCACCTTGAATACAGAGATATACATACATAATATTCCTTGGAATTAGCCAAAAATGAGACCCTTCCAGTTCGGCTTGGTACTCGCCAGCATCTTGCCCCAAAGTGTCCTCGTGTTTGCAGACGGCCTCCCTGTCCCACCTCTTCCGCCGTGGTATCCTCTACAGCCATGGCAAATCAGCTCGGTGTCCACGTATAACCCGCACGAGAGCCCGTACGGCACCAATGCCAGTGGCATGCTGTTGACAATTTCGAGCGTGCAGCTGCTCCCCGCAGTCCCGGCGCCGCATGCGTCGGGCGGAGGATACGTAGCGTTCCAGCCGAGCACAGCGCACTGCGAGCTGCACTGGAAGGCGGACGACCTGACCCCGTACGGCTACAGCACCAACAGCTGTGTCGCGGATGCTGTCGAGAACGACTACTCGAACGCGCGGTGGCAGATGACACTCCGCGAGCTGCATACGGACCTCTCGGGGCCCGGCGACTACTATTTTGGCCTCGAGTTTCAGTTGTCGTATAACGGTACCATCTATGCCACCCAGGGGTACAAGCTCATGACGGGCTTTGCGGCCTTCGACGCCAGCACGAACTTGGAGGGCCAGTGTGGTGAGGATGGGCTGTGCGAATACCAGCTGAGGAACGGTAGCTCTCCGGTTCTGCTTCAGCCTACCTTGCAGGAATGTAAGAGCGCGTGTGGATAGACGATGGACTTCGCGAAGTTAAGAGCGGTTGGTACTTGGAAGGAGAAAAACTCGGTTTCTGAGTTGCGGATACACCAGCTTGGGAGGCTATGCATCATAGACAAAAGAGTTGTTTCCAATGCGACGAGAAAATATCGTCATCGTCGCTATCGCTCGAATAAATTTCCTGTCTCTGCATGACGAGGGTCTCTGGCCTCGTCTCTCTATGTAGCTTTGACGAATTTCATAAGCCATTGGTGTATATCAATCTGTTTTCGTTATTTTATAAGAGCAAATCAGCGCAATAATTCGGTCTCTTAAGTGGCATAATCGATTCTCGTCGATGTTGATGCCGATCTTCGCGAGCAATAAGCACTCACCGCGAGGACCCTGGGTTACCTCGGCCGCATATCGCTGTCGGTACTTACTGCGTACGCATCCCTATCTGAGCCCTTGGATTCTCGCTCATCTTCGTGATCGGGTGAAGTACGCATGAGACTATCAGCGCACCAAGAACGACTGAAAAGCAGAGAGACAAGAATAATATAGAGCGCTGTGTGATTCATAATATTCTCCTATGTCTTATGGCAGATGATGCTGAAGCGTTCCTGGCGCTTAGGTACTTGGCGGCCCGATCCTAGCGCCATTCATCACTACCAATGAAGATAGGAGCTCTGGCTTAGTGGACATGCGGTAAGCCATAACACTGTCGTACAGTAACAATATCACCCGCCAACTATTTCAATGCCTCTAGCAACTTATCGCTGTTTTAGTCTCATCCTACATAAGCCTAGCGGGATGATACGATTTCCCTATACACTTCTTACGAAAATCCACGAATAATTATCAAACAGAAACTAAAAGCCTCAAGTCCTTTAATTTAGTGTAGGAAAGTGTAGACTTTCGGGCATCGCTTAAGTACTTATTCAAGGAAGCTGATGGTATTGCTTGTGGCGGCAGTAATGCCTTACGTGTGTGCACGCGAACATCATTTCACACACATATATTCCAATGACAATGGCATTCCACTGACCCATGAACATCAGACGAACGACGCTAAACTCACGGCATGTTGATCTCTGCCGGGAAGCGACTGATCGTCAGGTACCGAATCCAAACTTAGGACCGTAGGCGAGGTCAACACTCAGCGGGCAATACAGCGACGTCATCTCGACCTGCACTACGCGATAAGTGGACATGCGACATCTGGTACTAAACCCATGTATGGTATCTTTAGACGCAGTATTGTAGATGCGGCGTACTAGTTGACGATAATGCGCTTTGATCGCAATCTACGTGGGCTGCTCAAGGTAGCATCGTCAAGCTGACAGTGAAAGATCTTAACGAAATGATATACTCGTCAATCCGAGCGTAGCCGAAAGCGATAGAATATCGCAGACCGGGACCGTAATTGCAATCATGAGGCGACAATCGGCTTTGAAGGAGCTGTTGCGTCGCAGTGAGAAGATGTACTCCTCATGCCTTTTTTAGAGAGCACGGTCTTAAGACGAAGTGCAAAAGGGGAAATAGAAGAAGAAAGAAACGAGGATAAGATGGCGACAACGGCAGCTAAGCGTGCTACAGTGGCGTTATGGCTTCGACACTAATACCGAGCGGGCATTAGCTAAGTAAGTAAGCATATGCTGTGTGGTCCCTGTGCGGCTCTGCCACTAGAACAGGAGTAGAGGACAGAGGCGAGAAGCTTGCCTAAACACCAGAGACATACTGCCGTGGCAAAAGGTAGGAGAATGATTCGCGTTAAATGCTTTCAGTACTTAACACTGATAAAACTTGGAGCGATAATATGACGCTTATGAGACTTTCTTATCCGACTCACTCACTGTATATAGTACACTAAGCTAAGCTAGTGAGCTACCGACTCGTCGGCTGATTCATTACCGACAGACTCATGTGAAAGAGGGTCGAAGTCAGCATCGCCGCCGCACTAGGGAGAGATAAAATGGATAACGCCCCGTCACTAACACGATAGATTCTAGCCTAGGGAGATAGATAGTAGACGGTGGATACCCGGGGCAAATAGTGAGCCGAGGTTGATAAAGATTGATCGATATTTCTCACCTTACATACTTGTATAGACTTCTTGTTCATTGTTGATAGGGTAGTTTGTACATTAGAAGTCAAGAAGATTGTCGCTTCATTATTAGAGAGAGGCTGCTACCATACCACTTCTCGGGCTTAAACTAAACCTAATATTCATCCCCCGAGACTCATCCCCGTACCACGCCCTCCCTTCCCTCGATAGACAGTAAAGCAAAGAAAAAGAAAAAGAAAGCACCAATGACGCCGTCTGCGACAGCCAGCGGCGCTGGCACACATCCGCCTCAGCCCTCGGCATCACAACTCGACGCTGTCCGCGCCTCGATCCGCGACCTCCTGCACCAACCAGACTACGACGACGGCTCCGCGGGACCCGTGCTCGTACGTCTCGCGTGGCACAGCGCAGGCACGTACGACGCCGCGAGCGGCACAGGCGGCTCGAACGGGGCCGGGATGCGGTACGAAGCCGAAGGCGGCGACCCGGCGAACGCGGGCCTGCAGCACGCGCGGACCTTCCTAGAACCCGTCAAGAAGGCACACCCCTGGATCACGTACGCGGATCTCTGGACGCTGGCGGCCATCGTGGCGATCGAAGCGATGGGGGGACCTAAGATCCCCTGGCAGGGCGGCCGCACGGATTTCAGCGAGGCGGACGCCGCGCAGATCCCGCCGCGAGGGAGACTGCCGGATGGCGCGCAGGGCGCGGATCATCTGCGCGCCATATTCGGACGCATGGGGTTCAACGACCAGGAGATCGTGGCGCTCAGCGGCGCGCATAGTCTCGGCCGCTGCCACGTCGACCGCTCGGGCTTCGAGGGGAAATGGGTGAACAACCCGACGCGCTTCTCGAACCAGTACTTCCGCGTGCTGCTGGCCAACGAGAAGGAGTGGCGGCCGAAGACGCTCGCGAACGGCGTCGCGCAGTTCGTGTACGTCGAGG
Organism: Xylaria sp. FL0064; assembly: GCA_022593225.1. Lineage (NCBI taxonomy): Eukaryota > Fungi > Ascomycota > Sordariomycetes > Xylariales > Xylariaceae > Xylaria > Xylaria sp. FL0064. The sequence goes on along the minus strand of JAJKLE010000010.1, from coordinate 713,968 downwards.
AGCCCGTGGAGAGCGAGGGCGAGGAGCCGATCGAGGGGCTGATGATGCTGCCCACGGACATGAGCCTTCTCTCGGACCCGTCGTTTCGCGTCTGGGTCGAGAGGTACGCGGAGGATAAGGAGCGCTTCTTTAAGGACTTTACGGCTGTCTTCGCGAAGCTTTTGGAGCTGGGCATCAAGCGGGATGCGCAGGGGAATGTCATTAATGAGGCGAACAAGCAGAGCGGGTACCTCAGCGCGCCCAAGAAGAGCGACAAGCCCCAGGCCAAGTTGTAATCGGATGTATGAATATGGGTTAGAATTGTTTAGAAGGACTCTGACTCGCGTTTGGGAAAATAGACACGGTAGACGGCTGGATGGTAGACTTAGATGTTCGTCACTATAAACTGGCTGGCTTAGAATACAGATAAGACCACGGTATTACAGCTAGAGAGCAATAGAGCAACGAATCCCGGTTCGGGGTAACATACCATAGGTACTTATCGTGAGAGTCGCCATCGCCTTAATTTAATATTTATATAGCATCCTCCTCTTGTGGATCTCCTACCCCTAAACTTGCAAGTAACTGGTTTCCCCGATCCCTGGCACGCTCAGCCTTGACGCTGCGTGGCTGGTGTATTGATGTGTCGCCGTCGCCGTCCATGTCTACTTCGTCTGCATCCTCTTCTTCTCCCCGTCTTTCTTGCTCGGCTTGCGCCCGTTGAATTCGGCGGAGCATGACCTGGTCATCATAGAAATCTTTTATTGTGATTTCCTATCAAGATCATCAGTATCGTGAGTGTGTAAGTGTAGACACGAGCGTAAGGCTAAGATGATATGGCACTTATGTCCAGAGGAGGGTGTACGAAAGAAGCAGTAGTCGTACCTTGCTACAACCAGTTTGCGGGCATTTGGCCTTACGCCCTGGCTGTGCGCGGAGAAATGCGACGATAGCCGGTTTGTTAAACGTGTGCTTGCAAACATTACTGGTGTAGGGCTCCTCCATAACAACCATAGACAGCGGACAGTAGATACTGATGTGCTCCTCGGCTATGACCAAGTCCTCCTCTTCGTCATCTTCTTCGTCATCACCGTCGCGGTTGTTGCCCGTAAACCATCTAGAGGCATCGGGCAAGGGTTTGCCGTCTACGGCATGCACAGCATCCCACCAGAGGTGCTTGAAGCCAATATAGTCGTTGTCGACAGCATAGCGCTCCTCCAGAGATCGTGTGCGGTAGTCAGCAGCGGCCTTCTCCTGTTCGTTCTTCAAGATTCTCAAGGGGCCGAGGATGTCACGTTGTCTGTTTGGCATAACAAAATCACCGTCTTCATCTTGAGCTTCGGCGTCACTGTTGTTTTCTTGATCCCTGCCCGCGGCCCTTGCTCTCTCGGCTTCGGCTTCGACCTTGTGCACCGTATCTTGTATGGCTTTTCGGCCGTCCTCGAGTTCGACGCGTAAGTCTATTACGTCTCGGACAGCACTCTCGCACTCTGCCGTGAGCGCGGGCACAGCTTCTCGCAGACGCTTGACTGCTTCTTCCTCGGTGTGGCCGCGGTTGGTCGCCTCTGGATCCTCGGCGACATCTTCGCTCTGATTTCTCTGCTTCTTTCTCAGCTTGTCTAGCTCGTGCTTCTTCTTGACGTGGCGGTCGTTGATGTCCCGCACGCTGTCGGTCAGCAGTGCTACGGACTGCTTCAGTTGCTCTTCGTATTTTTGCGCGTCTGTATTTTTGGAGAGTTGGGCTAGCTCCCTAAGTAAGACATCATTGAGAGGGAAAGACGGAGGCTTATAGTCCGGTAACTGGACAGAACGTATGTTCTCCTGTGCATGCGATGGAGTCGATGTTCGTAGACGGCCGCGGTTGCGCTGGGCACCGGAGATGAGGGGCATGGTAAGGTTGTTTCGGATAAGCCAATTAGGAAAAGAGTCCTCGAGCTTGAGATAAATTAGATTGCAACGGCCTCGATCAGGATCTCATACGGCATGAAAAAGAAAAAGGAAGTAGTATTCTCGCTGTGGTTGTTGTTAATCTGCCAGGCAACGCAGCAAGCCGTGATTTGCGGGAGGCGCGTCAACTCGTATCGTGAAACCGCGTTGAGTGCTACCAATTCGGGATGTAAATTAGATGCAGGCAGGTACAGATGTACCAGCGGTGCATACTGTAAGTATGTACTGTGCAGTACCTGAAGATCATTGGGGGAACATGGCTGAATCAACATTGGATATAGTGTGATTACTTATCTCACAGGCGGTCGTGTAGTGCTATCTCTTGAGCACTGTATACCTAGGTACTTAGATAGATACAGGGTAGGTACGCTCTGGTGGTGTTGGGATTTGGGAAACACTGATAGAAGCCCCACAACACCCAGTGGAGTGATGCTTTGATAAGATTTTCATACAAAGTACGTACAACTTGAAGTAGGCTGCGACTAACATAGTCTACAATAATACAAGTTCAACCGATTTAATATGCTGTCATACAATTGAATTTGGATCATGATATACTAAGCTCTAGCGCACGTAATACAGCCCTTGCGAGGCAAGCATGATGCCACGACTTACAACAGGTAATACTGGAGAAATCATTAGGTACTACTAGTACCAGTATCATGTAGCTTCGATACCTAAAACCACTTGCTCTCCATGCCCGTTTACTGCAGCTGCAAGACATCAGACTAACACAAGTAAGTCGGGTATTGGCGCTCAGACATCGGCCCATCATCATCTTACGCTGGATCCAATGTCCCGCCGACACTTTGACAACGTTGTGCCTTACGACGCACGTGGGAGGAGAAGCCCTTAAGCTCTAACACCTTTTTGATAGCAGAGAGAGTGTGGGAGAGCCGTATCATCACACGGCTTTGCGTGTCCCTCCTCCACATCCCTATTAATATCATCTCAATCCAACTTCAATGCTACTGTTGCTTCGGCTCGACCCATGGCAAATCGTCAGGCTGCCAGGCAATATACAGATTTACAGAACCATAACCTCCCTGCGTCATGCAGTTAAGTCGTGCGGTCGTGCAACAGGCCAAATAAGAAGAAGAAAAAGAAAAAAAAACTTCACCATGCACCAGATTGATACAGTACCATTGCAGTCTGGAACCTTGGAGATACGAGCAGAGCACGCAGCTCTGCGCTAGCAAGGGCTTCTTGGGGGTCTAATCCCACCATCTCGTTACGATTGTCGATGTACTATTGGCTGGGAGCTCTCTGCTGACAGGGATCGTCCGGTACGCCACGGCCGCCAGTTCGTCCTGCATGTTTTGCAGGGACCTAATACGATGACAAGCGCATAATATAACATGTTGTTGGGGCGCCAGAATGAAAGAATGAAAGAACGTGTACCGACACCATTGAGCGCACTACCTGTGAGGACGCCACTTAGCGTAGACCACCTAGACTAAGCTAAGCTGCTGTACGCTGTTCTACTGGCAGTACACTGCGTACAATTTACGCCACATGCATGCATGCATGCAGCAGCAGCAGCAGCGTAGCGCGCTATTCGGTGCTGGCATCCACTTGCTCGGCTGAGGGAGAAATCCGGTTTTCGTATTGGGCTGAGCGGTGTCCACTCGCCTACATGACGATGCTCCCCTGCTGCATCCCACCGCTTCTTAACGTCATCCGCTGTATCTTTGTACAGCAGGCATGTTCCCTCAATTCCCCTTAAAAAGAGATCGAAATTGATTTTGGGCGGTCAGCCTGGATATAATATACCGATTTCTCTACGAGCCCTCTCAAAAAGTCTCCAGTTCCGCTCTTGTTCTCTTCTCGGTATAGTAAAAGATAACATATCCACACGAACATTCACTACGGTTGTTTCCATTCATGACTGAGTGAAAATCCAACCACACCGAGACATAACAACGCTTACCCAGATCAACATGGATCGGTACCTAGGACAGCTATGGGCCGCACCATCCATGGTAAAGCCCGAAGGCAAGAAACTGAAAAGAAAACTTCAGAAAATCGGCACGCAGTCTCAGCAGCGGCCATATTCAGTCAATTATAGCGACACCAAGCCAAGCCCCGAGCACAAACCACACAGAGCCTCTCTATCCTTCAACTTATTCGGTAGTAGTAAGCCGAGCGTTCCGCAACGACCCGCTCTGCCCTCACCTACCCACTCAGAGGACGGTCAATGGCTCGAGGATTTTCGAAAGAACGGCTATCTCTACCGTGATAGTCGCCGCCAGTCCCGACAGCTCGACAGTGAAAAGACTCAGGAGCGTCCCGCGAGTATGGTTGTACCCGAATTTGCACATCTTGCTGCCGTTGCCCCTGAGAGCCCGGCTCCACCTCAGGAGAAGAAAGCAGGCCCTCCCGTCAAGCATGGGTTACCTCACATGACGAGACGATATGCAAAGACGCCCGTATCACATATCGGGCAGTTAGAGACTCACCCTTTATTGCGAACTCAAGGCCTGTCACAAGACGTTCCGACCATTGAGAGTATCGCCGAGTCATACAGAGCGCTTCTAGAATCTCGCGCTTCATTCGTGAGTGAGGCAGCTCGTGAGCATTCGCCGATTGCAGAGAAGCAGGATCATCAGAGTTTCACTCCCCAAGACCTTAGCCTCGTCCCTCCTCCCCTTGAGCCTGTGACAGAGCTACCCGAACCTCCGCACCCAAGAGGGAGACGGTCGCCACGGTCGGACGATGGAACTTTAGTCGGGGACGACTCCGCAGACTTCAAAAACGCGTCTATCTCCTCGGTACCAAGTTCTCCATCCTGGACCAGCTACGAAACAGCATCACCTGGCCTGGCGCGAAAACAGGCAATCCCTTCAGAGAGCTCAGATCTACAGACATGTTTAGATCTTTTAACGAGAGAGCTATCTTCGGTAATCGGCAGATCTCCTGGCCAGTCTAGTACCGATACAACAGCTCTCCAGATATGGATTATGATCGAGGCATATGAACATTTACGCAATCAGGTTCTTAGTACGCATGAAGCGGGTGTACAGAATGGCCCCCTGAGGGCTATCTTTGACACATGGCTTAAGGCGCTACACTCATTACACGATGGTATGACTGGGGGTGACGGACAACGGAGTGAGAGCGACTATGGAGACGAGACATGAGATGTTGCCTGCCTAATCTACGTACCTAATGAATAATCATAAACGCTAATACCCAAGCATTTTTTCTATCATCCCAGGTTCTCCTGAATTAGTCCTCCTTGAAAACCATCCGTCATGAAATGGATTCATTGTTGTTACGGTATGTGTCTCTGTCCCGTCAGTCCCTGTCGGACTATGCAGCTACGGTAGAGAAGGCTTCACCCTCTAACCCACGAGGCAACAAGCCTGCAGTGCCTCGTGGCTAACGTTGTACGATGCTACGATGCAATGTCAGATGCTAGACATACTCACGATACGGCGCGCGCACTGCTTCCATAATTAGCCCAGCGGGCACCGCCAGAGAATGCAACGCTGCAGAGGGGTTAATATACCATGAAGGATCTCTAGGAGGTATTGGGGGCGAGCTTCGTCTTATATGTAGTATTCGACGTGCGTGGTGTTCGGCTCGGTCGGGGTCGAATGGCGGTCAGTTACAACGACATTTTACACAACGCGGCACAAGTGAGTGAATGAACAGCAATGACGAAGACATACGGATACCGAAACGACCTGAGTACCACAGAGCCTGACGTGAGATTCATTCTCACGCGCCGGCGCCCCTCGATTACATCTTGGGGCTGATCCAGATCATGACTTCCTTTTCTCCATGTCCAATCGAGTCGGAGGCGCTGACAGGTGTCTCCACGGCTTCCCAAGCGTAGATGTGGACAGCTTTACAAGCCCCCTAGGATAGCCCTCCTGAAAGCTCCCCCTAAGTCCCCCACATCGCCTCCAACGCCTCGATGATGACATCTCCGACCGGACACATCCAGTGCGAAAGCCTTTTTGGTCCCCAACAGCACGACATGCATGAATGTAACGAGGCGTTCCTATATTTTCCACAGCGTAACATTTCAAGAAAGATCCCCTTAACTTCTATAAGCACATGCAAGGACGAGAATAGCATATCGAGAATCCTACCGAGAACTCCTGCAGATGTGTGTAGGTATTGCATTATGTATCCGCGATGCCGTAAGCTCTGCACCACTACCGGCGTCATCTTGCGAACTATCGAGTGCCTCCCCAGAAATCCTTCCCGCCTCTATAGAATCTCCCCGGCCTATCAGCCACAGGCGTCCGCATGACGCCGCCACAAGCACCCAAGGCGCCTCATAGCGACAGGAAGACCAACCACATGTTTCGGCACATCTTACAAGATGGTCTTAGGTGCGTGAGAAGCCACGGAGTCTACAGGCTTACTCGTCATTTACAGCGCATCTTGCTCACACCACCAAGACGCTCCGGAAAACGCCGTAGTGCGAGCGCAGGAGGGCATCATGACTGCTCTTTACGTTTATATTAGCAGTTTTGCTATGTACAACAGCAGCCTCGCGATTCGAGCCCTATTCATCGCATTTGACGTCATTGTCGGCGCTACTGCAGTTACTGTGAGCAGATGGATTTCAAGTGGTCGCTATTGAAGCTTGCATATGGATACACACGGCTCCTTGGTCCCCAGAGCGACGTCTAATATTTGTTTAATTAAGCGTTAGCGTAATGATGGGCTATTATTGATGCTCTTGATCATAACCGTAGTTAGTACAGCTGACTATGAACCTCTCTAATTTGTGTTAAGACGTAGTTGGTATTTTATGCCGTCGCAGCCATTGAAAGTCTTTATTGCTATCCATGTTGGAACCTAGCATATAGACAGCGAGAACTGCACTCTAGTGTCTACCCAACTGTGCGATAGTACAACGTTGAAGGACTTTCTTGGCCTACATTCACATGCATTCTGGGATTGTCAAGCCAAAAACAAGTGCATGCAATACTTAAGTAGTCTATATAAACAATCGCATTCCTATTGTACATTTAGATTTTCTCTCCTTCGAGAATCGGCTTCGCCTCCTCACTCTTCCACCAACTCACGCCCTCTTCGCCAGGAAACGTAAACCTATCCATGCTATCCGGCTTCATCTCAACGCTATAACCAGGACTCATGGGCGTCTGGTAGTACCCGTCCTTCACGGCCGAGGGGTGTAGGAAGTGCTCGTGCAGGTGATCCACGTACTCCAGCACGGACAGCTTGCCGCTGACGACGACGTAGTCGATCGTGCTCAGGTGCTGCGTGTACTCGGGCAGGCCAACGCCGCCCGAGTGCGGCACAATGGGGACCCCGTACTTCTTCGCCATGAGCAGGACCGCGAGCACCTCGTTCACGCCGCCGAGCCGGCACGCATCGATCTGGCAGACGTCGATGGCCCCCGCCATCAGCAGCTGCTTGAACACGACGCGGTTCTGGCACATTTCGCCCGTCGCGACGCCGATGCCGAGAGGGCGCAGCGCGTCGCGGATCGCCTTGTGGCCCAGGATGTCGTCGGGCGATGTCGGCTCTTCTATGAACCAGGGCTTGAATTCCGCGAGCTTGTTCATGTACTCGATGGCTTCCGGTACACTCCAGACCTGGTTCGCGTCCACCATCAGGATATTGCCGCGGTCGAAACCGATCACGTCGCGCGCGATGCGTAACCGTCGCTTGTCTTCCTCCACGCTCCCGCCGACCTTCAGCTTGAAGTGCTTGTATCCCTGGCTCAGAGTCTCATTGAGCAGGGCCTTCATCTTCTCCTCGCCGTAGCCGAGCCAGCCGGCGCTCGTGGTATACGCGGGCACAGCGCGGCTCTGCAGGGCCTCCTGGAAGCGCTCTGCCTTACCCTTCTCGCTCTCCTTGAGAAGGGCAACGGCCTCTTCTGGGGCTATGGCGTCTGTGATGTAGCGGAAGTCGATGCACCGCACGAACTCCTCGGGCGTCATCTCCGCCACGATCTGCCAGACTGGCTTTCCGACAGTCTTGGCCCATAGGTCCCAGACGGCGTTGACGACGGCGCCGAGCGCCAGGTGGATGACGCCCTTTTCGGGACCGATCCAGCGCAGCTGCGAATCGTTGACTAGGTACCGCCATGTCTTTCCCCAGTCTGCTACTAGAGAGGAGAGCGTGCGGCCCTTCAATCTGTCTGCGAGTTGCTCGATGGCTGCGCACACTATCTCGTTGCCACGTCCAATAGTGAATGTCTAGGCTCGGTTATTAACGGGTTTCAAGAGGGTACTGCAGTAGGCACGAAAACGTACCATTCCATGGCCTGTAAACTCTGAATCTGTCTCGAGGATGCAGTAAGCAGAAGAGTAGTCTCCAGCAGCATTCATAGCATCGGAGCCGGTCTTGTCTAGGGACGTAGGGAACCGAACATCCCTTGTCCTCCAACCGGTGATAGTTATCTCGGGCATTTTAAAATGACTCCAGTTTAGAGCTGTGGATTTGAGAAATGTAAGGAGAACAAGGAGTGGGAACTAGAATAGAAATGCGAGCCAAGAAGAGAGATGTGACCAGCAAGAGATGAAGAGCGAAGCGACGAAGATATAAACGTGGTCTTTCACGAACTATCACCATCCATCTCCGTTATCCCCAATTTTAGTCCTCTACTTAATACAACTACATCCCACTCCATGCTTTCCCCATTCTCCTACCGTAGCGTAGTCCTCCGTGGGGTACGGAGGGGTATGAGTTGGTGGGCCCGTCCCATCATCACTCCGAGAGCCTCCAAGGCGCGCGTCATGATTGATGGAAAAAATGAGGGGATATTCCCACTCTACTTGACGCGCCTCCTACATAGTAGTTAGATGGGGGGTTAAGCTCGTGACGGAGACCGGAGGAAGTCTTGAAGAATCGTCAACGCGTCAATTGTACACACAGAAATAAGGTAAATTCGTGCCTAAGTAGCTGGTGGAATTTGTCGGACAGACTCCTGGGGTACGAGTCATGGTCGTGAACTAATGTAGGTGTCGCATTGTTACAGAGGTCTACGTTGTATGGCGCTAAGGCTCGAGCCTCAGTTTTCCTACCTATAATGTTCGAGTATTGCAGATAAAACGTCTCCAATGATTGGACATAGCAATTACCTTCAACATATCAAAACGCTGTCTCTTGGCCAGAACTTGCGAGTCTATATTTATCGCTCAGGGTCTCCCTTAGGATTCTGTCAGCGGCTAGTTACTAATCCGCATCTTTCTGGGTCAAGTACGTTAATCCGGTTCAAAGAACTATCATCACGTCCGATACATATAGGCTCGAGTATGGCGTCCAATCTGTAACGTAGATATATAAGCCATAAGACACCGAAAGTTCATTCCATGAGGTATACGAGCGCGAGCGCCCTGGGCGACTTGCGTACATCTCTTACACCGAGACCCCACGACCGCTCTCTAGTCACTCAGACAAGGCAAGGTACTGCTCGTCCAGCTCGCGCAATTCTTCTTAATCGTCGGCATTCTGTGTCTGAGTAGCAGAGTCAAGAAATTTGACATGATCTATAACCCGACGTGCCGCAGGGTTCGAAGTTCTGAGGAAGTTGGTATAGCTCTGTATGCCCAATGCATACGTCAGCAGCAGCGGAGGGGGTTTACGGCCGGCCGAATCGTCGAGGAACGAGATCGTCGCTGGGACCACGAGATCCCCGTAGACTTCGAGCACTGGGATCCTAAGAGTCAGCTGTCGCTATCTTGAGTGAGATATGTAGATGCTTCAGCGGCGTAAAACCCTGCAAGGCAAATACCACAATAAAAAGGGGAAAAGTTTACGAACTACTTACTGCCTCGAAGAATTTTCCTTGCCACCTTCTCCTTGATCTTCAGCGGCGTACTTATGACTGTCGGCAGCAGTCCATACAGGAGAGTCGGCCTCAGGCTTCCTGGAGCTCTTCCGCCAAAAGCGATCGGGGTGAGAGCTTGAGGGGGCTTGAAGGTAATGAGAATGGCAACGTTCTGAGAACCGAAACGCTCATCGAGACCGATATGAGCATGGATCATGCCATCATAGCAGCCGGTGACGTAAGCCTTGATGCAAGCATAACCGAGAGCCATCCTCATGGCTTCATACTCATTGCGTTTATCAATTTCCTTTCGCATATTACCGTGAACATTCTTCATGTGGTTCTCATCATAAGTAGTATCCAATGCTGTCCTCGAGGTCAGCAATCACGGTTATCAGGCGTACGTGAGTATGAAAAATGTTGAAACCCCTGTTGGTATATTTTCTTATGAGTAACCGAAATCTCAAGGGTCACCTACAGCGCACTTCTGCAAGGCGGGCGGCGATGGTCTCGGGGGAAATCATGGGAACATCTTCGGGGGCTTCTGAGGTGCTGCCTTCAGCACCCGTTTTGGGATTTTCGACATTAGCCTCGGATGCCATCTCTCAATTGGGGCGGTATGATTCTGTTTGCAAGTCAGAGAATAGTAACGGGTAACTTGATATATGGTGACTCACAAATAGACGAGGTATTCAGGTAGATAGCCCTCGAAGGCTATGGGAGAGTTGGGCAGATCGGTGGTGCAGGTAAACGTTCCAGCGTCGGACCACGAAGACCATCGACGACTAAGTGATTGGGCGTTGAACCAGTGTATCAAGCTTCTGGTTCCAATGCGTTAGAGCTTCCCGATGTCTTGATATCGCGTTTTGAAAATATAGATCTCAGAGAAAGAGTAATGATAACATGTTGGATCGTTTACCTACAGAGCGAATTGGTAACTTCAGAACGAGTGAATTCGGAAGTGTCTGCAGAAGTTGACTGACGAAAATTAAAGGCTGCACAGCAGGATATTAAAAAGGATGGGTCAAATTGAGAAAATAAGCGGATCTTTCAAGTCTCATGATCGCTTAACACCATTCACTGCGGTGATGAATGTCGCCGATGGTATTGTTGACTGTCAAAGTTAAGGTTGGCCGGGAAAAGACAACGATGCGTGACAACAATAACCTCCATATACACAATTACAGCACAAAACACCATCAGACACCATAGGATGTGAGATCCAGAACAAAAGGGTCATTTTCGGTACTTCTTCTGCAACGAATGATGGATTTGCAGAGGTTGCATGACAAGGACGGACTCAAGTTTCTTCGGATGCAACGAAATGGCGGCCTTACGACATAGCTCCTACTAGATAGTATGGGAAATTGATCCCAATCGGCCGTTACAATTTTGTAGTTACTCATATTCGGAAATGTTAGATAATGTGAACATGTTGAAATATAACAGGGGATAAGGTGAGGTCTTGCAATAGATATTGACTATCAATTTGCTCAAACCTACGTTGCTTCGATTCCTGCATCAAAGCAGACTTGTGAATAGGTAATGTTCCTGTAGCTCTAATACAGAAAGAAAGCTAAGTAGGGACACCAATGTTGCTGTCTACTCTAGTCCCGTCGTGCTCACGCACGCCTAGATATTAGAGGATCCGCCTTAGATACTTATCCTACATATCAGAGAACCAAAAAAGGGAGTCTATTCTAACACAATGTTAAGTTTTCGACGAAGAGTGAAAGCAGGGGAGACCATTGTGAATTCTGTGTCCTTGTCCCAGAAGCACTAGGTAAATCATGATCTCAGACGTAACATAATTCAAAGCTAGCGATATGATAAGCATTGATCATATTCACTTTTCTACATAACTGCTTCTACCACCCTCTGATTACCAGCCTTAATTATCAATTGGAGTTCGTAGAAATACTCTCATTTGTACAAGCTGACTGGACCACACATAGGGCTGGTTGGTCTATAACTTCAGCGGCTCCTGAAGACAATATTGGATGTGAATTCATTTGCCCTTTACTACAACTTTTTACCCCGAGAGTTCTAAGCCCATGCCCAGTCATAAACTTATACTACACTTTCTTACTCTTAACATCGTTTAATATTAGCCATCCTGTTCAGTCATCAATGCCGAACACCAACTATTAGTTCAGAGTCCCTTTGTACTAATTGACCCGACATACAACACTTGTATATTACGATGAATCAGATGTTATTGTGAGCGTCCGTCCCTCACGATCAAGGCGCTGCTTGCATCGTAGTCGTATACCTAGGGTTGCGCTAATTTGCATACTATCACAAGGAAGACAAGACGACGGCCTACTGGCATTTGCGTCTGACCAGAATACAGTCATGAATCATAAAGAAAGGTGTACTTGGAGCTTGCTTATCAAGACTGTGGCATACTGGTCCTGCATTTTTCTGTCGGTGTTCTGACCACCCGCATATTATTCCGGAGCACAGAACCGTCGAGCCGTTGCAGCAACTCCGCATATTGCTACTTCTATCCGCAGTTGCCAAAAGTTACATACAATTCCTTCAACAAATATGTAGCTCGGTTTCAGCTAGACTTTGGTGATTTGACCAGCTGCTATAAATTCGTATTGAAAAGTCAGTTGTTATCACCAGATGCTTAGATCACGATCACAGGGCTTGCCTGTATCTTCGGACGGGATATCATATCAGGGCTTAAGTATGCCGAGAGCATGCGTGTATTGTCCAGGTCCCCAAAATGGGAGGTCTGGTGACTCATCAATCGAAATGAGGCTCAAATAAATTATCTTACAGAGCTTCCTTCCCATGAACCATACATTTGGCCTGCATATTTATTGATTCTTGGCGAATATGCACCTTGTACCATAATCACACTCCTATCAGCCTTCAGCTTTCAGCTTTACGTTCGTCACATACAGCGAATACTAGAATGTGCAAATCACTACCAAGTCTGCGTTTCACTTCAGTGATACTTCTTCTTGTAGAAGCGGGATTAGCGTGCGTTGCCTCGTTGTCCATTCAGAGTCAACCAATAATTCTTACAGAGCCTCACTACCTACATGGTACACTCACATATGCACAACGTCAATGTTCATGCCAATTGTAAGCGGGCATCGTTTGCAATGAAACAAGATCTGCTGTGGTTGTATTATTCTAGGACTCGCAAGAAAATAATGATTCGAGAGAGTAGACGAGGGGGTGCTAGAACTGAGAAATACAAAAGGCCTAGCCTGTTCAGCACTCTTGCCTTCATGAAGACGAGCAATTAGTCTTTACATATCTAAATCCAACAACGAGTCTCCGCCCTTCCAGAGATACTGACTGAAGCGATCGTTTTCGAAATATCAACTGACATCATGGTTTCCTTTAAACAAATATCTTTACTCACCGCTAGCATCGGTGTTGACCGTGGCCACTTACGCGACCTTCATTTTTCAATACTGTATAGACCAGAATTTCCAGAACTGCCACAATATTTGTGGAGTTCCTGGCGAATGCAGTATGTTACTGTTTCAAACCTTCTGATCAATATATCTTTTAAAGATTGCCATGTACTAACTCGTGCTTTGTGCTGCTAGTCCCAGTTCCCACTGGCCTTAGCTCCGCGAGGGCTGCCGATGGATATAACTGCTATATCTTCAACGAGTGAGCAAAACATCCCACGCTCCTACATCCAGCTCCAGCTAATTGCGCAACTAGGAACACAGCTTGCGGTGGAAACCGTGGCGGGCCCGTCACCAACGACGACCGCCATTATGACTTGAGCATCTATGGGTGGAACGAGATTACTCAGAGTATTCAGTGTGAATTAGCCTAAGTACACAGAGCAGAGCAGAGCAACCTCGGGGTAGTTCTAGTCGCTTCATCGTATTCACTGTATTCAGATAGCAAGACTATTTTTGTTGCTTAAATATCAGAGGCTATTATTCTTTACTATATCAATCGAGCACCTGGTCTCGTGTAGATGCATGACACTCAGTCGGTCCAATTGCTATTACCAGCATTAGCTAACACATGTCGCTAGTCGTAATAATCCATCAATATTAGATACAGTATGTGCCCTTTACCACCGGAGCCTATTGTTGTGTCTACAGATAAGTGACAGGTAAAAAACAGTTCGGTAACGCACGGATGATTTCATGGTAGCGAGAAACTAGATAGGTACTCTAGGAAGAGCCTGAAAGAATGATGATAATAATAATAAAAACATGTAGTGAAGATCGGCAGCAAAAGTCCAAAAAGTTGGGACTGCCCCCATCCCGGATCGAACGAGAGACCTTGTCATTACCTTGATATGTGATACAAGTGACACGCGCTACCACTACGCCATAGGGGCCTCATGAATTGGATGTGTAGAAACGATGGATATCATGCTTGGAACCTTACACTATAATGTAGGCAAAACTTCGAGGGCGTATCTCTAGAAGCTAGCTTGCCAGACTTCAGCGCAACTGTAACTAATGCAGATTACGACGTAGCAGGTAGACCACCATAATCTTTAATCGACTAGATACCTTGGTAATTTGGGCGTTGTAGGTCTTTTAGTGATGGATAGAAAGATATTACTATATCCATAGATAGACAACTAACGCGGTTCACTACAAAAATCGCTATTCAAAGATGTAAATGTCTAGTCACTTCCAATAACCACCAGAGTTTGAAATTGCCGATTAAGGAATTAAAAGTCCCTTTGCTGAGTTTGGAACTTTGGAATAGTCTAGAGCTAGCTTTGTTCTTGCTCATACTGATAACTATACCAATGGACATCTCAGGGCGTAGGTCACGTGAGCGGGGATAAGGGTACGAACGCCGTGACGACTTACACAACTGAAATACTGGGTCACCTTTAAGCGATACCGGCACCACGTAAGTAAAGTACCAAGGTTCAAGGCGACCAGAAAGGCGCGGCGTGTCTGTGGGCGGTGAGGAAACATACATAAACTGAAAGATGTGATCGTTAAGCACAACAAGAAGAGATAGAAGTATTCGTTCGCGTTATCTATTCGCTTGTTCATCGTGGTTGCATATTCAAAATGTCATCTGGAAAGGTGTCTTACATTATCGTTGGAGCTGGCGTTTTTGGCGTCTCGACAGCCTACCATCTCATCAAGAAGTACCCCAACGCATCAGTGACCCTTGTTGATCGGGACGCCTATGACGCCGAGACTCGCGTAGCTGCCTCATGGGACTGGAACAAGGTCGTGCGGGCAGACTATGATGACATAATATACTGCGAGCTTGCGCTTGAGGCGCAGGACGTCTTCAGATCGGACCCCTTGTGGAAGCCCTACTTCCATGAGACCGGTCTCATATGGACATGTCGCGATGATTATGCCCAGAACGTCATCAGCAACTACAAACGCCTTGGAAGAAAGGCAGAGATCAAAGCCGTGACTGTCGAGGAGGCACGCAAGTTGTATGGAGGATTATTCGACAGCGCAGACTATACCGGCGTTAAGGAGGTACTCATAAACCCTACGGGAGGGTGGGGTGCTGCCGGAGATTCTCTACGCGCAATCACTCGCAAATGTCTCGACCTGGGTGTGCAGTACGAGGTAGCCGAAGTTGCAACGTTGCTCTTAGACAAGAATGGGACTTGTTCAGGCATCCGAACGACAAAAGGGAAGACCTTGAAGGCAACACATACTATTATCTGCGCTGGGGCCTACACGCCGACATTACTGGAATACAGTGCCGTCAACAGTGGTCTGCCCAATATTGCAGCCGGATTCAGACTTGTTGCAGGTGGTATCACGACAGGAATGGCTAAGCTAGATGACGAGTCGCATGCAATCTTCGGGTCCATGCCGGTAGCGTTTCAGGGGTATACTCCCGAAGAAGGTAAGGGTGCTCTACCGGAAGCTCTCGACTCCGCCTGCAAAACTAAGAATTCGAACAGGTCCCTTCATCGGCTCTCTCCCGCCAACGCCGGATGGCCGTGAGATGAAGTGGTGGGGACAGACAATCTTTAAAAATACTAGAGAAGTGCTGCCTGGTCATTATGTCTCATCTCCACCTCCAAAGCCAGACTACGCTCAGTGGGAGGTGTCCAAAAGGCTGAAGGACGACATCAAGTATGCCAATCATGTATTCTATGGTAATAAGACAGCGCATTGGGAGTTGACAAAACATCGTATTTGCTGGTATGTCTCATGGCTCCTGAGAAGAAAGCAACTGACTAAAAAACTTGGACAGGGACGCCTTCACCACAACCTCAGACTTTATCATCTCCCCGCACTCAGCTGCAAAAGGTTTATACATTGCGACTGGTGGGTCTTTCCACGGTTACAAATTCTTCCCGGTGATAGGGAAGTATGTTATTCAGATGATAGAGGGCCAGCTGTCCCCTCAATTGACGGAGAAATGGGCTTGGGATAGACACCGTCCCGATCCAGCCCTATTCCCAGACTGGCCTAGGTCAGAAATGAGGGATCTAATAGACCCTATGAGAACCTCGAAGTTATAAAGCAACACGAATTTGGAACTACTTCTACCACAATATGCACGGTTGTTTCTCTATAAGTTCGTTCATTGTAACTATAGCATATCTTGGCCTTGAATTTGCTGTGAGCTTCTTCTTAGCTGTGTAATGGCTAAATGCGGTGACGTTATATAAGTCCTGTAATAGAGAGACTTTACGGCCATATTAGGCTACAGAACGTCTGTCGTGTTTCTAATCGATTTGAGTATAAGTTATGTAATTTAAATCTTGGAAGGTTTAGTTTGTTGAGATTATTGACCGCGAAAGTTCTACCTTGATATTTTGCTCGCCTTGGAGTCAAGAACAGAGTAACCCCGTAATTTTGAATACATTTCGTCATTGGTCGAGATGTTTCAGGAGGACCGAAGCCTAGACCGTAGGATCCTCTCCGATAAGCCATCACGTGGAACGCGTTGGGCAGAAACATCGTGACACTTGTCGGGCCAGGGCGTTTTTGTTGAAACGTAACTGGACCAAAACGCGGAGATAGACAGACGCTGAACCTTGTTTACGACCGGGACTATAATCCCGTTGCCGACGGACCAAGAGGTTTTCCAATTTGTCTCTGCATCTCACTTCAACAAAGGTGGCAAGGAAAACGCATAAGCAGCACTGTGTATTGCTAGTGTATACACATATTGTCTTCATGTTGGCCAATGTCTATCTCGTAATTGTAATTCAACGGAAAGCGAGCAACTGCATAGAATAATATTCACGATCTGAAAGGAATAATTAAGTTCTCAATTAGGCCTAGCTTGAATTTATAATTGCAAATACAACGGCTCAAATAAGAGACTGTCGATTATGTTCACGAGACGTTATTAAATTAGATGCTTACTCGTTTATTTTTCAAGATTGACAAAATTCCAGCGCTAATAAATAAGTACGTTCGTGAAATTGGCCGTGTCGAATTCCAATTGATGCATCATAATAATTCAGTCCCGTATTCTCCTTACTGTTATGAGGCAGCTAGCGTAGGCTTGGGTAATGATCTTCTATCGTTGTGCGAAACGTCCCCAAATACGGTTGAGCAAATCTCACGACATGAATGTTCGCTTTCATTTCGCCTGCAGTCTCCGGGATCGCCACGCTGCTTGAATGGCATTGTACTCCTCATATTGCCTATCGTGGTAGTTTAGACGCATCATCCCGTTTGCTCAGTCTAGAACTAGTCCTGCTATGTTACCTAACGAGCCCAATACCCCGTGTGTTCCGGACTATAATGCTATAAATTGTAGTAGTCCCACATAACGAAGTGAATAGGTGGCTGCCGATCACGTGAGCGTATCTCGGAATGTCTCCGCCGCAGTCTTGGATGGCTCTAAAGCCGGTCATGTGATCGATATTCAACCGCCTTTGGGTCTACAGCCATATCTCATACGTCGTTACAACCGTGATTAGGACGGGATAATAACAGTACTATTAGATAGGCTGAGATATGGCGGTATATTGGCCCATGCTTGACAGTAATATGAGGGGGGATTCATATACATAGGGGCCGACCGCCGTGCTGTAGATAATCTGACGATTTGTCTCGGCTCTATACTTTGTATCTCAGAACAATATACTCCGAAGTACTCAAGCCCATTCCACTATGGCTGAGATATCCATTTACTACTCGCCCCAGATTCTTCTGTTGACGCTATCCGCGTCCTTAGTTGCCTTAGCCCTTTCATACTTGTCGAGGTTCTCTAGCTTAAGCTGGCTCTCCAAGAGCTTCTCTAAGAGTAAGGATGGAAAAGCCAAGGCTGTCAGAGCTCTACCAGGCTCATGGTATCTCTCCGAAGAGATGTATGAGCTCGAGAGACGGGCAATTTTCTCGAAGAAATGGCTCCTCACGACGCACCAAATAAGACTCCCAAACCCAGGAGACTGGCTACGGTACCAGGTAGCCGGCTTCGATTTTGTTATCGCAAAGGACCGCAATGGAACTATCAATGCGTTTCACAACGTCTGCAGACACCGGGCCTTCCCAGTAGTGACGAGTGACGGAGGAAACAATAGCATCCTTGCTTGCAAGTACCACAACTGGTCCTATGCTCTCAATGGCAAGCTCACCAAAGCGCCTTCATATCAAGACCTCGAAGGGTTCGACAAAAGCCAAAACAACCTGTTTCCTATCCATGTTCATATCGACACCAATGGGTTTATTTGGGTGAACATGGAGGCCACAGAGAAGCCATCCACTCTGTGGGAAGATGACTATAAAAACATTGATAAGCAGGCTAGATTCAAGGCGTATAACTTTGACGACTACAAGTTCGACCACACTTGGCAAATGGAAGGGGAGTATAACTGGAAGCTTCTGGGAGATAACTACAATGAGTGTTATCACTGCCCGACTACGCACCCTGATATTCCCACTGTCGCCGATCTCAGTGCTTATGGTGTTGTCACGGAGAACTCATACGTTCAACATCTCGGCAACCCGACACCTGAACAAATCGCAAAGGGTTTCAATGTCGCCGCCACCTTCTACTTCCCCAACGCCTCAATGAATGTCTCGTAAGCATTGATGTCACCCGTAATAAGACAGACCACGCCGCTGACTTTTACTTAGGCCTCACTTCTTCTTCATACAACGATTCATCCCGAAGAGTCCCAACACATCCATCATGTACTACGAGGTCTTCCGTAACAAGAACTCATCCGACGAAGAGTTCAACGTGATCAGCGACATCTATAAGCGTATCATGTCGGAGGACAAATACTTGTGCGCAAATGCGCACAAGAATATTCAAGCTGGCGTCTTCGTGAATGGAGAGCTGCACCCTAAGATGGAACAGGGCCCCCTCTACTTTCAGAAGCTCGTACGCGATCTCATCACCGACCACTACAAGCAAGAGAAGAAGGTTGGGCAAGAGATCTGGCCGGCTCGGCAGAGGCTTCCGGGAAACGCCAGCCAAGAAGACCTCAATTTTTGTTCGTCGGTGGATTGCACGAGTTTGAAAAAGGAAGGTCTTGATTGGTGAATCTTTGTTCTGGTTCCGCCTTTGTGGTTGCTCATGGGTTCTTGGTGCATTGGTTTCATTTATCTCTAGCGGGAGTTTTTCGGGGATTGCTATACCTTATTCGCGAAATGATGATTCCCCATAATGAGGAATGCTTTACTGTATGTGGTCGCATAGCTTGTTTGGGGTTAGGAGAGCGCAGGCGACATTGTAGTACTTAGCATATCACCAAATTGATGATAACTGTTGTTTGACGAGAAAAAGTTCCTTCTCACGGTCTCAACAAATTAAAGCCGAGTGATTAGCTGCATATTTGGCTACGTCACCCAACCCACATGACATAGAAGCACATACTGCCTACTTACATGTAGTATTGTCACTATAGTAAAATGTTGAAGAGCCACATGAATTCGCGTGTGCACAACAAAGACCGTCCATTATCGGATCGGCATGTAATAACCCCACCTATATCGGAGCAGGTTGGCAAACAAGATAGCACACGATCCAGTTGGACAGCATCGCTGGCGAGACGTGTGCGTAACATCTTCAAGGGAAAGATAGATCTGCTTAATATAGATTGGCCCAGGACTAGCGCAGAGACTATGGGTGATAACGCGAGTAGCTAAAGCAGCGTCAGGGGCAGCCGTTTATCTCGTCGTGACGTTGGCTAAACAGACCCCCTCCCGGACCTTTATCACCGGCTTCGGCGATAGTACATCATATCATCCAGACATGCGCTCCTTGGCAATAGCTGACAATTAACTGGCTGTTAGTGTCGCCACTACGGTATAGTGCCTGTGTTATCGGGCGTAGCTTGTGACGTTTGTTATTGGTACAAGTGAGCACGTGAATACGCTTCCCCGATTCCGCTTTGACGGTAGGGAACGGTGGCGTTGGCGTCTCTGAAACCGAAAAACAGCGTTTGTCTAAGTCCGGTAGCTCGTATGCCTTGTCGTGACAGCTAGGACAGCGATGCTACCTGACATTAGTCACAAGATCAGCCAAATCCTCCACATGATAATAAGGCAGTGTTCTTGGTCTAGACCACAATATGGATCCGTCTATACGCTAAACCGCCCCGCACGCGCCAAAGAATACAGTTATAGTTCAATTATCTAACGAACGTCAGTGTCTCTAACGTCGGCCTTTGACAATTATCAATCTAGGTGGTTTTCTTCTGCTGCCAGCCTCTCCAGAGACGAGTCTCTTGGCTTGATGACGCCGCCAGGCGAAGGTTCGAGTTCTCGGGGCAGACGACGTTCACATCATGCCTGCCTTCCCTGCAGGTCTGTGCTAAGTTTGCCGTTCTAGATCCCCCTTGTTGCCGTGTCGCTTACTAACCTCCGCATAGAAGGAAAAAGACACGATGTCCCGGCGAAAAGCCAGCTTGCTCCAGCTGCACCCGCCTTAAGCAGCCTTGTTCTTATTCTCCCTTGCTAAAGTCCCCCTCACGTGGCGGTCCATCGGTATTATATATGGCAAGCCCCAAGTTATGAACCTCCCTTGACAGTCAGCAGGAAGAAAGACTAGCCACCTTGGAGGAGAAATTGGACCTAATTTTAAAAGGGCACCTGTATAGGTCACCGCCCCTAAGAAACACACGCTCGACTTTCTAATTGCTTCTCTAGGCCGGAGTACACAAGACGGACATCTCGGGAGCAACCATCTGAAAACATTGCGGAGGGTTCGGACACAACTGGTTCCCCAGCCCCTGTTCCCGAGCAGCAGAATTATCCTGACAGGAATGTATCAACTTCTCTATCAGATACTGAAGGTTCGGATACACGTCCGGGCCCAGCGGATATAGCTACCGGGATCCATCTCTACTTCAAGTACTGTCACAGGCAACCGATATGGTGCTTCGAGCGGGAAGATATTAACAATTACAGCTCGCTTCCCCACGAGCTCGTCTGCAGCATCCTGTGTTTGACAGCTCGCTTCTCTAATAAGCGTGATCAGCTACAGCTCTATGGTCATAATGTCAGGCCGCTGATCATGCTCCGCATTGCCAATGGCACAGTGGTCCTGGAAACGATTGAAAGCTTGTGTCTACTTTCCTATTCTTTTTTCATAGGTACGGATCGACTCAGTCAGTTCAGTTACGCCATAAGCTAACATGCATACAGATGGTAATATTAATCTCGGCCAATTTCATGTTGGGCTGGCTCTCCAACTATGCCGGTCAGCTATGCTTGATCTCGAATCAGCCTACAATGCCGATGACCCCGCTAAGGAGCGAAAAAGGAGGCTTTTCTGGAGCCTCCAGCTGCTTGAGCAGTTTTATGGTCGTCAAACAGGCCTTCCCAGTGTTCCTACTGATGTTGGCCCGTCTTCATATTCTCCGTGTGGCGGTGGTCAAAGACTGCTTTCGGAAATGAACTCAACGAGACCGGCTCTCCCTACTGAGATCCAAGGGTCTTCTGAATCATGTGAACCTGGCATCTGGAATACAGGCATTCATTTGGGTTGGGTCTGGAGCCGCGTGAGGAAGTTCGTTTCAGACTGTGCTCACAACATATTGAAGGAGCCCTGGAGGCATGACTCAACCTACGCTGTGGTTCAGTCGGACTTCATGGAAACTGAGAACAGAATCCCTATGTGCCACAGATATGATTCTGTCAAGTTCTATGCGCGCACGGTGGAGGAGCTGAGGAGGAATCACGACTATTGGGCTCCGTGGCTAAAGGAACAGTTCACTTACCATGTCATACCTACTGTGTTAAATCACCCGTTCCTTTATATCGTCGGGGCTCAACACAATCCGAATTTGGCAATTCCCAACACCTTCTGGAAGAGGTCATCTGAGCTTGCATTACTTCACGCAACTTGGATTGTCCGCATGATTGATATGATTGTAGACAAACAAGTACAACTAGTTGATCCATTTCTAGGGCATGTAGCTGCGATTGCTGCGACAGTGCACTTGTACTACTGCTGCGCTGCCGCTGCCGGACTCAAGCAAAAGTCCAAGACGGATTTCGCGAAGTGTAGGAGATTTCTCAAGGGGTTCTGTTCATTCTCCCCGGCCTGCGCCGCTTTGGTATGTGCTCTCCAAAGGGAAGCGAATTGACATAGACTGATGCTTTCCAGGACCGAAACTTGGACAACATCACACGAATCGCTGGTGGGTATCAGAGTGTTGACATGGATGAGTGGATTCCATCCAAGCTTTACCTCAGTGTGCCCCTGATGTGGGACATTTTACAATTCAACTGTGTCACAGACTGTAAAGGGATTCCTACCGTAGACCTACTGCATGATTCCATCATGTCTAGAATGCCAGAGGAGGATCTAGGCGAAAGCTCCACGCTTGAGATCGATGTCGCTACATCTCCAGAGATCAAAATCGACACTGCTAGCGGCGGACAAGATGCGCCTTCACTATCCCGCCGTGCCCACGTTAACCCAAATCACCCAGAAACCTCGGGCCAGACCGACTGGAATGAAGCCTCCCTTGAGCCCAGCGATAATCTTACTTTCAATACTACGCCTTGGCTGTATGCGGATCCCTCACAATTTGTTAGCTTAGGGGATTTGGGCTGGCTCGACTCTCAATCCACTGATACTGGAGGTGCACCTTGGTGGGAAGGAGGAGCTCTTAGTAATGTAAGATTTAGTCAATTCTAAGCGTCGGCGTTCTAGTGAATTCAACAAGACTGTCGCAGCCTCAATAATCACAAATACCGAAGTGAATTGGTTTAGACAGCCATTAGTCATACCACCTGTATCGTCAACCTATAGGCGGCACGGTGACACCAACCACAGATGCGAAGACGCAGGTCAGCGGCGAGAGGGAGAGACTGTACCTTGCGATCAACTCTGCCCAGCGACGGTATGTCCGTGCGACGACGCGGAGGCTTCCCCGGCCTACCACCTGTACAGATATCGCAGAGCGACGCCGCCCTAAGATTGATAACCCTTATGACTGTCGCAGAGAACGTGGAGAAATACCGAATGCCGATCTTCTGCCCCTACTGTACTAGTCTGGAGAAGTGTCTCGGCAACGGGCAACGGGCGTGCTACCAACCAAACTTATAAGCTAGACTTAACGGCCCGGAATAGGAAACCCCGCACATTCTCCAGACTTGAATGAGAGAGACCCTGCATGTCTGCCATCTTGGCGCGACCTTCGGGAGAGGACGCGATGTGCTGGGTTAGTGGTACTGGTACCGGAGCACATGTAGCCAGAGAAGGATCGCAAGGGGCCCTGCAGCCACCCGCGAAGCGACATCGCGCATCTCATTTCCGTTGACGTGTGTCAACCTACTAACAGCACCTCACGATGTTTCCCGAGGCAGAACGACTATCACACCAGTTGTCGAGCTGCGACTCTCGTCCCGCCACGTTGATCATACCCACGCAACGTTTATGATACGGTCGGCTGTTCCCTGATGTGTAATGATGCACCATTATCTAATTTGTTGTTGCTTCGGAATGATAGAACAGTGAGTAGGTAATTAGTCCACGGGCGGACCGGCCAAGGGGGATGAGTGCTCCTGTGCCGCTCACGTGATCGGCTTATACGGTCTACTAGCTATCAACCACTTGATGCCCCTTACGTACAGAAACCTTGTGACTATCTCGGGCGCCTTTAGGGGAGAAGCATGCTGATATGTGTTTGTGGATAGATTAACCAAGGAAAATGAAGTATATAGAAGGTAGCGTAGTAGCACAAATACACATCCATCTACTCTGACAACATCGCCTATACTGAAAGGCACATATTCATCATGGCCGCCAAACCTCGTGTCGTCATAATCGGCGCTGGCATTGTCGGCACCAACGTCGCCGATGAGCTTGTCTCGCGCGGCTGGTCCGATATCACCGTCGTCGAGCAAGGTCCCCTGGATATGCCCGGTGGTTCGACATCCCATGCCCCTGGTCTAGTATTCCAGACAAACCCCTCGAAGACTATGACCCTATTTGCTCGCTACACCGTGGAGAAGCTTCTATCGTTGAAAAGCGGCGGGCAGAGTTGTTTCAACCAAGTCGGCGGCCTCGAAGTCGCCACAACACCAGAAAGACTCGCAGAACTCAAGCGCAAACAAGGCTATGCCCATTCCTGGGGAATCGACGCACGGCTGATCAGCGCGGAAGAATGCCGGAGTCTTTACCCCGGATTAACTGACAATGGTTTGATCCTTGGTGGTCTGCACATTCCCAGTGATGGCCTTGCGCTGGCCGCTCGCGCCGTTCAGGTGCTCATCAAACGTACGAGAGATGTTGGAGTCCGTTACCTTGAATCAACCCCGGTCACCGGGATCGAGAAAGCTAATGGCCGGGTCACCGGAGTTGTGACGCCGAGCGGGACTCTCCCCGCTGACATCGTCATCTCGTGTGCCGGCTTCTGGGGAGTTGAGGTTGGCGCCATGGTCGGCGTCCCCATCCCCTTACTGCCGATGGCACATCAATACGTCAAAACCACACCCCTGTCAACCGGAGATCCTACAAGTAACGACACAAATGGAGAATCTTTAACGAATGGCAACTTAACCAATGGGGAATTGACAAACGGCCATTCAACGAACGGCCCCGTAACGAATGGAGATGCTCCAGTGGACCCAAATTCGGCGACCTTGCCGATCTTGAGATACCAAGACCAAGATCTGTATTATCGCGAACACGGCACGCAATATGGCATTGGCTACTACGGCCACCGTCCTATGCCGGTGGTCGCCGCCTCTCTAGGCGAGACGCCAAAACAAGTAGACGAGAAGAACATGCCGTCCCGTCTCGAGTTCAGCGCCGAGGACTTCACGCCGGCCTGGAAGCTGTCCCAGGAGATCCTCCCCGCGCTGCAGAAATGCGAGATCGCCGACGGCTTCAACGGCATCTTCTCGTTCACGCCAGATGGCGGTCCGCTGGTCGGACAAGCCCCCAACGTCGACGGATTCTACGTCGCCGAGGCCGTGTGGGTGACGCACTCAGCGGGCGTGGCGCGCGCCCTCGCCGAGCTGCTCACAGACGGCAAGTCGAAGATCGACCTGGCCGAGTGCGAGCTCGCGCGCTTCGAAGACGTCCAGCTGACGCCCGAGTTCGTAAGCGAGACGTCGCAGCAGAACTTCGTCGAGGTCTACGACATCCTGCATCCCCTGCAGCCGCGCGAGTCGCCGCGGTGTCTGCGGGTGACGCCCTTTTACATGCGGCAGCGGGAGCTCGGGGCCTTCTTCCTCGAGGGGACGGGCTGGGAGCGGCCCTTCTGGTTCGAGGCGAACGCTAAGCTGCTTAAGGACCTTCCCCCTGAGTGGCAGCCCGTCGAGCGCGACGCCTGGTCCTCTAGGTACTACTCGCCTATCGCGGCGGCCGAGGCGCGGAAGACGCGTACTGCGGTTGCCATGTATGACATGACGCCGCTTCGTCGACTAGAAATTACCGGCCCAGGCGCTGTAGATCTGCTCATGCGGTTGACCACGGGTACCGTGTCCAGGAAGCCAGGAGCCGTTACTTATACCCTGCTCTTAGACGATCAGGGAGGTATCCGCAGCGATATAACTGTGGCCAGACTTGCCGATGAGTTATACCAGGTTGGTGTGAACGGGCCTGTCGACACAGCATACTTCACTCGAGAAGCTCGCTTCCAGACTAAGCATACGCCCGAAAGAGCCGTGCATGTCCGCGACATAACAGGCGGCACATGCTGCATCGGTCTCTGGGGTCCTCTCTCCAGGGATGTAATCACATCGATCACTTCAGACGATTTCTCCAACAAGGGACTCACATATTTCCGCTGCAAGGACGTCAGTATCGCCGGCATCCCAGTCCGAGCACTGAGGTTATCGTACGTCGGAGAACGCGGTTGGGAACTCTACACGAGCGCCGAACACGGCCTCCGCCTATGGGACGCGATCTGGAAAGCTGGCCAGCCCCACGGCATTATTGCGGCCGGGCGCATGGCGTTCAACTCGCTGCGGTTGGAGAAGGGATTCCGGTTATGGGGCACGGACATGACAACGGAACACGACCCCTACGAGGCCGGCCTTGACTTCGCGCTCAAGCTGGACAAGTCCTTCGTCGGCAAGACTGCGCTTTTCGGACGCTCTAAGAAGACGGTCACTCGGCGCCTGCGTTGTCTCACGGTCGACGATGGGCGTTCCGTTGTTCTTGGCAAGGAGCCCGTGTTCGTTGACGGCCGCGCGCAGGGCTATGTAACAAGCGCAGCATTTGGGTTTACGATCGGTAAGCCTATCGCGTATGCTTGGCTGCCTGCCGCAGTCAACGAGGGGGATGCTGTTGAGATCGAATACTTCGGCCAACGCATCAAGGCAACTGTCACCACGGAGCCGTTATATGACCCTCAAATGAGTCGTCTGCGTGGCTAAGTAGGGTTACAACACCGCCCGCATCCAGGTCAAGCTCTGGTAGTATAAATCTAGAGCAAAGGTATGGATAGCGGTTTGGGATGCATTATTTGCGAGATACTTGAACAATAGTGATTTTATAGCATTAGGTGTCGGTCATGTTATGGGGCATATGGGAAGCTTAGGTATTTGTTTATCTTGTTAATGGTTCGGCTTCGGTCATGGTAATATTACTTGATACATAATCATTTCACTCTTTACGTGATGATGCTCATAGTAATTTCAGAAAATATGTAGCTAAGGCATGCCTTCTCGTATTCCCTGGTCACTTGCTTGCAGAAGCATTAGAAGAGAAGACGAGAAGTCATGATACCGATCGATAACTTAGACTCTCTTGAGTGAGTCGAGTATTACTATTACTACTAAGAAAAGTTGACACGAAAGATAACAAGGATGAGAAACGACGGTCCTCTTCATGCTCGTCCCCAACATCGCATTGAACAAGACAAGAATCAGTGCCCTGAAAATTAATCATCAAACAGCTATCATTTAAAATCAATCTGATAAAATAATAATGCCCGTCTAATCGAAAGAGGCTGGGCAACGTGAGGACTCCATTGTTCCATAGAAGACTTGAGCACCGCTATTTCCATGATGGAGGTGGATGACTGGCAATTTGTTTAGTATCATATCATTGGAAGCGCGGCATCTTTGTTTTGTGCACTCACAATTCACCGCCACGTCTGGGGGGAGGGAGAGGTCGTGGGCATGGGCGTGGCGAAGAGATCCACACAGCGTCATCACTTTTTCTCTTCGCGGGTCTGCCTCTCGGTCGCAGAGGAGTTACGCCGGTCAAGTCGTCGGGTTCTTCTTTGACATTCAGTTCTCCTTTGACTTGTGGTATCTCTCTGTTTTCGAGTTGTTCTTTGATCATTTGCTCTTCGTCGTCCTCTTGGTCTCTTTTGATTTGCGAGTTTACTGGAACGAGTCCTAGCTCTCTGAACAATCTGCTGAATGTCCGAAGGAGCGGGGTGAGTTCGGTATCTGTAGAGCTATGCCTATGTATGTGTCGGATCAAGACCTCGACTATCGCAAGGATAGTCTTGTTTTCGTCTCGTGGTCCTTGCTCCAAGACCCGGATTCTGTCCTCTAGTTTTTTGATACGTTGATCTTGTTTGCTAATTGGTGATGACTCGTCTTTTGAATCCATCTTGAGTACGTCTATTCGTAATGTTTGTTTTCGTGCCGTTATTCTGCTTGTGCTAGACTGTGGATGGTTGCTGTTGTTATTGTTGTGGTTAGTTATCGGGTTCCCATCCCAGTGGAATAGAAAGTAGACCGCTCCCTCACGCAGAGATTCTGTACTCGCAGTAAGGAGAGCCTAGTGTAAACTCAATACATAGGGAAGGAGAGGAGCTAAGTACCTAGGTACTTCCATCTCTCCCGCAACAGTCATGGCCACCTGCCTAGATTTATCAGAATGAGCTGTAGTAACAACGAAGAGAGGAGCCCAATGACTGGTCTGGCATGACCTAGCGAAGCTTTCAAAAAGATATCATCAGTTAGCGTACAACAGTGAAGCATGAGCTTAAGGCATCTCGCAGCACAATATAGTTTCAAAACGCCTGAGGACGAAGCTGAAACGCTTCGGAATATGGCGCTTAATCAATCTTGACTATATATGGCTCTGCAGGTACGCTAGGTAGGTGAGCCTTTGGGCCGGGACTTCGTAACCGCAGCGTGAGAAAATGTATGAAAACGTATGCGCACGCGTCATACGCTGAGTGATTGACTTCATTTGATATTGCATTGATGATATCTCTCGCGAGGCTACAACCTTCTTATCTTCATCCACTCGCTAGTTCCAAGTCCCAAGTTCAATCCATTGCGTGCCCACCATCTCCTGATAGGCCTGGGATCGCCAATAGCATCTTCAAGCGCCTCTTCAATATCGCATGTCTTATACTCAACCCTATGTGTTCTGCCGTCGCCGCCTGCTTTCTCGCCCCGCGCATATTGCTTCCACCATTCTAATACGCTGATGTGCCCTTGCTTTGTGGGCGCCACAAGTACCTGTGAATCAAACGAAAGTTTTTCGCCTTTTAATTCGTGCCAAGTGTCCAGGACCGCGGTCTGACCATGCGCACTTGCTATCTTGCATACGCCTTCGCTATACCCCACAGGGATGCCTGAACTCTCCCACCAGCGGAGCACAGCTGTCTGACCGTGTTGAGCAGCGGTAAGAAGGCTACGGCCTGGCTTGAGAACGATGTTATCATCCTTCAATGCTGCCTCTTTCCACCACTCCAATACTAATAGGTGTCCCTCTTTGGAAGCGGACTCAAGGGCTGCTTCCGTGTACTTCAGGGGAAGGCCTGAACGTAACCACCAATCTAGCACATGGACATAACCCATACGTGAAGCGTTGTCCAGTGCCTCGGCATCATACTCCTTTTTTAGGAACGAGGGTGAGGTGTTCCACCAAGTGAGGATATTCACACGCCCGTAAACCCCAGACGCTTTATTGGGAAGAAATTTGGCGCTGAAGGAGGCCCAGAACACTTTGCTTAAGTGGGTTTCTAGGTAGGTCAGCACATCGATGAGTGAAAACTTCATAATGAGCTTGACAGCCAAGGATGAAACGTAACGAAGTCCTTTGGGTGCTTCAGAGAGCTTCTTGCAAATGACGTCAGACCCCGGACAGGAGAGTATCAGCCATTCAAGATCGTGCATGTAGAGCTCGATAGGGTCGGTCAAGTTAGCCCGGTTCTTCTTCCAGTCGGGAGGTGTCTCGAGCGTCGTATATATGTTTAGCGCCGAGGCAATCTCCCAGTCACCGACGTGCTCGAATATGAGGCTCCATATCTCGGGCGGGAGTGTCTTGGCCACTCGACGGGGACTGATGGTGTGCATAGCTTGCTTCGCGGCAACCTCTACGTCATGTCCGAGGCTCATAAGCTCGGCTTGGTTTTTTATTATACCGACGAGATCATTGAAGCCATCCCATGACACCACGCGCTTCCCATGCCCGCGTCCTTCGTAATGCCACAAGACTGGTGACATAACCTTGATCCAGTTCCACTTTCGTTTTATCTTGCTGAGTTGCTTCTTGGTCATAGGGTGCTCCCACATCTGCACCGACATACCCGGCACTAACAATATCTTCTTGGAGACGTCCCACGCACGTAAGACTTCGAGTAAGGTAGTATCAGCAATACCCGACATCATCTTAGCGAGGTGGTCGGCGTCAATGGGGGCGAGGACCAGTAAGTCAGCCCACTCGACAAGTTCAAAGGCAGTCTGGCGCGCGGCTTCCACAGCATCCTTCGTCCTCTCCTTCGTCCTCTGGTCTGCATCGACGTTAACAGTCGCCAAGCTTCGGTTCTCCATAACGATGATCTCATGTGTAAGTCGTAAGGGCACCTCGTCGACGAGAGCCCGGGTTTCGATCTGGGAATCTTTCAGGAGGCGCACAGCAATAGCCTGAGCGTAGGCGACGTCTCGTTGGCCATTCGCGGCGACCAGCATCCGCAGCTTTCTTATGCGCGGCATTTCGTGGAGCGAAGAGGAAGACGAGTTGATAGTTCGAAGCAGCGGTGAACTACGATCGAAGGCTGATCGCGAGGGAGAGTCGGAGCCGGCATGCCTATTCTCTGCCATCGTATCTTTACGAGCGCTCAACTAGGCAGGCAGCTCGGTCGACGTCAATGGTCGCAAAGAGGAATTCGAAGTTCGGGAGCTCAGCCAAGACTTTGGGTTCGTTAGGCAAGGTTTTCTGGTCGAAGACGAAAAGTACAGTCCAGGGCCAAAAATCCAATGGAATCAGTTATCAATATCGCTTGTGCCCCGCCACCGCTGAGAAAGAGGATCAACGAATGACAATGCTTTATTTTGCCACTGGCGCGAGGTGTATAGGAAGTCTCAGATTATCTGTGGTCATGAAGAAGCTGCGTCAAGATGTACAGTGTCGAATATTTGCAATGCAGAGGTTCCCATTAGGTAAAAGTGACGATAGCTTTGTTGGCAGTCGCGAGTCGGTGGAATGATAAATTACCTGCGCTACCTACCGAATAAAGTGGCACCACGGCATGACCCCTGCGCGCCAGACTTCGACCTGCAGGATGCACCTATTCCCTTAATGGGCCGTACCTGCCAACCTGATAATAGACTATATCGCTGGGAACCCCCTTTTACACATGCTAGTATTATTAGAAGACTGTCGAGCCTACCTAAATACCTAAATAGGCATTCATTGACAGATCAAGCCGATTTAGGAAGCAACTTGAAGCTGTTTTAAGACGACTTAGAAAAGAAGAATAAAAAACGAATTTCAGCTTCTATCGATGCTGTCCATAACCACGTTGATAGTAGGACTGCATAACTGCTAGCGAATAACCCTAAAAAGGTCTAGTCTATTAATTAAATAGATCCGCCATTCTTTAGATTTATCAAGTCCTGCTTCCAACTGGCTCTAAGCGGTGTTTATTTCCAAGTAGATCGGATCGACGATTGTGGCTGCTTGTCAGCTAGTGCAACCTATCATGAGATATGCTAAGCTTCAAGGCGAATACTCGATACTCATAGTACTATATACGCATGCTACTATGTATTGAGAGATATTACATACATTGAACCCAACAATAAGGCCTCAACTGGTGCCCTGGGGCCAAATGATACACAAAGAAAACAACTAATTCGTCTCTATCCACCACTATTGAGCCTCAACCCTGCACCGACATTACTGTCGAACCTGGCCGTCAACTCAACGTAGGCCTATGTTGCCTGTGACTGTAATGACTCCAAAGTATCGCTGGTATAATCTGGTATCCTGTCTGCCGAAGGCGCCACGAGTACCGTATACGTCTTATGCATGGCGCTCGCTGGCTCGGGATCTACCCTTCTAAGTACGAAAGTTTTAACGCTGCCCACTGCTATGTTGGCAAGCTTTTGGTGTGCAGACGCAACCCTGTGTTCTTTCAAAATTCAGACTCCAACGCCATGTTCGCTTGCTCGATGTGTAGTTAACGTAATCCAATGACGCTCATTTCCAGTGTCCACACCCTTCGAATCCACACTTTGAGTGGCCCGTCCACCCCTTCGACGTTGTTCAGCTCAACGCCTTCCCACCAGCAACGACGAGCAGGCTTCCGCCAGAACAGGAGAAGCTTCTGTGCCATCCCCACAGCATTGTTACCCATCTCATTACCGCGAATGTCACTGCGAAGCCGAGCGAGAGCCAGGCTGCAGACTACCGCCTTGTTGGGTTCACCGGCACGATGACCCCATCGATCATCATGGTTGAAGCCGCTTCGGTCCTATGTCAGCTAGCTATTAAATTGAGATGGGAGAGACTACTCACCCAGCCGTCAACATCTCGATCAAATGAGCTTCAGTGGTTCCTGGTTCGTCGCTACGTTTTAATCCAGAAAAAATGCCGTCTTGTTTCAAAAGAGCCCTGGATGCTGCGCGTTTTACCTCCATCATATCTACCTGGTTGATGTCTGGCCGAGGGGGTATGGCATAGAAATCGAGGTCTTCTCTCAAAACAATGATTCCAGCTCGCTTACTACCATCTTCGCTGCGCCCGCCAAGTGAGTCAATGGGAACAACTCCACCGTCAGGTGAAGCAGTGGGTGAGGATTCATTGGGTATGGATTGGGCCACATTGCGGAAGAAATCGAGCATGTATTGCAGGGAGGCAGGGTCATACTGAGAGGTGAGGTCAGTGAAATGGATATTTATATTGGATATGAGGTTGCGCATGATGAAACAGCGAGGGGAAGGGGTATTAGTATGGTAAGGTGCAACTGAACTGCTAGGGCTTGGAGCTTCTTGGGTTACTTGAGAGATAGGGTAGTCATTAAGGGTACTGACATCGACCTGGACGGCATCACCGTCGGAAAAGCCGCCCATATGGCCTTCTGGAAAGAGTCCATTGGGGAATAGAGATAAGAGGACAAATTCAGGTAGCGTTAGCAGCTCGTCCCTCGACAGAACGAAACGCGTGCCCCTATATCAGAGGGTCTTAGCAAAGGGGTCTACAATATCTCCAAGTCTACATCACCCTACCTTAGGTCCATTGTGATTGTTTCATCGGCACCAACATCTGTACCGCATTATTAGCCATTCCTTTCCAATGCATACTGCACCATGAGATTTATTTACCTCCAATGGAGTTGATGGGAGGTCCTCCTTGCTGGACTTGAGTAATAATACTCGCTGCGCCCCCGGCGGCCGCCATGAGATAGGTGAAAGAAAGGAGTGGGCTGTAACCTTCAGAGTAGGCAGGTGGAGGCTCGCTAGAGTCGTCGACCTTCTGGCCAGACGGTTCGCCTTTGACGTCTTGCGGAAGCGCGCGCTTGGTCTCAGCGACTGTGTCCTGGAATGGAGTAGAGGGTTCGAAAGGTAGATCAGAAGAGCCTGAGGCTACGGGTGCGTAGGCCGGGGCTGCTGTAGCAGATGAGGCTGCGGTTTCCGAGAACGCAGTGGAAACAGCGGTGGGAAGCGTGAAGTGATCGTCGGCTGAACCGTAAGCGTAGAGGCTGGAAAAGGGAGGTGGAGGCGGCGCTGGTCGTGAGAAGGAGGCCGAAGCCGACGCTTCGGAGCTGGCGTAGGGGTACCGGGGTGGAGGAGAGCGCGCACGGAGGTGGCTTTCGTCGGTGTCGTTGACGTGCTCGTCGTTCCCGTCGTCGTCGTCGCCGTCGCCGTCGCCGTTCTCGTTGTTGTCTTTGCGGTGGTTGGCTTTAGAGGCAAATGCAAGGTTCGCGTCTTCAATGGCAGTCTGCGGGAGCCCAGCGAACACGGACTCTCCGTGACTTTCTTCCTGCGAGTCGGACAACGTGGTGGCGGTTTGGAGTTCGACACAGGCAGAGAGCGAAGAGCAGAGAACAGAGAACAGGGTTGGCCCAAATGGTCGGGGGGCAGATCACAAATGGAGGATGGCGTCCGTGTTTGGTAGTTTGATTACAGACGGCGACGTTGCGGTGGGGGTCAATAATTGGATGTGATCTTGATTGATTAAGTGTATTTGACACCCGGTGTTCGTAGTGGACAAAGTGGATGCACGACTAATAATCAGCTCCTAAAGTTGAGAGCAGTTCAACATCAAAGCAGACTCGATCAATATGTACCTAAAATCGAACTTGAAGTTGGGAAGCAGATCGTAGGTAAGTTAGCTATTGAGACAAAGAGGCGGTCGTAGCAGGAGGTACATAAGGTACCTACAATACTGTGAAGACTCGGTGTGGGATACCTTCTACAACTAAATACCACCTACCTCGTCTTAGCTAAACTAGAGGTAGGCAGTTGCCCAGTGTGGTTTCACAAAGTCTTAGTGGCCCGCTAGCCGCCTATACCATGTACCTATCTAGGTACCTACCTAGGTAGGCAAGTACTGGTTCTCTCTCTAGGTAGTTTCATGCCTCCAATAAGGACCTCAGATTTGGTTACCTTGCAGAAGCTTACTTCAATCTCAACCAATACTACCTAGGTACACACAGATATAATACGATGACCATCTTCACAGATTAATTGGATGTTGCACTATTTTATTTCAAACGAGGCGACATAAATGCAGAACCATGGAGACATTGTACTAAATCAGTAAATGCGTGTACTTTTACATACACATACTCAACGCAGAGGGGTGAAAAAGTCTACGATGAGTACGCGTGAATGAGGAAGTTTCAGCAACAAATTTAATCCATCAATCAGCCAAGCAACCACACCCGTGTGAGTATTTCTTGTCCACTCTTAACGCCAGAAACCGTCGCCTCATATTCAGCGTCGTTCAACGTCCCGTCGGTCCGTCCATTAATGGGTGCACTTGCCGTGCTTGAGGATGTTGTGATCGCCTGGGCAATGGATCGTGTGCATCTTCTCGTACAGTTTGCAAGTATGTCCGAACTTGCCATTGTAGAACAGCGTGTTCGGCTCGTTACTGTCGTCGCAATCACGGAATTCAACTGTAACATCCATCCGAGTCAGTGGTCGCTATCCTGATAAAGTGCCTCGAGTGTTCCGAACGCTTAAATGAAGCTTCGGAGACTTGGATCGAGCTAAAACAGGAATTCGCTAGGTGCCTAGAAAGCATCACTTACAGTTATCGGTGCTTCCAGATATATTGAACGTGGAGTTGCACGGCGATTGGGTCAACGAGCCGAGGACCAAGGGAGGGCAAGGGGACTTGCCCTCTTTCCAAACAACCCAATGGTTGGCCTGGTCCCCGCTCTGGAGCTGTTGTCCGAAGGCGATCTTAGTGATATTGTCGTGCTCGTAGCTGTCAGCCTGAGGGAAGGCCATAGCCGCCGGGACGATAGCACTCAGAAGAGTGAGGCCAAGTGCAATGGTACGCATTTTGGGCTTTTGGTGAATAAGCAGACGAAGACAAGTAATAAGAGTATAGTGAATGAGGGCTGAATCGTGAAAGGTTTCGGTAGCTTGAGTTCGAGAAGCAGTAGCGTAAGCTATTGTTATATCAACTCACGATGTACAACAGGTTCTCTTCCGTAATCGTTGTAGCTTTCGGGCTTGCGTCACCGCCACATGCTCGCTCCGGACTCGAAGCAAATATTGATGGATCATGCGGACTATCCTTCTCGGTGACCACAGAAAGTTTTGGTGTCTAAATATAGACTTAATACAACGGGTAACGGTATGACGCGGGCATATCGCCTTTCCACAGACACCGGGTCGTCGAGTATGATATTGACTAACTCGTATTATGCTTACAAGCGCTGAACCTAGATGCAATTCAAATGTTCATGAGTCTCTCTCTGCGAATGATAGCCTCTACCCATTCCTTGTGGAGAAGAATAAACACTTCAGAGCAAACCTACTACCTCATATAACCTCAGACTGATCATACCTGGAGTCAGACCCGGCAGATCTATCAACCCTCCTGGCCGAAAGAAGCAGGCATGTCTTCGAGAGAGCCGGCATACCTCAAGAGTTGGCGACCAAGCCCAGTAGAATATTGATACAAGATGAAGAATGAGTTGGAGCTTGTGATGTTTAAGGTTGTTTCTATTAAAAGATTCCTGGTATTCTCGCTCGGTGGTGGTCTTAGAAAGTCTATTGCCACTTTTTGGATATCACATGAAATTGATATCTGCCCGGTCACCAAGACCTACCGGGTGAACAAGAGCTAGATCGTCTTGCGTTGTCCGGAGCCATCCTCTCGACTTCCAGGTGGGCATTCTCTGAAGATCTGCCTTTCATTATCCCTATTCGAGATTTGAGTCAACGTATCGGTGTGACCGACAAATACTATTCCTCCATTGTCTTGACACACTCCCATTCACCCCTGAGGTTCTCTTTCCACAGAGAGACTTTGTTGTCGCCGCCACTAACAGCCAACACATTTCCACTCAAACTCCAACTAACCCTCCAGACGATAGCGTCAAAGTTCAAGACCTTGCACGACCACTGGCCTTGTGTGGCATTATCGCTCGTCCAAATGCGCACCGTCTTATCCTGCGAGGCTGACGCGATATAACTCTTCTGTAATACCGTAGGGCTCCATGCTACATCACGCACCCAGTCGGTGTGACCCACGAGCGGCTCTCGCTCCTGTTTGTAGCTCTGTGTAGCCGGGTCATAAGCCCATAGCTTCAGGGCATTGTCACAGCCACCTGTCACGAAACGGCGCTGGCCCAGGGCACCCGGGGCTGGTGGACTTGAAGAAACGATACTGCCAGGAGTAGTCGATGGTGCCCATGAAACAGAGTTTACGCCCAGTCCATGTGCGGGGAATATGACGTTGGAGAAGTTGTTGTCTTTGAATTCGAGAACCGATACAGAGCCATCGGAAGAGGCGCAGGCGAGAAGACAGCCGGATTCATGGGGTGACCAAGAGACCATATTTACAGAGGCCTTATGTAGGGCGAACTCAAAGATTCGCTGCCACTGGTTCGATTGCTCGCGCCAGATGAAGACTTTGCCGTCGTAGCCAGCCGAGGCGAGAATATTACCATATTTAGGGTGTGCCCAAGAGACACACCATACTGCACCCTCGTGACTGTGACAATATTCAGTCAGCACTCCGATCCTCCCAACCAATATGCAGCACCAATAGAGAGAAACGCGTACCCTTTCAGTGTCTCGATTAACCTCTGTGATTCGCCCTCGATCTCGAAGATCTTGATAGTCTTGTCGGAGGAGCATGTAGCTAGCCGTCTTCCGTAGTAGTCGAGGACTGCATCGTGCTAGTGAAGGTCAGTCGTGACGGCGCCGGTAATCTTTGCGCATTGCTGATTGTAGAGGCGTTCGACTCGAATATAAGTCGCTCGCGGTCGCTCGAAGCATACGCGGAGTGCCATGGCAGGCATTGAAGGGATATGACGTACAATCATCTCATCATGGCCGGAATTCGATATCACCTGGGCCTGTAGTCAAGTTAGCAAGCTTTCTCCAACATATTGCCGAGACCACCAGGTTGCTGTTTACCATTTTGAAGGAATTAGATATCGTATAGCACAGGCGAATTCGATATGAAGAGTTGTCACGAGTATCGGGCTTGTTGGTGGGGAGCCGGCCAAAGCGAGAACGGTTTTGTTTACAGCACTGAGAGCTACTTGTCCATTTCAGATGTTTAGCTGGCCTTGTGCAGCAAGGCGCCCCGGGGCTACCAGTCGCAGTCGCAGGCGGGCAGGCATTTAGTTACAAGGGTACAACTAGCCGCGCCTGGTCGGTACGGCGCCCCACGAAGCTAAGTGGGCACCCGCGAGGCAGGTGATAGGTTCTCTCAAGAAGTGGTCAGAGCGTCAAAAGAAGATCGCAGCTGTCAGAATGCTAGTCAGACATGTTGCGGCTGTCGGTCACAGCAAAAGGTGCCGAGGTGGTATAACAATTAACTATCAGCCTTACAAATACTCCAAAGATAGTGTAGCAATTAAATGTCAGTGTCTCATATGTTCATTTGGAGGTAAGATTTGACAATCAATTATTTGCATTGTCTCGGCAGTGTTGGTGGAACTGATTGCCAATTATTATACCACCCCGGGTACCTGGGTACAATGTACCCACTTACAAACTCCCCCATGAATCGGGAGCTCGGGGAAGGCGAAATAGCCTGGATCGGCCTAGGCATTCAGAGTCCCTTGAGCCGCATTTGACCATTGAACCGAGGCTGGAATAGAGCTAGCAGTAGGCAGTCGTGCTTTTAAACATCTTGTGATGTCGACGTCAGCCTGAGTCCAACTTCACACATAACACCTAACTTGAACCGTACTACTATTCTAATATTGTACAATAACCGTTTTCTCATCACGCTCTATTTCATGTGCCGGTATATCCGACTCAGCCCTTCAGAGTTCTTCTTTAGTTTGATTCCTTCAGCGCGCAAGACGGCTATCTAGCGGCCTGCATACGGACTGTGGCTTTCACCCGGCCTGCGCATTCAATACCTACTTCATTCATTCACTTACACCCGTCACTGTTGCTGTGGCGCTGCATGACCAGACACAACATCCCACCGGCACCGCGCTCAAACCTGAATCATCTTGTCCTTTTTCCTTTACTCCTAATTTGCTTTTTTTCACCTCAGCATACTACTACGTAGCGCCGGCCGCCAAGTAGCCCACGATTCTTCTCACCAATACACCCAGACCGAGAAGTGCTCGCGTCAACTCTGCGCCAAACACTTGGAGATCTGGGGTTGTATCTCAACGAGGTTCATTCACACTTCGGTTCTCGTCATGGCGGACAGCTCTTGCGGGCCGTCAAACGCCTTCAAGGGCCTCGCTCGTCGCATCGAGCAAGACCGCTCTCATCAGCAAGATCGAGTTACTCCGGGCCCTCAACACCCTGTGCAGGTTCGTGTTTATCCCACAATTTATCCGGCAATGTCTTGTAAACAAGGTACTCATATTTCGTCTAGGGCTTTCGTTCTGGGCCCCTCAACACTGGCCTGCCCGACCAGTTCGGTGCCTTTCAGCAGCAGAATGCAACACTCCCTCAGCACCCATCAATAGGCCTGAACCCCTATGAGGCCACCCCTTATCTCCCATCCCATTCAGGTCAGACACCTGTGGGAGCCGCTTTCTTCTCACGGCAGCCAGCCCAGCAACGTCCAGCATTCGCCACGACCACAGGTGACAGTTGGGTTACTGATTTTGAGCGCATGGCTTTCGACGCCCACGTGCGTCCGCATCATGCTCAAACAATTCATGGTCCGGCCATGGGACATCCCGGTGTGGCTAACCCTATGCACTCTAATATTGTAACCCCGGCGCTCCGGCATCAGCCGCCTCTTCAACCCTTCCAGCCTC
This sequence comes from Xylaria sp. FL0064, assembly GCA_022593225.1. Classification (NCBI taxonomy): domain Eukaryota; kingdom Fungi; phylum Ascomycota; class Sordariomycetes; order Xylariales; family Xylariaceae; genus Xylaria; species Xylaria sp. FL0064. The sequence continues at coordinate 675,284 of JAJKLE010000010.1, read as the reverse complement.
CACCTATAGGTCTCCATCCAATCAGTCAGCAAGTCGGGATGTTTCAGAGCAATAACAATATCCCGGCTCCCTCGTTATCTGGTATGTGGTAGCAAAAAATCCTGGGTTGAAGACTGAACTAAACGTGCATCCAGACGCCGTAGCTCTCTCCCTTGATGCTCAGAAAGAACTACTCGATCAAGAATTTGAGGACGCAATGGATCAATGGATGCTTCAGAACGGACCAGGAGCTGAGACGAGTGATCATAATGAGCTCAACGCCCAAGAGAGCGAGAGGCTAGACGGCAATTCTACGGCTCCCGCTGAATCCACAGACAATAACGCGTCTGAGAAAGACACAGCCGAGAATCGAGACGAGTTGGCTCGCGCGGCCCAACAGCTTGTCAATTCACTCGCTGACAATAACTCGGAAAAGTTCAAAAACTCTGACTTCCTTGCGCTAATGCGTCGTATTGCGTCTCAAGAGCTCACTGTTCAGGGAAATGATCTGGTGGAGACGCAGCCCAGTAGAGACGGTGGCCTGGATTCTCACATAACTGGCGCAACTTCAGCTGCCGCAACGGAGTCGGTCCGTATATCCTGCTGTCCTGCTATATAACCTTACCAGCTAATCGTTTATGTTAGGACACCGACTTTGTAGATACGAACAGCGCCAAACAAACCAATACTTGAAAGATAGTATTAGGGAGAGAGCCATTCACAAAACGCTCGAGGATTCGCCCTATTTAATAATATGGAGGAGATTCCAATTGCCTTTACACGACCCTAGGGCGCCTAGGCTGTGGCTGCAAATGTGACGAGTAATCAGAAGTAGCCAATGATTTCGGGTCAGACAGCAATGGCTGCATGCCTGACTTAAACCACGGTCAATTTAGTTTCAGAATATTAAGTGAGCGAAGACTCGCCAATAGCGCTGCACATTCATAAGTTTTAACCATCTATATTATGACTTAGATAACCGACTTTTGGTGATAGCGTTGGGTCTCAGTAATCTTATGCTCTTAGTGCTTGTGTACATCATTCCCCGAGAACTAATGAATCCTCCCGTGTCATGCTATTCGGTATCCAGAGTAAAGTTAAGTCACAGGTAGGTCGCTGATAGTTGTAGTATAGGGTAGGGACTCAATGTCAACAATTCCCGTGCCTCCTCTAGCTATCTCTAAGGGGTGAAACCCGGCTATTATACATACAAAACTGAGCTATCACCACGCGGCTAGGTCCCTTCGACCTCCCTGTAACCCTAGCCCCTGACATCTCGACACCATTCCTGCCCGCAAATGATCGGCAAGTCTAAACAGACCCTAAATGATGTTTGAAGATAGAAGGAAACAAGTTAAGACGAACCCGCGTGCCTTTGACAAAAAAATTTTTGAGATTTCCTCAGCGAGGATTTTTAGTCCTCGCTAGTCCTCGACTTATCACGAACTTGTAGGCAAGTTTTGAAAGGCAAGGGCTCGGGGAATAAGCTGTACATATAGATCTGTATCTCCAGCAGGTCTAGAAAAGAGAATCTTCTGAGTGGTCAAGTGGTTATGCAGCCGTAGGATAATACTGTCGTATCGAATCACCTAGCCCCGAGTCCAGTCTTTGCGATTCCTACTTTAACTACTAGGCTACAGGCACATACCAGTGCTACCTTGGGTTTAAGTAGTACCTTAGATGAAGCTATTTGCAAGTTACAGAGCTGTTCCTGGGTTGAATCTGCATGATAATTACTACGGCCTATGATCGTCCCAGTTCTCCTTAGACATGGTCATACTGATCGTTTCACTTGCATAGAGTGTATCAAATTGACAGCTACGTTGGAGTTATGGCGTTTGAAAGAATATCATGATGTGTAATCTTTCAAGACCGTCTCCAGCATTTATAACGATCACTTAGAACGTCTCCTAGAATGCCCCTTTTCCTGCCATGCAGGTACCTTTGACTGGGAATACTAGCAGTGGAGCGCCTAGCGACCCTCCACTTGGGGCCCATCTAACGTGCATTATAGATATAAACATCCGAGAACGAATCCCTGTACACAGTCATCGCAGTGTTCAAAGAGGCCCGGCTGGCGCAATGGCTAGCGCACATGACTTCTACCAGAGGTTATCATGAGGTTGCGGGGTTCGTATTTAAAAGTCTCGCGACTATATAATTATCAACTAATATCTTTATAGTTCGAGTCCCGCGTCGGGTTGCTTTATTAATTTTCTGCTCTGTCTGGATTTTTATTTTTTGATAATTCTTTAAACTATATAGCGGATCATTAGCCTAGTGCAGTTCTTTGTCTTTCTATATCGGGCAGCCCCGTAAACCCGAGACACGAAAAAGAAGGGCATTGATCGCATACTCCATAGGTCTGAATCAATCAGGAGCGAGCAAACACATGTCGCGCAAATAAGATTCGGTGCATAGAACTCGATAAATTGATCGGTCCTTGTCTCTACGTATATTGCGCTACCAGGAATGGAACACGCCGAAGCACCGCAGTGACTAAGGTTGCTGTGCGACTTCTTGCATCTTCAGTTTTACAGTAACGTATGAGCAGACTCACGCGCGCCACTCTGTTATAGACATATACCCCTGAGAGCTTGATGTTCTATTCAAGGTGCACTGCCTACTGACGGAGACAGTTGTCTCGAGGTTCTTTCACATGGTGGCCCACATATCTCTTGTTCGGAGCCGGATGCAAAGGACCCCTCGCCGGCCCGCTAGAGGCGGTATATCGAAGGCAAACAGCATACGGCTATAGTAAGTCAAGGATTATCTGCCTCTGACAACATATATCGAACGACGGACCCTTGATGCGCAGAAAACTTGCTGTCTAAAGCGAATAGGTCCCAAGCCCCAGGAATACTGCTCCTTTTTCCAACCACGCACCCCATCCTTATTCATAAATGCTGATGGCCCCTCGATCTCTGCTTTCCGGGTCACTCGATGAGTCCGTTCTCCAGTTGATAGAGGAACTAGTAGTAGCAGTGTTTAGCTCAAAGCTGTCAGTTCCACTAGTGAACTACGAAGGCGACTCTCTCACGGGATGTTTCGGACCCCTATGGTAACCTTCCTTTCCCGAGTACTACTTTTTATTTCCTCTAGTGCCTTGCTGAATGCAAAAAAAGAAACTGATATGTCGAGCACGCAGTATTCACCAGCTATCGGCAACATTTTTCGACATTGTCAAACCTTGTTGTCAACCTTCATTTCTCTCGCCCCGTAAGCGAGAGTTGGCTATGCTTGGCCTGGCGTCCGTCTTAAATGCGCCATATGCAGCACGATGCCATTGAGAGGCTGCGACTTGTGTAGGTTGGACGACAGAGAAAGTTGACGACCGCTCTGATTGGTGAAGTCCCGGAAGGTCTGGATCAGGAAGAGGAGATAGTGTATCGCTTCGCACGGACGTTGAAGCTGCTTGATGACCCAGCAGACCAGGATACGTGGCAAGGCTTTTCAAATAACATGAGAAAGACAGAGATTGCGGCAGTATTACACATCATCGATAAATATCGGTGGACTGCGCTGGTAGCTTAGATAAACGGAGCACAGGGCTGCAGCGTACCATTTAGAAGGGCATTATACAGGTGATATGTGTTGTTATGCTTCTAACTAAACCGCAACTACGCTTCTAGTGTTCCATGCCGATGGCGTTATAGTACAAGCCCGAGAATCAATGGCCAAGGCTCTAATAGAGGCACCTTTCTCTCGTGTTTCGCTGAATTGTCTCCCAACGATTTGTCGCTGTTCGTGCCACATCTAGTAGAGCCAAAGACTTTCAGGATTCGCGAGTCTGCCAACAAATATCAATTTGTTTATTGTCATATCTACAATTCCCCTGGCAATATCAGTGTCACTAGAATAATTACGAAGTAAGTAGCGTTAGCCGTGATGAAAAGGTTCTGTCCGAGATGTCACTTACCCAGGGTCAAATAGTGTGATGAGTCTCAGACGTTAAATGAGCAAAAGCGAATAATCATATAGCGATGAAAGGAATCGAACCTGACTCGCTATTTGCTGAGACAGTAAGTACGTTATCCATTTTGTACACATATATACTTCGTATTACACTAAACAAACTTCAAACATTTTTGAGACTGGCGGTAACCTGTTTTCGTATGCTATGTATTGTCGGCCAATGACACGTGTATGCTTTTCACACACACATTCAGTTCACAGGTATCATATTGAGTGTCAAACTCAGAACTACCATTGGAAACAGCCATGTTTCCGGCGTGCTTGCAGCACATGCGGCTCAGTTTCAATTGACCACTCAATCTTCGGTTCGCAGTCTGGAGACAATCTGTGGTAGCAGTGAGATGTCTCCATACTCTTGCTCAGGACACATATGGTTGCGTTGAAGCAATTGTTACTTGCCGAGAGTAAGAGTGGTCAGCAATTGAAACTGTGCCTTCGCGTGTGCGTATAGACATATCGTCTGATAAATATTCTACGACAGTATACTCTCTTCGCCGCACGACAGCAGCAGAATTAGTAAGCCTCACGCAGCCACTCTACTCGGTCACACCCAATCACATCGCGGCGAGCACCTCCCATGGTCGAGGTAGTTGTGATCACGACAATGACCACATCCAGCCAGTCGAGACGCAGAACCCTGGGAGAGTAGCTTGAGGCTTAGACTTACTGTTGCAATTGCATGCAATCCTCGGCTATCGCCGTGTTGTTTGTTTGTGCCTTGCCGTCGGTGATTAATTGGTTGAGGAACTCCACCGGTACATCCGGCGGCTACAGCAGGAGTTCCACGGCATCCCTGTCAACGGTACTTTTGGCCCCCAACTCTTCCAGTTTTCCTACGCTGTGCGACTGCACTTCGGAGTTCATACAGAACGTAGTTAAAAAGATCTCCTAAGCGTGGGAATAAACCTAGCTGTTCTGACAGGTATAGGTAGGTATATGCACGAATACGCTGATGCCTCCGAGGAGAACCCGGGAACGAATGCGGCGTCTACCATACTTCGTGGGGTTGAAAATAGACGTTGAAGTGTGCTCTGATAGGTAGCGCAGTATCATTGATCAGTCGGAATCTCGTCGGATAAACGACTTTCCCCTGGACCTGATGTGGTGTAGAGCCTCCTGACATCGAACTTTCAGTAGAGGTATTCTGTACCGCTTACAGAGGTTCGGTTCGCGAACAAGTTACGCTGCGCCCTTTTGTCTTGTCTAATCCGTGCTGTATCCACAATCTCACTTGCATTGCGCTAGTAGGTATTCTCCAATTTATAGAGGTATACTGTACGTAGTCGCAGCTGCAGCGCAACTAACTGTCCGCTTGAGAGCATACTACTGTGGTCTACAGCGTACTGTAAACCTCTTGCACACTGCAGTAGCGCAAGAGACCTTCTGGTCGGTGCAGCACAGTGAATGAATCTTTACCCAGATCTAGAATAGAGGCGGGGCCGGGGTGGTAAGGGAAGCCGATTACAGGGGGGTTGAGACGCGATGGAACGCCGCGTCGGTAACGATGAGTCACAGTCCACCCCGGCCGTTGCAGCGACAATTTGACGAGGGAAGCAAACAAAGACATACGAATTGGCCGATCTTGGTTGATCCAGTATGCGCAATCTTACTCGTAGTGTGCTCGCGCAAAATAGCGTAGTCTTGCGCGGAGATGTAAGACCGAGCCAGATGCAGCGGGATGGGATTGAATCCCTATTGTACGGAGTAGTGCATTTTGCACTTGGCACTTTTGCGCAATTCGCAGTCGCCAGAAATATCTTTGCGCAGAAGGAGGGAAATCTCACCACTGGAATGTGGAGTTCCACGTAGAGAGCTGACGAGTTGGATTCTCGAGGACTCGCGAGCCTCGAGAACCTTGTTTATTGTTAGCCATGCCCAGTCGTGATGGAATGACGACTATCAATATGGTAGATGGCTACCGCTGTACAAGGTAGTGCGTGTCTTCCTACAAAATAGTCAGCATCTACAGTGCCATGCAGAATGCGCCAACCATCCTTTCAACCGTAGTGTGCTCTCGTTTGTCTCGATTCAAATCTACTTATACACACTATACCACTAGGTACTGTACGATATGTACCGGGTTCCATCTGGGCTTCATCCAATCAAAAGAATAGGACGTTGAGATCCTCATCGCGGGTTGCCAGCTTCCGCCTCCAAAGGCTATGTATGATACCTGCCATCTGCTTATTAATGCAATGTGAGTCGAGAAATACTCGGCCAGAGCTGACTCGGGACAACCCCCAGCATGATATACTAGCAATGCTACCTACCTAAACATGAATATTTTCCGCCGTGATTCTCTGGCTGTTGATTTGTGGCGTATCTACGGCAGCCTGAGGTTGATCGAAGAGAAGAGTGTAATAAACTGCGCATAATGCTTCCCAATTCAGCTGACCGACGGCCATCCAATTATACAGCGGGGGTCAGAATGCTGCTAAGAGAAAAGTTATGACGAGCTCTCCGGCTTGAAACAACCTAGCGCTTCGGCTGTACTGGGTACAAGAATATGAGTACGCACACTCTCTACTAGTAGTCCTGCAATTATGGCCCAGGTAAAATGTTGTACTTACATTCGGTAGGTGGTATTGTAAATCACCCTCTGCTTCTTTTCGGAATTCTTCCGGTCGTGGTGTAAAAAGTGTAGTTTTGTTCGGGGTTGAGGCTAACCAATTCCGAAATAGAATCACCAGAAATTGGATAATTTCGCCTTAAGTCCGACTCAATTGAATCACCTGAGCACTACCTTAGCTACTCAAGCGAGGGAAACTGCGATGCGATGAGTTATTCTGGGAATTTCCCAACTACTGTTAGATAGTATAACCAAAAAAAAAATAGTAATAGGTTGAAGATTCCTTAAGGTTGCTTTCAGCATACATACCTAGGTAGGTATACTGTGCGTCTGCAGAAGTAGGAATTTAGTACTATGCACAAGAGACAAGGCGCACTGCACATATTTGCAACACGCTAATTGAGACTTAATTGATCAAGACTGCAATTGGCGTAGTGCGCATTTTGCACTAAACCCGATTACGCATGGCGCAGCAACAGGTATGAGTCACACCTCCGCCAAGCCTGGAGAGTTCCCAGTACTGCGCAGATGGACGGTATGTTACTAGCTAATTGTTTCATGCTGCTCGACACGGCGTTTCGCAAGCAAATCATAATTGTTAGTGGCTAAGACTGGACTTAGTTAGATCCACACATACAATACCTCCGACATCCACTCGGTCCTACCTACTGGACCCCACCAAGGCTCCATTGCAAGACTTCTATTGGTCACTGCTCTAAGCCGCTGCCCGCTTCGCCTTTGCGTGCCCTCTTTTTCCCACCAGGCCGCCATCCTCCCAATAGGTACCTTGGTACCTGAGCCGTTTCCCGCGTTTCTGCCCGCAGAAAATATTGTTGCCTGAAAAAATACTAAAACCTCGTCACCCGGCCGCCCACACACACCCGTCCCTCTTACTTTTTCTTCTTCTCCATCCCCCCCCAAAAATCACAACATATCATACATGAACACATCGGATACACATCAAAAATGCGCTAAACAAGTCGCACCCCGTTTTCGCCTTCGCAGCCTTTAGAGCTCTCGTAGCCAAACCGCAAACATTCAGTCTCAAAAAATAAATAGTATACTCTCAACTCAATCCTTTCTTTCAGCTCTTCCTCCCGAGGTCGATCTGAACTTTGAAGAAGCTATTCGCAGCTATCGCACAAGTTCTCTCCAACCAGACACTATTCCCTCGCAAGACTTTCCAGTCTTCACCACGGATTCCAATCAGTCAACATGGCTTCCCTCCAGTTCCTCGAGCCAGCCGGCACCATCCGCGCATCAACACAACTTCCAGAGCCCCCCTCAACAGGACTTCGTCTTGTTCGACGACTCGCCTCAGCCCACGAGAACAACCGTTAATCGCACTGCCTCGTCGCCTGCAAGCACAGCAGCCGCCTTTGGATCTCTAAACACCAGCAACACCAGCACCCACCGTCGTGATTCGAGCACGTCCCCTGCTCTTCAGAATCAGCGTGTGCACCAGATCATCCAAGCAACAGGGCATCAGTATTCTCCTTCGGCTTTGACCCAACGGTTCAACTCTATCGCGCAAAACCAACAGCAACAGTTTTACGCACACCTATCCACCCTGTCCTCCGCCGCTGCAACGAACCAGCAGACACGTCTTGCTCGTCCACCAGTTCCCCTATTTTCTCAGGGCACCGGCAACCAGCGGACACCGGCCAATATGGATCTTCAAGGTAAACTTCCTACACCTAGTTGCGAATATGGCACTGGCTCACCCTTTTCAGACGCTCTGAACAGTCTTGAAGGCTTCACGGCCTTCGGAGGTGGTGCTTCGGCGTCGACCGCTTTCTCTTCTCCAGCTATCAACGGCTGTGACCTGGATGTGAGCTCTGCTTCGGGTTCCACCCACTTGGGCACAGTCTCCCCAGGCGAGCTGCTTCTTCGCGAGCAGTTCTCAGCCCCTAATTCCACTTCTTTCACTAACTTAACCACGCCCTCCAACTTTGGCGAATCTCCCGAGTTCGATCACTTCGAGGTTTCTCCTAACTTCGGTGACTTCGACGCTGGCTCCACTGAGAACTGGTTCCCTCTCTTCCCCGAGAGCACAACCACTAATCAGGCCACTGCGCCAACTAAGTCACCACTTGAGGTGCCTGCAGAGCTCGAGATTACTGAAACCGACTCTCTTCCTCGTCGTAAATCGAGCAACTCGCCGCCGTCGTCTACTAGCCAGCACGGCCGACACTCTTCTGTGTCTGGTGTCAACTCGCGACGGCGAGACAAGCCTCTTCCTCCAATCGTTGTTGATGACCCCAACGACACTGTCGCGATGAAGCGAGCTCGCAACACCCTTGCCGCTCGTAAGTCACGAGAGCGCAAGGCTGCGAAATTGGAGGAGCTTGAGGACAAGATCGCTAAGTTGGAAGAGGAGCGTGATCATTGGAAACGGATAGCTTTGAGTCGACCTAGCGGCGCATAGGGTTTGGACCGTACTGGGACTTTTTTACTCGGATGCATGTTGCATGGTCAGGAACTGGAGGGGCAGGCCACGGTGGCCTCGCCGCCTCATTTAGTTCTCGGGAGGTAATGGTAACAGTTCCTTGCTACCGGCGCTTGGGACAATGACGCTATTGTCGGGGTTATGTCCTGCTCTTTCTCTCGTGTCGTTTTCAGTCAACTTGTTATTGTCCTCCTTTGGGGACCCCACGAAAAATAGAAAGAGTGGGAATTTCATACCTTTGTGTGTCGGCATCAGCTACTTTGTATTCTCTGCACTGCCGAAGTTCAATATCTATACTCAGAATTTCCTTGAAGTTAATAAGAAATTTAGCGAACCTCGTTCTCAGATATGGTTTCACGCTGTGATTAAGTATGTAAACCCAGTGATGTTACTTACAAAATTCATCTATGGCTGCCTCTTGTCATAACGCATGAGTTGTACGCGTAAACCGAGCCGGGATCTCGTAGTCGTATCGCCAGACCTAGCCAAGCATATTGCATAAGTTCCTAGATTTGTTTATTTTGGCCCCTCACATATTTTTTCTGCTTTCCTTTCTAGGGATTTTACCACGCCTTAGGTGTCTGTCGCACTGGTATAGCATAGGAGGATAGGACAACAGAGTACGGAAGGGTATGTTCAAGTGTTCCGGCTTCGGCTTCATTTCGATTGTGTCGGTAGCTCGCTCTTCCCTATTTGCCCGTTTCGTGTTTGCATACTGCGAATACGTGTCTGTTCGTTTGGCTGTCTGTCGGTGCAGTCAATATCTATGTACGTATATATATACAAATGTTGAGTTAGTTGGTGAATCAGGAGAGTGATGAAGTGAATCGGAAGGAACGATGAATGATCGGTTGGTGTGTCGGTAGTTGGTCGGTCGGTCAGTTGGCATCGGGATGGTCGCATAAGTAGACGTAGGGTTCGAAGATAGAAGAGAGGGAAAGGCACGTAGACGCACGTATATACTCGCGTGGCTTAGGCGAAAGACTGTGCTATGGAAGTTAATATCGTCAGTTTAAATGCGAGCGAGGTGGCGTGATGGAGTGAGTCAGCTAGCTAGCTGGGTTAGGTCCCCAAGTGACTAAAGTCAACAATGTCCAGAGCATGCCATCGTGAGCTGAGGCTTAATTAGTGTTATAGTAACTCACTCACTCACTCACTGCCTGACTAACTAACTGACTGATCAGCCAGGTAAAGGGCCGTACCTATTTGTTTACCTAACCACCCATTATGCTTGTCATCGTCGCCTCAACAATACAAGGTATACGCCCGGTTGATTACTTCCACATGACAATACAACGAAAGGGGCGGAGGAAGAGCGAGTAAGAGAAACGCATACACACACCTGAAATATGAAAGAAGGAAATAGAACCGAAGAAAAGAATAATCGCAGTTATCGCTCCTTATCGAAGTGGAACGGCAAATGATGAGTCTGAATTAATCGATACCAAAAGTGAGAGGAACAGGGATAAGACTTAGACACAGAATATATATGTAAATGTGTATATGTATGTACAGTATAAATAGACCTCGTACACCCACTTAATCCCGACCACGTCATATTGGTGGACGAGTGTGATCAAGTTGAGTGATTTGAGTGAGTGAGTGACTCGCCCCCACGATAATAACTCTAGAAAGTTCGCCCCTCCCAATGGCAGTAAACCTAGTGGATCACGAGCACCGCGTGGTGGGAGGGATACGCTGGGATAGGATGCTTCAAATCTACCTAGGTACTCAGTGAGACATTACATGATATGTGTGGTGAGTGCAACGGCCTATAAAACTAAGCACCTGTGTGAATAGTCACAAAGTCCACTAAGGTAGGTAAGCAAGCACAAGAACGAATTTACGACAGCGAGTTAGTGAATCACCTATAAGGAGCCAGTAGAATCAAAGTGTTATTTTTCCCATGTCTCATCAAGCTATTCGTATCATGACACATATGTAACACTCCCCACCACACCCTCTTTCTATACAGTTCTTTTCTAGTGTGCCTTAACCACACCGGCTTGGTCGGCTTGGGCAGCGATCCTCTTCTTGTACTGCTGGACATCGCCGGGGAATTTCCAGACGGTGCCATTTTCGCAGACCCAGAGGCTGTTGCACACCGTCTGCAGCATAGTGACGTCGTGGGAGACCATGAGCACGCCACCCTGGAATTCGTTGAGCGCCTCGGCGAGCGCATCCATGGCTTCGATGTCGAGGTGATTGGATGGTTCGTCGAGGACGAGGATGTGTGGCTGTGTGAGCGCCAGACACGCGAACGCGACACGCGACTTCTGACCTCCGGAAAGCACGGCCATCTTCTGCAAGCCCGTCGTGCCCGTGATGCCGAAGGAGCCGAGTTGGCGGCGGTATTCCTCGTCCGAGCGCCCCGGATACTCCTTGGCCATGAAGCTTACGGCGCTCATGGTTAGGTCCAGCGCGTCGACGTGATGTTGTGCGAAGAAGCCGATGCGCAGTCGCGAGTTCTGCGATATCAGGCCCTGCGTAGGCGTCAACTTGCCAATGAGAAGTTTCAGAATAGTAGTTTTGCCAGCACCGTTGGGTCCGACGATACCGATTCGGGAGTCCAGCTGGACGTCCAAGTCGATGTCCTTGAGCAGGATCTTGTCTGGAGTGTAGCCGAACGTGACGCCGGACATTTGAACGATAGGAGGCGACAGCTTTTCCACTTCGGGAAATTTGAACTTGACGCTGTACTCTGCCTCTGGTGGCTGAAGAATCGGCATGCGTTCCAGCTTCTTGATACGCGACTGAGCTTCGGCAGCTTTACCCGCATTGTAGCGGAACTTGTCAATGAAAGCTTGCAGATGCGCACGCTGGGCCACGTTGTTCTCATATTCCTTCTTTGCGATCTTCTTGCGCTCTTCCCTGGTGGCATAGAAGGATTCGAAGTTTGCTCCTCTGTAGTAATCCAGGCGCTCGGAATGCTGATGGATGATATCTGTCGCTACCTCATTCAGGAAGGCTCTGTCGTGAGAGACTACCAGAACTGTGCTAGGGTATGTTTGGAGGTAATTAGATAAGAAGGTGATCGAGGGGACGTCCAACATGTTTGACGGTTCGTCGAGAAGCAGTAAGTCAGGCTCGCAGAAGAGAGCTCGAGCAAGGGCCAAACGCATACGCCAACCACCCGAAAATGTCTTGGTAGCAAACTGCTGTCTTTCTGCGGAGAAGCCAAGACCAGCGAGGATACTAGCTGCTCTAGGCTCAGCCTTGTCGGATTCCATCTCCGCCAGTTTCGCTTGGATATCACCAAGCTTCTGGTCGAGCGCCTCTCGATCGCGATCTAATCTAGCCGCATCAGCTGAGGTATCGGCCATAGATGGTCTCTCCGCCTCGATCTGCGCGAGGCGAGTTGTAATATCCTTCAGTTATTGTTAGCGCGTTCGTATCCTGTTGGGGGACGGGTTGCTACGTACCTTTTGTTCTTTCATCAACACCTTTCGCCAGACGTCGGCATCTAAGACTGCCTGCAGGGCTGGCGTGTCGTCTCCAGTTATCTACAGGCGTGTTAGCACGGAGTCTGTATTATGATACGCATGGGGTGCCAGGCAGCCTTGCCTCTTGTTCAACGTGCAAGATGGAAATGTGAGTAGGGATAGCTAGCTCTCGTCTCGATAATGCTCTGAGTAGAGTAGATTTACCCACACCGTTGTTACCCACAAGACCATAGCGATGGCCATAGGCGAGCGTTAGGTCAGTGTCAGTGAGGATCCTCGTGCCACCAATGCTGACATCAACATTCTCCAGCTTGATGTCCTTAGTTTTCGCAGTGCCACCGCCAGGTCCAAGCTGAAGCGGATTAACAGCCATGTAAAACTCCTCGTATGACTGAGACTCAGCTTGGTTAAGAAGTCGCGACGCCTCGTACTCGACAGTCTTGAACTGCTTCTTGCTCTGCTTGGCGGCGATCTTGCGCTCGGCCTTCTCGAGCTTCTTCCGGTCTACCTTGGACTCAACCTTGCGCGTGTTGGCAGACTCGAGGTCGACACTGCCAGTAGCAACCGCCAGAGTCGAAGACATGTTCCGCTGGGAACCGACCTGGAAGGCTTGGTCGAGACGCTTTACGGAGGGACCATGACGGTCGCCGTTGCTGCCATTTGCCTCCTCATACTTGTCAACCCATTTCGCAACCAAGGCGCGGATCTTCTCCTGCTGCGCAGCGCTCTCGACATTGCCAGCTGCGGAAATCAGGAGCTCTGTAATGGTAGATGCAGCCTCGGCCAAGGGAGATAAATCCGAGGCCTCGTCTTCACCGATCCAGGTGGTTGAGGCGTGTCTGAGATACCCAACCGAGTATTCGGAGACAACCGGGTCAATATCTGGCAGTGCAGCTCTAATATCGGCCTCCATGTTTGACGAGTGTTTTAGGCGTTATAATAATCCACCCTTGCGTTGTGACCTAGATGTTAGTCACTGACTTCTTGGTAGAAGTAGTAAATTATGCTCGAGATTGGTAGGTCTAAGGAGTAAGGTAGGTACCTTAGGGGGAGAATCTTAAGCGTTATAGTGGGTCATCCCAGGCGATGGGCGGCTAAACTTCGGGCCCCGGTCAAGCTAATACAGTGAGTCCATCAGCATGCTACGCTCCCATATAAGCCCCTATCTGACACCGCCGCTTTCCAAAAATCAAAGCCATAAAGACATGTGAGGTTTGCTCGCAGTCTTCTCCGTGCCTTTGTCGGTTCTGGTGTCTGGGATATGAGCAGGCTCCGGGCGACAAGCCTAGGCAACACAGCGAAAAACCGAAAGGTAACATGATTTGCTGAAGGAAGGTAATGGCCAGGTATTCCGTACCTATTTGTAAGAGTTCCTGGAGCATATTTGGCACTTCTAGTATCTGGTTATTGACTATAGACACGTTGTATATCAAAGTCCTGACGTATAACTATATTGACCTAAGAAATCATAGAGACCAGAATCTACGAAATAGACCTGAGTACTACCCTGGCTATGTCATGGAATCACACTTGGCCCCAGCATCTTCAACATCCAGATGGATTTGGGTTTCTCAGGGGTTCCCAGAGCTCTACGCCATGCCCGTTTCGTTTCTCCTTTGAGAATTATGTCTTCTACGGGAGCTGTGTCTCTTACGGCTCCCTTCCCTCGTCCGAGACTGAGCACGTGTCTTTGCCGGCGCCACAGTTCGCTGGTTCCCTGGCTCTGCCTCTTCATTGCACTTGAAGAAGAAAAAAGTCCCATCGCTCTTATCCCGTGGCGTGCCCGGCAGACCCCAGAATCCTCCAAATGCCTTACACTCAAGGTCAACAATTCCCACGTACTCCCATCCATCCTTCGCATCGTTACCAGACAAGTACACACGCAGTTGGACTTCACCCCATTTATACGCTTTGCCTGTCACAGTGATCTCACCCGACTCTTCGGTGCCTCTTCCTGAGACCTCGACGTCATGGTCATGTCCCCTTGTTGTGGTCGCCCTCAGGTCCAGGGCGACGTGGCCCTTCGGATCGGTCCGTGGACCCCCTTCCTTGCCCAGGTACGCCCCCTTCCAAGATCCTGTCAACCAATCAGCCAGCTGATTACTACGCCGGAACTTCAGGATTGTGTTGTCGATATCGTTTATACAGAGATCACGGTGCTCCTTTAGCAGGGCGGTGATCTTGGGGTAGGGCGTGGCAGCAGCAATGGCTGTGTTATAGTGCAGCCCATTTCGTGACCCGTGGTCTCCAAGATAAGTCAGTAATTCGACGATGGGTGTGCGCTCTTCGTCCATTGCTCGGCGCATCGCCGATCCCTCGATCCCGCCTGTTTTATTGAGGCCATCCCACGGTTGCGCGCCGAGGCTGGTATTAATGTGTTCCATTAGTCTCTTCAGATAATCGTTGGCCCTAGCGCGCAGCTTGCTGGCTTTCTTGATATTATGCTTATTTTCCACCTCGGCATACGCGTGCATAGCTGTGGCGAGCGTAGCTAGCGTTACCATAAGGCCCGGGTGCACGGGAAAGACCTTGGGATCCGGATACGTTTTGGGTGGCTCCCAGTTTCCATCCGGACCAAGCAGTTCGCGGAGTGCCCTAGATTTTTCGAGGTAGTACCTTACATCTTGCGCTGGCGGCGGCGGCCAGGGTTCGTTCGCACTCAACATATGGTGAAGCAAACCCTCCTGAATTTTGCAGACTTCTTCGTATCGTTCCTTGAACATCCCTACCGTCGTCATGGGCACAACTATGTCAGGGTGATACTGTCCAAATCTCTTCACAAAGCGGTCGTTTGTTTCTTTGATAACTTTATCCGCTTCATCATAATCACCCCTCATCACCAGAAGCGTAGCCAATTTGCTGCGAACGAACCCGACTGTCACATTATCGAGGCCCACCAACTTTTCCATCTGCTGGATGGATTCTTTGAGGACTTCAATTGCTTTTGACGTATTGCCCTGTCTAATCAAGCTCTCTGTTTCCTGCTCTAGGATTGAGACAGTGTTCGGATGCTCTGGCCCAAAAACTCTCATTATCCCCTTTTTTGCTCGCTGCATGAGAGGCTCTGATTCTCTGAAATGGCCGGCGAATGCCAAATACCCTGCAAAGCTTGCACAAACGAAGAATGATACAACGTGTTCCTGGGCTTTTGCATCGGATAGATCTGCGACTACCTGTTCGATGTGTTCCATAAGTATCTTATCTGTGGGTAGGGGAATCATCGTGAGAGATATCGCACGATAAGCTTTGGCTAGGACGAGATCTTTGTCATTTCGCTTGCGCGTTTTGTCGGCCTCAAGTGCCTTGACCGTCTCGTGTAGTAGATCTATTGATGTGATTGGGTCGGTACCCTGACTTAGGAGGGCGGATAGCGACCACTTCAGGTTCAAGACCGCTTGGTGCGTTGCTCCTAGTTCTTTCTCCATAGCACGGATCTCTTTCTTGCGTGCTTCACTCATCTTCTTTCTCTCTTCGGGGAGACTAGACTGGAACTCCAAGTCTTGATGGACGGACTGGATGATACCAGTATCATATAGTTCTTTGAGCCATTGACTCGAATGCGCCTGAACAACTCTGCTCTGTTCGATTTGTGCTTCGAGGTAAGTTTCCATAATTGGCTGACCAGTCCCAGATTGCCGCTGCAATTCTCCTGCCTCTTTCAGATACTTAGCAGCCTGCGCGTCATCCTGGTCCGTTCCAAAGCCTATCTTCTTACAAAATGCTAATTGGATCGCCATGTTCGACTTATTCGCGTAAAATGTTGTCTGGTCAACGTTCCGAGACTTCTTATACCGGACTGCGTATTCCTCTTTTAGACAATGGAACACATATTCGCGGACACGGAAGTCAGCTTGGCAAAGAGACTGCAGTGATTTGTTCACCTGAAAGCTGCTAGCTGAGGGGAACGATGCGACAATACCACTCTGACCGCGGACACCAGAGGCGCTAGGCACGTGGCTTGCATGGGCGCTGTTATTATCATGTTAGTAGAAGTCCTTGTCTAGGCGAGCACATACCTACCTAGGCTGTTCGAGAAGAGTCGTGATAAACTCAAATTCGGACATAGAATCCTTCTTCAGATACTGCGACCTCTTCTCGGCATTGGCTTCAAGAGTTGAATTAAACAGCTGTGTTAATCGATTTTTCCACACATTGTCTGACACGTTGTCAACAAGTTCCATAGCCAGTGTCTTTGCCGTGTTTTTTGACGAAATCGGACTGTTATGAAGGCCAATTCGGTGTATATCTGGATCCAAACGTTTAGGAGAGCCCAGACCAAACCAACGGCTCGCGGGCTCTAACCATCCCGACCTTTTTTCCGGGACCTGGTATTGGGCCGCGTAATCCTCCAGAAGATCTTGCCTGAAGATCACCCATAGACATAGTATCCCGAACGAAAATGCGTCCGAAAGCCTGGCTTGCTTGAGAGTATGGGTTAAGCGAGATGAAATCTCCGGCGCACGCCATATTTCTGTGCCAACGATTTTGATATCCTTGTTCGAAGCGAATGCTGCGAATCCGAAGTCGGCAAGCTTGGGCACAGGTTCGTGGTCCTCGAAAACCAGAACGTTTCCGGGCTTGACGTCCCCGTGTACAATACCTATGATATACGTTAGCTAGAGATAAAACGGGTAGCCAGGGATGAGAATCGATCAGCTTAGAGGACGTTCAAACAAGGACTTCGATGCAACGTACCCTTTCTGTGGGCGGCAGCAATAGCGGAAGCGATGCCGCGACAAAGCTTGACCCTAGCAGCTAGGTCGAGAGCTACGCCCTGCTCGCTGGTCATAAACAATCCTAAATCACCGTGGGGTGCCTTCTCGAAAACGAGGACTGGCCATACGCGCGTAATTTTCTTGAAGAGCCAAGACCTGGCCTGATGAATTTCCCAGCTGATGGCGTGGAGCCTCACAATGTTGGGATGAGATCTGATATCTGGATCGCCCAGGACGAGGATCTCGGAAGCAACCGCGCGGTAAACATCATCAAGCTTGGTTCGCTGACTTGTCGTTACCTTGGAGAGCCACGAGCCGATTGGACTTGAGTCAGGGCGTTTGAAAGCCAGAACGGCGCTGGCGCTTGCTCGCGTTTGGCTGACAGCGGCCTGGCCGCCCCGACCCAACAAGCCCTGGGCATCGATCCATGTAATCCCTATAAGGTCGATACCGCTCTGCTGCGCGCATGCTAAGCAGGTCAGCAGGTTGTAAGAGCCCTCCTTCTTGTCCTTTATTGAGACCGTCTTGGTTGCTGTCTTGGTCTTCAAGACATCGGCATGAGGCGTAGGACCCGGCGGTTTGCCGCCCTTGCCTCCCAGGTTTCGCCGGCCAAAAGCGTTTGCGCCCTTTGCCATGATGTTCTTAAGCGCTCATTCCGTGGGGGTGTCATCTCAACTAGAGATGCACCCCGCAGTGATACCGGAATGAGACATATATAGAATCGGAGATTTCAGCTTGAGGCTCAAAATCTGGTCGCCGACCTCCTAAGGGTGCCCGCGGCCTGACGTATTCTCGCATTATGCCTCATTATGCCTGATCAGATATAGTTGATATATTTCTAATAGACGCTATAGCCTACATAATCTCCTGGTAACGGCCGCTGCAAGACCCTGTAAATCCTACCCACGTTAGCTCATTCAGCTGGCAATGGATCTGCAGGCTGACAGCGCCACATATCATGGTCGGGTCGGTTTCTATGCTTCACATCTCGCCCCCAAATATCGAAAGTGAAGGGGCACTATCTAAGATTTTACTAATAGTTTACAGTTTATTTTTCTAATACTAACTTCAAGTCGTACTGAAATAGCCACTCCCGGGCGTTAGATGATTTATACAAACGCTAGTGCTATTCGTTTTAAGCGTGCTATAACACCCCAGACATTAATACCGAAGGTAGGGTTGAGTACGTGCCATATTCATGTACAAGTTCAGGTAATACTTGATAAATTGTTTTCTGGCTACATCACCTTTCTATTGTCTTGCTTGGCGGAGGGAAAAGATATAAAAAGTGATTCTGCGTAAATTTCAACCTATTTGTGACCTGAATCTGAACAAGCAGATATCAGCAGAACTAGGGCCCGTGCGCCCTCTCTCTTGCAGCCTGTTTTTTCTGTTCCATTATTTTCGCATTCCTTGCCGTCCATAAACTCTGAAGAGTATACACAATGGCAAATGTCCCGAGAATCAGGGGAATCAAGACAACAATGAATTTCCAAAACTCTTTAGAGACAACGAAATAACCCAAGTCAGATTTGATGAGGTCGGTACTGAAGATCCCCTGTGTGCTCACCTAGTCAGCTTCTAATGCTCGAGTTACGTGTTGACAGGCTTAGTTCACCATAACTTACCGCTAATAGGGATGCAGGCAGATACAAAGTCGCGACAACAGTCAAAGCCCGAACATTGGTCGAACTGGCCTCTTCTAACTCGTGCTCCATCTCCGAGTTTACCGCAATGTCCCTCATGACGGTAAGAGCCTTTTCATTCGCCTGGGCACTGCGAAGGCTCAAGTTGCCATTGCGATGTTCCAGGATACTCAACAGCTGTTATAGCATATTAGCACAAAATAGGGTGCAGGCCTCGGTGGCGGCCCGTTCTTGGACATATTCTGACTAACCAGATGAGCTGCATCTGCTGAGCGTTGCTCGAGTTCCATAATACACCGTTTATGATAATTAGCCTCTGCATCGAAGTCATCGAGCTCCACAAGAATAGCCTTCTTGAGCTCTCCAGTTAACTGGCCGACTGTACTAAGGAAGCTATTACGGAATCGGCGTCCAAGACTGAACGATGAGTCTAGAACGGATTTGGCCTTGATCAGTTTCTGATGAAGCCGCTGGAGTCTCTGCCTGTCTTCGAAACTCAACCTGTAGTCATTCTGGTTGACGGTATCTGCTTCTGAGAAAAAGGACTTTCCTTCCTATGAGTTTTGAAATGAGCAACATGAGCATGAGATATACAATGGGTATCAACAGAACTCTCCCAACGTACAAATTGCTCTAGCTTCGACTGCTGAGTTGCTATATAGCCACGCCACCCACGCAGGGAGAAGGTGAGAATAGTGATATGAATCAGTACATGGCGTACTTTGCGTAGGTCTTTATTAAACCATAAAGCTTTGATTCTATCAGGTAGTCGGTTCTTAAGCTCCATAGAAGGCTTGATTAATATCCAGACTGAGGTGCCGGCCTGAGCATTGAGTTGATGATATACGCCGGTTTGCCTTAAAGACCAAGGGTCATTCGTCTCCCCGTCCCTATCGTTCTTTTCAAAAAACCTGACCGTGTAACATGTTTCCACTACGTGATTACATCAGTTCCTGGTGTTAAAATGAATCATTTGGGAAGACCGACAGTCACCAGATGAGCCCAGCGATCCTCGAGAATGAAAGTTGTTCCACGTGTTGCCGTCATTCCTCGTTCGTAAACCAAAAGATAGCACGATTTCTGAGAAATAAGGGAAGACTTTGTAAGTCGTGATGAGTTTATCCCATGTGGCCTTGGTAATAAGGAGTCGATCCCATGAGTGAGGTTGTGGGATGGTACTGCGAAATCAGTGAGCAAGACACCCAGTTAATCAATCGGCAGCACTGACACCCGGAGAGTAGAATGAAATTTACAGCAATTTCTTACAAGAAAATATCTCGAGCCTTGAATAAGGGCCTATGATCAACACCTCTACGTTCTAGGACGGTAACAGTTTTGTCTCACCTTGTTGCCGTTACCTAAAGGTACTACTTCCGGATTTTCACCATCGAGCAAGTGTGTCCCAAGGACTAGACATTCACCGTATCAGTACTTTCCGAATCAGAAGCGGATGGAGGAGACGGCGCTCACAATCCGGGGTTTCAACGGGACTGACATCTGCTAGTGATGTCCAGCAGTCCACTTGATTAGTCTCGCTTGAGAAAATCCTTGAGGCTTCTTGCGACACCCCCTGCTGGATAAGAACCGAGTCGCAACCCCATAGCGCGTTGGCCATTACTAAGAGTCGCTATCGCTGGTGCATGTGATGACCTGCGCAAAGCTGGAGAACGAGGAGACGGACGTGTACGAATCGGATGGTGAGGAGCCTGATATCCCTAAGTGCTAGATGTTTTATATCAAATATATTGTTACAGTAGGACTTATGGGTTGTTCATGTACCTAGCTGATAATTGGCAGAGAGTGCGGCGACGTACCGACGTGGCATGCAGGGTGAGTGCGCTAGGTAGGCTGAATATTACATTACCCCAGGAAAGATAACGATGCACAACAGGAAGGTAAGCATTTTGAGCCGCATCGTAAATCGTATTGCTACTCTCCTAGTGTATTATTACGTACTTAGGTACCTAAGTAGTGAGTTAAGGAAAAAGTGATCTACAGCGTTATAGCAAGAGTTGACCTTAGTTGGTAACCGACTGGGAAACTAACTGATATGAGAAATTGCTCAAAGTAGAACTAGTCTCAATATATCTCTAGTAGCGCTCACTGGTGACCGATGCGTACTCATTCCAGCTTTGATAATAGGTCAATATAGACATACCGCAGGAGTCGGAGCCGTTCAATGTGTATGGTCTCGTTTTTAGGTCGTCGTCTATACTGTTGGAGTGCACAAAAGTCCCAAGCAGCGCTCCAACCGTTCAGATCGGCGAAGCCGACACATTTGACCTGGCTCCAACTTGAGCACATTACCTGGCGCTCAGCCAATGACATGCCACTGTTATTGAGTGTGGGCAATATGCATTCCATCAGCGAAGCTGTATCTTGCCGTCCAATCGCTAGTCTTCGCGTCGCCAGAGCCTGCTTGAATGCTAGAGGAATCCAGCCTATGAGTTCTTGGCATTGGATTAAGCCCCCATATTCTACTCCATGCAGGCATTGATCTGAGCGGAGTGTGAGGTGAAAGTCTGCCTTCTTCAACCGTCACAGCCGCAAGACCGATTATACAAAGTAGTGAACTGTCGTGACACATTGGTTTGAAATATTTATGCAAGTCACTGTCGGACCCCTTTCCCTCTCATCACTCTCATCAAATCCACTCATATTATCAGGACTCTTAAACGAAACATCACCTACTTCGAATGCACAGATGGATCTCTCTAAACTGGTCAAGCAAGAACTCCAATCCCAGTACATCGATCAAGAAAAATTGAAGGCCAAACTTGCACAGCTCTTTCCCGGCGTGGGTACTATCATCGAGGTACGTGGGTGCAACTCTCTCAAAGACAGCTCTCTACTATTCAATCGATCGATTTGAGGTATGGTACTACTACTAACACAATGTTCCTACATCTTCAGCCCAAGGAGGATGACATTACGTTGATTTATGTTCCCCGCAAGCTCACCGAAGTGAGTTCCGTTCATCACCTAGAAAATTACGAGGCTGACTGTCTAATGCCCCCCAAAGGAAGAATTGATCGACGTTCTCAAAAGCGTATCGAAGTGATTGGAGGACTTAAACTTGTATACACTACATATTGCGTCTGCTAGAGAAGTCATATACCTGGCTTCGTTCTACAGCGCAGATCACCTGCAACAGAACCAATTCAACTTTTAATCTGTCTTTATCAACTCGTTATTTCAAAAAGCGACTGTTCCTCGTGTCACATACCCGAAAATGGAGTATTCTGAACAGGGAAAGCTCATTGCAGAGCAGATCGAGGCAAGACGAAAGATGAACATTGATGGTCTTGAATTCGTACCGTACGAGTGGTTATCAAATCTGCTGACCGTTGACGCGATTTTACGGGTGCTTTCCGAGGGTAAGATCGAAGCATATGAGCAACGGTCCATCGCCGAGGCGGTGAAAAACGATGATGGGCTACGGACCTTCGCCACCTTAGTTCTCATCGGTAAGCCAGACAGCATCTACAAGTTCAGGCGATCGGACCCCGGCTTTCAGAAGAAGAGCATCGACAGTAAACTACCGATGAGAGAGTCGGATCTTGACGGCATCTTCGAGGCGTCCGAAGAAAGGGACGGTTTTGTAAAGAAGCAGTTTCTGTTCGTCGTTCCTATCTTCCCTCAAGGGATACCTCACCGCATCTACGAAGATTGTATTCGAGTTCCATTTCTCAAACCACTTGAAACGGGAACGGCGAAGAAGAAACCCCCAAGTGGACATTTTGGCCTCGTCTCTAAGGAGAAACTTCCACCACCCGAATACGGCCAGAGTGATGATCGTGTAATTACTCTCCAGAACACTTTCGCCTCGTAACAGTAGCATAGCTAATAATCCTAGGGTATGACACTTGTTCGCAAGATGTTGAAGACCCAAGGTGGTAACGCGTATGAGAGTGAGCTGCGGTGCCTTCGTTTGCTGAACGAGGTCCGACATACAAGTATCCTAGATCTTAGCGGGTCGTACACGCAGCGTAATACTCACAACTTCCTCTTCCCCGAGGCAACAAGTGGCGATCTTCATGACCTACTCCGTGAGAAGGATCGACGACCTCAGTTTCGCGAAGACGAAGCTATATATCTCGCAATCTGCGGGCTTGCCTCGGCTCTTGAGCAGCTGCATTACTACAGCAATGATGACTTGCAAGTTGAGCTCCTGGGATGCCATCATGATCTAAAGCCACGCAACATCTTAGTCCACGAAGATCGATTTATTCTTGCTGATTTCGGTTTGGCTCTGATGGCGGAATCAAAGTTAAACTTGTGGCAGCTTGCCGAGGACCGAGATTTATACTTCGATGCACCGGAGAGAATGGATTATACGGTACCTATCCCCATTAGGCAGGAAATCGGGCCTCCAAGCGATATTTGGTCCCTCGGTGCTATACTCGCCGTACTTTTCGCTTACATGAAAGGAGGGCCTAAGGAAGTCGAACGATTCAAGGAGAAAAGACAGTTCTTGCACATGCCCGAGAAAAACAAACCGGGAGTCTTTTTGAAATCCTTTCATAAATGCGGCGAGCCCCATGAAGGAGTGGAAGAGTGGCTTTCCAACGAGGGTAGAGGACGCACAAGGGCGGAAGAGGAGCTAGTGGTATTGATCAAGGACATGCTGTCGATCGATCCGGAAAAGCGGCCGGATATTCGCATGGTTCTTCTCCGTCTGCGTTGCATCACACTGATGAAGATGGCTGAGCCGGTAGAAAGCCATCTGCAGCCATCTTCAGAGCCAACTGGAAACGCGGAGCCCCTCGAATACGCTGTAGAGAGACAAGTGTTCCTAGAGTGGCTATGTCAGCTGGGTGATACTGCTAAGACATCGAGAGGACAGTTTCTACAAACTGATGAGACGTTCGCCCACATCTATAACACCGTTCACGCCATTCGTCGTGAGTTCCAGGTGCTAGCCCAGGCTTCCCGTCACGACTCTCCACTCTTTGCGCGATTGCGACTCTTTAACAGCCAATTACTGACGTGCCTGGATGAACACGGTCGGCGAAGCGTTCGTACAGTTGCGGAGTTAAAAGTCATGCCACAGGCTCGTCAGGTAGTTAAATCTAGACCGGCAGAGATCCAAACGAAGGTGGCTAAACCGGATACACGGGAGGCTAGACCGGACGAGAATGTTAGGTTACTACTATCTGCTGAAAATGTGAGCCGACTCATAGAAAATTCCGATGGCGTAGTGCCAAAGCTCGACCCAGAAAGCGTTACACGTTTGGGGAGTCGGGTTTTATACGAGGACGACGACGAAGACGAGAACAATCAGAACGGTGCGACGGAAGATCCAGATGACCCAGGAAAGGTGCACACGTTCAGCCTCGGTACCCTCAACGAAGACGGATCAACTACTCCGGTTGTTATCGAGGAACTAGAAATAGGACCTGACTTCAACAGCGCTTCTAGGAGCAAGACGCTCTTCCAAAGCCTAGAAAATGTCCTCGGGCAGCCACCCGAAATAGCGGTTAGATTCCGGGCCCTCGGCTGCGCGGGAATTTTTCACGGCGAGAAGAGGCGCACGATTAGTCTGGTGTATAGATACCCGAAGACATCTGTGTCAGAGTCTGGGACACGTCTGAAAGTCTCCCACCTTGCCCGAATACTAAGCAAATATCCAGATCCAATTGATTCGGTCAACATGATCATTGTAAATCTTGACGACCGCCTCCGACTAGCCCAGACTTTAGCTACGGCTGTCTTCGAGTTCCACAAGATGAACTGGTTTCACAAAAATATCTCCTCTTACAACGTCCTTTTCTTCAACGAAGGGATAACTACTTATGCTATTAATGACAACGATAGCTCAAGTAATAATAACGATGATGACGACGGTGACTATGCCGACGGTCGGAGTGATACTGATGCTGATGTTAATGTCCGCAAGGTGAACCTTGACCAGCCTTCACTGATAGGATTCTCGCATAGTCGCCCCGGGGACGCCGACTACTCTAACAAGATGCACAGCGCCGACGAGGCGCTGTTCGCATACCGACACCCTGACTACGCCGGTGCCGACGCTGCCAATCTCGCCTCAGCCTCAGGCTATCTTGCTGAGTACGACTACTACGGCTTAGGGCTTGTTCTTCTCGAGATCGGCCTCTGGAATCCGCTGTGGGAGATGGTAGAGGTGAAAAGCATGGAACGCAGGAAAATACGTACCGAGCTGCGTCGGAGGTGGGTTCCGCTCCTAGTCCCGTGTGTGGGCGAGGCATACGCAAAGACCGTAGACGACTGCTTATCAGGCAAGTTAAGCCGGTTCGGTAAGGCTTCGGAGAAGGAGAAAGTGGACCAAGCATTCGAGAGGTTAGTCCTTGGGCCTCTAAATAGGCTTGTGGTTAAAGACGAGTAAGAAACCACGTCTTTCACGCAGTACAGAGGTCCTGAGACCGCTGCGCTGGGGATTTCCAGGTAGACAACCTACGACAATCGCTTCTGAGTTACGACACAGTAGAATAAGTCATGATATCTTGATCTCTTATTGCATTAATATCTTGAAAAGTTGGTATATATAGAGTCCCATTAGAGGCAGTCGCCAAAATAAGAATCCTGAGGGAACACGTCAAATGAGAAGTTGACAAGTTGACCAGTTGACAAGTGAGTATGACGAATGAATGGATTGACAGGCCTATGCTGCGGAATCCTTTCTATGCGCCCTTAGGCCACACCCCCTGTTGTACTTTAAGCTCATGTGTTGTCCCAATAGCACCGCCTCCAAAAGCTAGATTCATTCACAATTCTCATATTTGTGAATTGTGCCTTAGCAACACCTTAAACTAGCCGCCAAGACTTGTAATCCCATATAACGACCCTCAAGCCCGCAGACTCTCGCTTACAGACATGTACCCCAGTTCAGTCATCTTGAGTTTGTTCGGGTCCGCCCTGTTGTCCTCTGCGTACCGTGTACAAGACCCAGATGAGTCAACTCGAATATGCCCCTTGCCCAAGTGCAAATGCCCCTCGATCGAAAGGGCGAGCCGCCCCGCTGTTGGACTTGCGCTCGAAGTTGGCTACGGGTATGTTACCGTTCAACTAACGAAAGGCAAATAGCTGGTTAACGATTCCTCTGTCCCGTTTTAGTACCGTATCGATTAAATATAACAATGACACAATCAAGCCCGTCGCCAAAATCGCCGGCTCACCGCAATACGTTGAGCTAATGAAGCATCTGGCAACCAGTCCTATAAAGAGCATGCCAGACGGCTCTCGGACACCTCCAGGAGTAGATAAACATGATATCAGTACCCGGAAAATATGGATTTGGTACAAGCTCAAGTGCTGGGCTCGTAAACTAATATTTCTGCCTGCGACACCAGAGATTGCTATCCTAGCAGACATGGTCTCGCAGTTGCGCCAGAAGGCTGAAGCTGTCCTCCAACGACGAGTGAAGGGAGTGGCAATATCCTCGCCCGACCGGGTTCGCCTTACACTCTATGAAATTCGGGACATACTTGACTACTTGTGGATAGAGGACCTCGTGGCTGAAAAGCAGAAAACCATGTTCGACCAACTGTACTCCATGGCGGCCACAGCCGCTGGCAATTCTGATGGGCTATGCCTGAATTATACTGATGCCTATGAATGTGAAAAAGAGGAACACCACTTTCCCAACAGATGGACTCTTCACTTGGACTTTAGTCAAGAAAGTTTTAGCGGTGCTATGGATTTAATGAGTATAGCGAGGTGTCTCTGGGCTCATGCCGATTTTGTTGATTTGGAATTAGGGGCAAATTATTATCATCGCGACGATCCTGTAATGAACAAGGAGTACTGGGGAAAACTTGAGACCCGCATGCGAGATTTCGTTGAATCGAGCCACCGGCCAGAGAAGATATACCTGACGGGAGATAGTGTGACGGAGCCAGGCTTCCTTGAGGCAGTTAGAAACGCGCTTGTGGACATTACGGAATCTACTGTCCTGGAAACCCTGAATCACACAGCATCAACATGGACCGCCGACGACTTTCTATTCACGACATCTAAGGGCGCGGCTGAATTCGCGAAAAGGAGACAGGAGGGCATGGCGCAATGTCAACTTTCAGAGGAGTGCCGAGGGAAAGCAGGTTTAAGAGGTCTTGGAGAAAAGAGGGAACTATGACAGCTTACACAAGTACAAGCCGAAGAGTATACTCTTTCATTTTGTACAATATTTTAAACATAGCAGTGACGATAGAAAGAATTTCGAATGTAGGATTGTGGCCAATCTACGCCATGAAGCACAGTCTGTATTCATGTTTACATATACATGCTAGCTACTCTAAGGGGCTACGAGCTTTAATTTACCTCCTAGTCATGTGTTTTGTTGCCTAATATCTATATGCCAACTCTCAAAGGGCGGTCAGACCATTCAAGCTATGCATGGGGAGCCACTGACTTGGTGGCAATGCTCCCTTAGGCTGATAAACCTTCGAGTTACGAAGAGGATGATGCCGTCGGTGCTGAGAATTATCCGATGCCTTCTTGCCCGAGCTTCACCGGACCGCCACCGCTCTCACCATCGACCTCAGTAACACCTCATGTCATAACTGCCTCGGTTCACCGAGTCGAGACTTACAACCCGCCTGTCTCAAGGATATCCACATGGGCTCTTGTGAGGTAGCTGGCGTTGAAGCACTTCTAGCTAGACATTTCATACGAGCTGTAAAATGCAAGGAACTTCGAGACGCCAATAGATGCAATGGGCGCTGATACAAACACGACATGACACGAAGAGCAATGAGGCAAAGGACCAAGCTGGACTTGTGACGATGATGTTATACTATTTGCAGAGCCCTCCAGCCACCGGTCAGAAGCGCCACGTAAAGCCATACTCCCCATTCCACGTTATACCGACATGTAGATCGCAGGGCAGACATGGAAAGAATGAGCTATCGATAAAAAGAATATGCATGCGCAGTGGCAGCCATATCATGAGTAGTACGTGTGAATATATAAGCATATAATACCTGCACGTGATGCTCCGGTCAACAGCCTCGAACTGGGAGACTTAGAGGCATTCGGTTGGACCACATCACAGCCACCTGGAGAAGGGGCAGAGACAGACAACAATGCATCCGCATGCCCGCCCCAGGCAAACAGCTAGCTGATCGCTTGCATGCATGCATGCGTGCGTATGCCCCCCGAAAGTCCAGAGCGTGGAGGGCATGAGAATAAGCTCAAACCCGCGTCTATCAATAGGGGACGGCATAACGCCGACATTTGCACGTACACACATATACTTACATGCACACGTAAGTACATATTTGGACTAAACCACTTGGCCCTTTCAGCCGCCTGTTGGCGATGACATGAGAGACGTAGGTGGGCATGCCCCCGGGCAGCACAGAAAGCAACACAAAGCAACGCAAGAGAGAAATCGAGTCGAGTGGTCTACAGCTGCTAGGATATTCCCAGCTGCTCGAGTGTCACAATGACACATGGCGGTCGCCTTTAGGATATTCCAGCCTACAGATCATGGTCGTCGACGCCTACGTATGTGAAGTATATGGATATACGTAGCGCAGATGTAGGCTCCCTACGGGTACTGTAAGCGGGCTGCGATATTTCACGGGGCGCCGTTCGGCCGTAGGCGATTATTAGGGGCACGTGCGGAGTAGTACCGACACAAACGAGCGCAGACGGGCAGACATTGAAGGGGTATTCTTTTTTTTCGTTAGCGAGAGCGTACATTACATTAGTAGGAGACATTGACAGCTTGCATACAGAACCCTGAACTACCTCCAAAGAAATAAAAAGAAATTCAGAAAATGATGGTGATGGCTGCGTAAGATAAGCTGGTCTTATTGATAGAACGCTGGAGCGCGCTATTCTAGTAAAGCTAAGCTTAGCCTGGGCGTAATACATATCTAATACCCCGAGGATAGAAGAATGAAGCAGGCAGAAAGAAAAAAAAGGATCTTCGTTCCTTGGACAGCGAGTGAATCAGATAGGAAATTGGACACTGAACTATGGACACAACAATGTCTCAAGGAACTGGCTCTCGCATTAAGCATAATCGTGCCTTTGTCTTAGGTAGGTAACAGCAACTCCCATGCCATGCAAGCAAGTAAGTAAGCCCGGAAATATATGTCTTGTCACTGTGCGACTTGTAGGCGCGCGCGCAGCGCCGGGCGGAATACAAGGCGTCCAATAGACTAAGACTAAAGACTAGCCCGCTGTTTCGAGGATTTACGTCACTAGCTGATGCGTGGAATTTGACAGTGAGATTTTCATTTTCGGTGTACTCGACACGAGGTTTTTTGCTATCCATTGCTCGCGCTGCTACATATCATTCGTAGAGACCTAGCTTACTTAGTTTCATGGGATCTGCTGTAGTGGTTGCTCAGAGAGGAAAACCTGGTAACAGACGACTTCTGACGCTACGTATACGTAGTACTGGCTCAGTAGCAGCGAACAGTCAGTAGAATAATATACTTAAAGTGCGTAGAAACTAGTAATAGAGTTAGTCTATTAGAAGAAGCAAAAGTAATGAGACTTGCAGAAGTGAGAAAATTGAACCTATGAATCCATCAATGATACCGGAAATTCGCAATTACTAGCTTGAACGTTGGACAGGTGATGGATGAGCTTTACGTTATAATCTTCAAATCCACAGTTCGTTATTTCGGTATTACACTGTCTGCTTGTCTATCCGTCTAACTTTTCGATGCCAACCAAACTCCACTGTCAGAAATAAGTTGGTAGAAAACAAGTTACCGTACCCGTTGCTCTAGAAATCAAACCCACCCACTACTTTGGTTCACGAACGGTTCCTTTCATCGGCCTTATGACTTAGGGAGTTATTGTAGCCGGCCGACGGGACAAAAACCAAGTAGTGAACTGGTAGTGTAAGGTACAGTACTCCGTAGCTACGGTTTCCTATCTAGGTAGCGTGGTGCCAAATGGGCCGACTGCACAGACATTTTCGAGGAATTCAACCACATTGCCGGGCTCCTCGGGGCTGTTTGTTGTGTGTGCCGTGCGTACGTGCGCCTCGCTACGGCAAGTTTTCAAACAAGAAAACCCATTGCCACCTTTTCTTACCTTCATGTCATCTTCAGTGCCAATGCAAGCCGCAGTCGTAGTTGCACCATCTAAAAGCCCTTCTATATACCGACCTCTACTACCTACCGAGCTGCAGTACGCGCGTGGTAGTAGTTGGCGTGGGGATGGGCGTCAGCCAATATGTTTCCCCACTTGTGCCCAGACTCTTGGTTTTTGGGGGAATATCTAATCCAAGGAAATAGTATTGCTGGATCATTCACTGAAAGTGAAGCCGGCTCGGAAGAAGTGGTCGGACACGGGAGGAAGAAGAGAAAATAACGAAGAAAGTCAGATAGTTTGTTACCGTCTCCCACCTGACGGTAACCTGACTCGAGGACACAGTGTTTGGTGGACATGGACGCACAAGTATGGACAAGCCAAAGTCTCACTCGATCCAAATCTACAGTAAGTACGTAATACGTATGAAAGCAGAGAAAAAAAAGCTCCGATAGGACTACTTACCTGGACCCGCCGCATCGAGACATACGAAACGAAATCATCGACGGAAAAAAGTTCCATAAAACCTGCAAAGGAAGATCGAATTGATGCGCCGCTTGCATGAGGAGGGGTTGCGCCGTGACAAGGAACAAAGAGCAGCAACAGCAGCAAAGGAGGGGTCAGGAATGCGATTGGCCCTGCGATTGGGTAGAGGCTTGTGCCTATTTTAGGAGGAGGAGATGCGAGCTGAGCAACGATGATGTTATGATGTTGGGCGGTTGATGACCGGGGTGGACAAGATTAGAAGGGCGAATTGCTAGAGGGGGGAGGGTTTTGGAGCATTAAAACGGTCTAAGAGCCAGTAGTTGCCCCTTTGAGCTGCGAGGTTACGC
The DNA here is from genome assembly GCA_022593225.1 of Xylaria sp. FL0064. NCBI lineage: Eukaryota > Fungi > Ascomycota > Sordariomycetes > Xylariales > Xylariaceae > Xylaria > Xylaria sp. FL0064. The sequence goes on along the minus strand of JAJKLE010000010.1, from coordinate 644,644 downwards.
ACAAAGGCGCGTTTCTCACGCGCTCTCCGGAGTTTACTTCCCCACTGATCGCTTGGCTGGGCTGGGATGGGAGAGACGTGAAACTGCTCTTCTGACGGGCAGCGATGATCCCCGTATCTCGGGACCCAATCCACCGGCTAGAAACGCCATGTTGTTTATCAACGCTAGAAAGCCACCGGAAAATATAAGTAACTTACCTAGTTTAGACTGACTACCTACAGCAGTTGGCAACCACGTTGGAATTCTTAGATCGCGGGCACGCCGGGCGTGGAAGGAGAGAAAGTAAAGCGTTTCACTATCACTTTCTAGTACTATGGTGGTGTAAGAAGCGGTTGGAATGCTTGCTTGCAGTACCATGTAGAGCCCGGTTGCTTGCGTGACCGACTGCCTGCTTCACCATAAGCTTCTATTCGGCTAGGTTTCTGCATTGCAGCATGACTACATTCGGTCAGTCAGTCATGGGAGATCTCATAAGCAGATACCTACGTTAGTGTGTTAAAAAGGACCCATGATGCTGCGAAGAAAATGAAATCGGCCACCTCATAGCCCCGACAATAGGGGTCTCAAATCATGACATCTCGGCAAGCTACCTACTTCAAGCATACGCACATACTCTGCCCAGATGTACACTTACACTACGTTCCCGTTACGCGAACCCCCCGCGCGCGGCGTTGTGGCAAAATGTATATGTACGCCGATATAGAGGAAACACGAGCCTCGCAGATCACCGAGGGTTTCCGTGCGTATGGTGGTTCCTCGAGCGGGCCGATATGTCATATGGGAGGAGAGCCTATGATAGTATACGACATTGGCAATGAAATGGTTACCCGTCTTTTGTAACAGGTATGTTGCTTTCCAGAGTATGAACATTCTGAAAACGCCTGGGAACACCCGTCCGTGTGCGGCACGAAAGGACAACGGCACAAACCGGGAAAAAGATGAGTGGTGCGTTACTATTGCACAGAGACGGCTGGGTACACGAGACGGACCCCAGGTTCTTGAGACGTACGAGAAATACCGATTAGATATAGTAGCACATAGACTGCGCTGGTTTCCTGCCAAAATAGTGTTTGATTAGTTTTGAGGAATGAGCGGCGAGTCATGATTCGTGACAAGTCATAAGCCGCGCCGACTATTGGACGAAGGAAAGGGAAGAAGGGAGCCACAAGGGTTGATTGGCAGCGGCTGAGACGACAAACAATTCGAGGATGACAATGCCGATTGTTACAGCTAATTGTTGCTTGGTAGCGCTTTAGCCTGCCTTTGGCAGAATAAGGGGCGGGCCAGTCATATCATGAGAACTGCTGCTGCATCTATGGGAAGTGATCCTCCCGCGGATAGCCCTGAAGACGGTCCACGGACCTAACATACCACGTAGTATGTGTTGTAGGTAGTGCTCAGCTACAACTTATTCGGCGAGTTAACCACGAACGGCTCTGCTAGGACCTTCGGTATCACGCTGCTACTACCAGTGGTTTTTGTATTCGGGTGATGCCTCGGGTCTTGTTTGGCTGGATCACGAAGTTCGGAAGACGAAAACTTGAAAAGGGAATTAAATCCGGGTATAGAAGCGGCCCCTTGCGGCTCAGGTAAATAGTAGAGTATCGAAGACAGGCTTGTCTAGGGCTTAGCTCTCTAGATAGGATCGGAGGATTCGATGTAATGTAGCGTATCAAAGTCCTAGACTACGAGAAGTTCGTCATGGGCAGTTACCGATCTGTTGACAGCAGAAAGTGCAGCTGATCAATTGGCGAATCTGGCAAGGCTGGTCGACAGAATATGTAGCGTTCGTACCCAGATGCCCTGTTGGGAGACGAGACGGCAATGTTTAAGCATTGAGTTACAAGATCGCTTCCCCGCAATCCATCCGGAGCTGTTTACTGCATACTGTAGGTAGCATAATACAGGCAGCATGAATTAAAACAACACTCGCAACACTTACCGTAAGCGACCAGCAGTGGATACATTAGCCTACTAGCCTACTGTAGAGCTCGTTTCGTCAAGTTCCTTGAATATAGTGTTACAGTAACCAGGCGAGTGAGAGCTGGACAAAGATTGCAGATTGGCTAGCCTTGTCAGGACTGGACTGGTCTGGCCTGCAGTGACGGCCGTCTGCTCCCCTATCAACAAGTATGAAGGAAATGATGATGACGGTTGTTGGCGACACTTCATAAGGCGAATAAAATGAACTGCATAGCCAGCTTTGCAACGCGCCGGGAAACCCCAGGAATGATGGTGTAATTGGTACGCCTTGCGTGCAGCAGCTGCAGCAGGGCATTGTCGTTCAATAAGGTAACGAGCCCGCAGCCAATAGAAGGCGACAATCGGTCCTAGGATAGCATGCGCTAAAATAAGGCACACAAGATGCTCTGCTCGTTTCACCATTCATCAATCAAGACAAGTTTCTAACTATATAGGTACCTTAGGTACCTACTACATAGCTAGCAAGTCGGAGAATAAAATTGGAATGAACCACTTACGTACGGTCATGTACTACAAGATCGTATCTTGTATCTAGTGTAGTATCGGCTACACTACTTAGACATATATACTATATGGCTTGGATGGAAGAGATGGGCTTGTTAGAACTATGTTGAAGCGCGTCGTGTCGTACGTACGTACTTGCGTCGTACGCGGTGCGCCATACTAGTAAGAGTTTTTGTAAGGTGTACTTGGTAAGTATTACCTATGCGTGTGTCGTGACCTAGTATATATGCGGTTAAGGATCCCGGGTATCAATCATTCCTTAATGCGAGTGAGCGGAGAGAGGGTGGGCACGCAGTTGTGATTGCGTCCATAATAGGTTTCTGCTAAGACTCGGGCGAGAAAATATGAGCCAAGGCACCTCGCCTTTCCGCTCCTCACCTAGGTATGTATGGAGTATATATGTATGGACATGTAAGTATGCTACAGTAGGCAGTGATGCGTATATGCGTACTGCGTAGTGTACCTAGCAGACTGGAGATATCACGCATATTATTGCAGCACAGTAGATATTTTGGACCTACTCTACAATGTATGTATGCCGAGTGTAAGTGGTAATCAGGGGGATCCAGGACTTTGGGTGCAGTTGGGCTAGCTGCAGAGCTTAATACTGCATACAGAGTGGATGTGGAAAGGTAACCTCATATAATTAGCCGATCTCCTGTGCAGTGTAGATGGATGCTCTAACTAACGGGATCTGGGTTCTGTCTGGGTGAGGCGTTGACAGATTGGAGGTACGATAGGAGGTGTTGAAGGACAACATGCCGTACGATACCTGGATCCGCACTGCCTTGCTTCGTTCGAGCACGCATACGTATCAACGGAACGAAGTAACACAAATGGAACGCGCCAACTGGTAGGTAGAGCCGATATATCTCTTGTTTCTGGGATAGGTAACATACCAGACGTTTCTAGCGGCCAGGCCGGAAGGAGAATGTGGGAAAACGTGGAGAGGTATTCGGTAAAATAATCTGCCTGAATAGACGATCATGTCAGGTAACAGGTATAAGTAGGCTTGATATCGCCTAGTGGTGCCACTGTCTGCCACTGCTCATCGTTGTTCCCTGTACAGGGCCTGTATTAAGCATCACCATCACACCTGGTCGGCGCCGTATCTGGCTGGGCGTTTGTTTGAGGATTGCACGCTAAAACAGAAACCATCGTCGTTCAGCGCGGTTTCCGGTAGGTAACGCTTGCACTTAGGTAGACTACTGGTCTGGGGCTCAGTAACCCGAAGGCACTTGATATGTCAGCTGATCTGTGCCGATCTTTCCCTCCCAGTTTCTTTGTATTCTAGTTCTTTACTTCGCCCACCGCTGTGCCGTTCTACTACGTCGATTGCGTCAATGGTATGTTTACAATAGAATGACGACAGCTGGGCGTTAAGTCGCCTAACCTTGCTGCTAGCTAGGGCCCTTTCCCAGCAGCAGGATTGGTTGGCCCAGCAAGCCTCAGCACGTTACAGGGCAGACGCCCTTGGCTGCCAGGGCTTAAGTCCGCGCAGTGCCCACTAGTACCTACCGACGACCCAAGCCGTCTAGGTAGGCTAGTGCTTTTACTTACATAGTACTTGCTGATATAGAGCACTTACACGGCACTAAGCCTGACTTGCAGGCTTTGTTCTTGCAAGTTGCAGGTCTCGGTCAGCGCCGTAATTACCACAGTGTCGGCCCCGTTTGATGCAAGAGGGGCAATGTGCCGTGCCAAGTACGTACGTTATACCTGTAATTTCGCGGCCAACTGGAGCGGTGAGCAGGTACCTGCAACCTCTGTCGCATGCCTCGCAGGCCTCGCAGGGCCCTTCGCTGCGGTGCATCTGGGACGTGCTTGGCCTTTTGCTCCGTGTGATGAGAAGCAGCAAGGGGGACCCCGACCGCGGCGTGGTTTAATCCATCGGCATCCAATCCGCGTCTGGCAACAAGCTTAACTTTTGATTGTTTATTCCAACGATTCCATATTATTAGCCATTACTTGCGACAATTGGGACTAGCACTATCCTGTTACCCTAACAATGGAGAATGGGGGGGAAAGCTGCCTGTTATACGTATGTACACTGTCTAATGCGCGTGCGGGACAGTACCAGTAGTAATAGTGTAATAATAATACTGCAGCAGGGAAATTGTAAATGAATTTGTTTTGCTCTGTTGCTCTAGTTAGTTCCAAGTCCTGACTGAGACCGAGCCAACCTGGTACTTAGCAGAGGAAGGAAGAGGGAAAAAAAGGAACAAGAATTGCGTTGCATTGCAACTTCTTCCTGTCTTGTGCCTTCTTTTTCTTGTCTGGTGGACTACGACGACCTTTACCAATTAATTCTTCATCCGACTCCTTCTTTCCGGGTCTGTCTGTCCACCTACCTAGCCGGCATCTACCCAAGGTAACTGCTGCAGTGTACGCGATAGGCTATGGATTTCACGTCGATTTACCTGTCCAGTCCTGTCCATTAAGTCTACAGGCCCAACCGTCCTTTTTACGTTGATGCAGCAGCTCTAAGCTTTGCCCGCCCAGCCCATACGCCCCGGCCTGTTATCCCCACTCTGGTCGCCGTCTTCGACATTGTTTTTGTTGTTGTTGTTGATGTCGATTATTTTGTCCCCGTAACCTTCAGTTCTTGCCTGGGCCATTGTGTGTATACTGCCACGAGAGCATCTATTCCGAACCCTTTCATGCGCCATTGTTTCTGTCTTATCTCGAGCTCTGATTCACACAACTTCGACATATACATATACACGCGCATATAGTATACATACCTACACAGACTCAGATCAGCTCCCGGAGACATACCGCACACTACACGCCAGGCCGCCAAATCCACGACCGCATCTCGCCATCCACCAAAATACATACACACACACACACTACCTACCTACGCTAGAGGCCATACGGACGCATTCGCTCTAACACGCATCCCATTCCCTGTCGCGCGCCCACGAATTCCCGAACCCACTATCCAAAGGCCCAAAACCCGGGAATCGGAGTCTACACGACAAGTAGACTTGAATCCAGTAATTTGGATGGGGTTGCAGATCAGATTTACTGGCATTCCTCACCACCCGCCGTCTCTCCCAACCGAGATTGCCATGTCTTGACGAGCAATGAACGGGCCATGAACACGCCAAAGAGATCCTATTCTTTTTCCTTTTGCCTCTCGCCTGAAGGCCTCTTCTCGCTCTCCTGAGCCACGGTTGTTGGCTTTCGAGATGCAGTCTGTCCCTAGTGTAAGTTGGATCTCGATCCTGCATCTCGTTCCTTGCTCTCTGGCTTCCACGCCATCGCAATCCAGTTAGTTGGTGGGCCCCTACACCAACACTGGCTTGCGCAGTCGAAGTAGTCTCTGTTACCCACTCACAAACCTAAAGGCTGTATACCTGTGCAGTGGGACACGACGACGGCGGTTTCCAAGATGCACTTTGTCACCGGAAAGGAAGCTCGCGCATGAAAACTGGCATACCTTTTGCTACGCTGCTGTTTGCGCTAGTGTGTGCAGGCGCTTTGCTTAGTGTTGGGTTGTGTTGTTGGTTTATATTTACTAACGTTGAATCTCGGTGGTAGCTCATTGGGGCTGGTACTGCTGTCGCTGCGGCGGCAACGGGTCTGGTCTTTGGCCAGCTTGCGGAGGGCGAACAACAATACGCTCCCCACCACAGTCCGGGTTCGATCAGGCGAAAACTCGGAGCCGACCACGATTTCTCGATCACTAATTCTTTCTCCCGACCCGGCACGAGTTCTACGGTATCACCGGGGCCACCTGCTGCCCAAACCCAGCCAGTGTTTCCCTTGCGTCAGTCTGTCGCTCCCGTCAATGCCACCCCGACCCAAGCACGAATTCCCCGACGAGCCTCTCATGCTCAGATAACACCCCCGAAACCTCCAGCTTCCCGTCATTCTGTGGCGAAACAGAACGATTTTGCACTTGCCCCGCCAATCGCAGAGGATTCTTGCGACTCGGCGTCCTCGAATGGCTCTTGGATGCGAAGACTGACCATCCGCCCTCTTTCCCAACACGGAAGTCTTAGGTCCAGCATTGGTCCGGATTCCCCTTCCATATTCTCTTTCGGCTCCGCAGCTCCCATATTACCCTCGTCGAGGGATTCGCCGTCTCAACTGCCCCCGAACAAACTAGTGAAGCGTGCGCCGGGGACAAATTCAACTGACACAGGCTTCCCTAAGAGGCGAGGATCGAGGGCTCAGATGACACTACGAAGGCCGGCTACCAGTCACCAGAGATCGGCAACCTTGCAACACCAGCTGAACGCAGAGGAACTACCCCCACTACCTAAGTTCTCCTTCGACCAAAAGAGCAGAGCCCGAGCCAAGACGGTGGGAACTCACCAGGAGAAACCCGCTCAGGGTCTCACCGGAAACGAACGCTCTAGGTGGAAGTCGTTTTGGCACACGAGGCTTTTCAACCTTGCCAATAAACCCGCTCCGTTGCGAGGCGCCGACGCCAGCGGTCAGTCTTTAGGGAGACGAGTTCACCCCGATCAACAAATTACCGAACAAGCATATCTTGTTACACCTAATAATATCATAATGAGCGAAACTGAGGAAATGGCCAATGAGCTTCTTCATACGTCTGACTCTTCACCTTATACTAATTCCCAGGATAGCCCCCAGACGTCTGAAAAGGAGCCAGGTTCGGTGGAGGGAACGCCTTCGAAACCACCTAAGCGCTCAATTTCGATGCAGTTCAGCTCACCCACAAGTTGGATATCGAGAGCAAGTAGTCTTAGACGCCGCAAGAGGGGAACTGAAACCGCAGAAAGCAAACGCCATGTTTCTGCACCAATTACAGACGGTGAAGACCAAGCCCAAACCCGCAGGAGCATAACATCCGAGAAAATTCGGAAAGCTGCACCAGTCAGCCAAGCCGAGGCCGACCTTGCTGCTATCTTTCATCCACCAGAAACTAAACCCGGTCCCCCTTCTCCCCTCCCACCTCTGTCACGGCTTTCGAGTTTTCATCTCGATATAAATGGTCGTGGCTCATCACCTCCTGGACTGGCAGATAGACTTGACGAGGTCATAGTTAGTCATTCGGTGTCATCGAGGGTCAACTCCCACGCCTCGCATACTCGGACACTGGAGCGTGCTTCCACTGTCGGTAGCTCTGAATATCATCGTGGCTTTACCTCCGGCGATGACGATGATACTGATTTCAAAACAGATACACCGTTTGACTCCTTTAGGACGGTGGCCTCCGGTCGTAAAAAGGGTCCTGATAGTCCCTTGGAATCGATGTTTGACGATTCTCCGCCCAGTACCGCGGGTAACAGTACCAAGCCGAAACGCCTGTCAATTCAAGAAATTATGGGGCCATCGTTCGATGGTGGTAATAGAATCATGGAAGAAGACGAGAGCGTCTCAACTCCTATACGAGGAACCTACGAAGAGTTCGAAGCACGTTTCCGTGCCGCTAGTATTGAAGATGATGAAAAAATTGTCAATGGTATGATGGTTCCAGACTTTCCAATCGACAGAGACTACACGCGATTATCTTTGGATGATGATGATGATTTGGGATGGGCAAGAGAGGACGAAACAGAATTTTACAACCACCTCTCACCCCCCAATGCTATGAATTCCCGGCGAGGCAGTCCCAAATTTCGAAGGACTCTAGGGAGGATAAATGGTAACTCGAGACGTGACGTACATTTTGATTCTACCAATGAAAGACCCCGGAGTACTGTTTTTGATTGGACTGAACCTCCAACCCACGATAAGCGCGAAAAGAATGGTTATATCCATCGACCTAAGACCGTTCATGGGAAACAAGAGCTTGATTTGAGAGGCGGGCGATCAGCCAACCGCAAAGGCTTTGTAGCCACTCACGTACGAAGTCAAAGTGTCCCAGTTGTCCCAGACCCAACGGAAACGGCCAAGGCGGTTCCCAAATTCGGCACGTGGGGTTTGGGTCAGAAGAACGTCAGTGAGGATTGGGATGATGATTTTGAGTTTGAGGAAGACGCGGTGCCGATAGGCGGCCCATCTGGAAAGAGAAACGAGAACCAGTTCTTAATGTTCGTTCCCGCCGCGATCCAAGCAATGCAGCCCACGGTCAAAGCACACTCTGGTCAGATCAGAGAGTTATCTCTGTTGGTGAATGACTTGAAACGACTATGCCGCCTAGGTCGTGAGATGAATATTTCCCTTGGTTCATCTGCAAAATTATGGCATGAAGCGGAAGGTATTATAGCTCTAGCTTCCCCTGACGAAGATACAGAGGAAGCGACAGACACAGAAACGGCTGATGGTTTCAATTCCGTTCCTATTGACGAGCGATTTATTGAGCAAGGATTCGACGGCGCTTCTCTTGACGCGAGAGAAGGCGCGTGGTACCGAGATCCGTCCCCGCGGCGGAGATCCGTCTTTTCGCCCGACGATGATATTTTTGGTACATGGGACAATGGAAATAAAGAAGATGTCATAGAGCGACCTCAAACTCCGGAGAACCCCATCGGAGAACCTCGCTCTACGAGCGTTGCGAGGTCTGTTATGGAGTCAATGCGCAAGCATCGTTCAACTTCTGATGTAGACGCTGATGACAACGAGGATGATGATAACGACAACAATAATAAGCATTCTAACGGCAAGATGAATTTTGATACGAATAGCCTCAAGGAACTGGTCAAACGCGCGAGCGATTTGCGAGACAGTCTGTCGGCACTAATTCGCCAGGAAGACCACATTACGCAAAGTCCAGCACGAACCCCCAAACGCACGAGAGCGGATGGCAGTCCGGCATTCACCCGTGTCTTTGACGAACCAACGTCAAGTCCGACACGACGTATATCTCATAGTCCCCATAAACCAACCCTCGGCAACACGTCTGTTGCTACGTCGCCTTCCAATGGCATCAGCCGTCGTATGCAGATGATGATTGTTCGTTGAGCTGGCTGAGACATGACCATATACTTGAGTCTTTATCCCTCCAACCTACCCTCACAGCATACGGAATAGTTCCTTGGGGAACTGTGTATATGTAAAGATATCTGTTTGATTGCATAGCGCCGGGTTGGTTTCGAGCTTTTCCGAGCGCCTCCAACGCCTACCGAGGAGCATATTCTTCTGTCTAGATAATCATAGAGAGCGCATGACGCGACGAAGACACGAGAAGATGGGGAATGGTAATAAGATGCCACTGTCACTCTGGCCTTCTCATAGTCTTTTTATTGTCGCCTTTGGCACACTGGATATCTCACGATGCTCATGGCGAGGGATTTTTTCAGAAAGTCATACTGACAGCCTGTATTTTCTTTTCCCGTTCTTTTTTCTCTGTCAGTCTCATGTCAACAGGTGTTGGGGAATCAATGTTTATTCATCATTCTACTGGTCTCAGGGCATGGAACGGGTTGTTGAAAACAAAAAGAGATCAGAGCCTATAGAATCACGGAAAATAATGAATACGAATTAATGACTCTCAACATCACTGTGCCATCTTGTGTAGTGATTTTGGTCATTTTACAGACATGGTTGTAAAGTCGCTTCTGCAAGAATACTTACCACGCCGCCACCCCTCCTTTATAAACGGCGCTTTAGGGGCACCAAGTGAACCCAGCTAAATGCCTACTATGACTTTACAGATGCTTGTCCGGTCTTTCCTAAGATGCAGTTCATGTACATGTACAGATGCTGCCGAATTGAAAACCATGGTGACTTAGATAACACTGCTCTTTTGGCTCTAGTATTACAGCATGCGGCCTACTTCGATGATTAGTAGGCCTGAGCTGTACGAGATATCTGTGCTATCCCCTCAATTAGTAAACAAACATTTCTCCCAAAAACAATTGTGGAAAGGCTCTATTAGCTACATATAAAGTCGTGAACAAATGTGCCATTGACCCCTATAAGTACTACTAGTAAGGTTAGGTTGTTCAACAAAGAACTCTTCGCTTTCGCATCCGACGCCCAGCACTTCCCTTTACTAGTAGTTTGATCATCTGTGGGATGGAATACCGGTATGCGTTTCAGTAATGCTGCTCGAGCATTATTTATTTACGTATATACAATAAAGAATACTGCTGGTATCAGCTGAGCATTGCAAGTATGCACGCACAACTAGACAGACGTCACAAAGTGATGTCCAACATCATGGCATGCACTTTGACGATGAGCAAAAAGGGGGAGTAGAAGTCGAATTGAAGGTATAGTTTCTACCAATCGGGAGAGACTAAAATGCCAAGCTGCAAGTTTTGGAGAGAAGTATGAGAGCTCTAGGCCGCCTTGGGCCTAGCGTTTGATCTGCAAGGGCCAACGTACCTTTCCTTATTGATGCGTTGTCGGCCTGTGCAGCCATGGATCTGGCGTGGGGTAGGAAATTAGTGTCATTTTATCAAAGAAAAAAAGTTGATATATGCACTCATAATCATAATGGTGACAGTGCTGCTGTGCCTCTACTTGCTTTACATTGAATACAAAAGCATCATTTCCATCTACCTGGACGCCTACCCATTGAGCAAGTAGTATGCATAGCAAATATTACAGGCATACGCCACTAGGTTAGGTACTTGGGTACCTTAGGTAGGTAGTCTAGGCTACTGCGTGAGGAGAGAAATGTTGTCCAAGGAAAGCGGGGCAGCTGTTTTTGTCGGCAAGTGTAAACAGGGACCTGTGCGACGGGTGTATCTGATTGGCGTGTCACAGAGAACTTTGCCTGTTTTGGAGGTGGCTTCCTGAGGTTCTGTGCTGGCCCCTGATAGAGAGGTGCGGCTAGCGCCTAGTATGTACTAGAGGGGGTCAGTGATTGGGGCATCCATTGGGGCTGCAGTGGTGGCCACACCTCTCCAAAACAGTACCTACCTACAAAACACCCTCCCCCTAGCGATTTGACCAACCAAAAGGCCGGCCACAGGCATCTCTCCACACACGACCGTCCCGTCTTCTCTCTCGCTCTCCCAACACACACCGCTTTCTTTTCCCTCTTTCTTAAACCTCTCCTTTCTTCTTCAACTACGACGACTGCTGTCTTTCTCCATCCCGTCCTTTGCTCGACACATATCCTCCTCATTCGTGTTCCGTATACTCAATCGCCAAAATGCGTGAGATTGTGAGTGCTCTCCCCTCATCCACTAGTCTCCCTCCCCTCTGTTTACTTTTCAAACCCAATCAAGCCTTGTCCATAATTCTGCTGCCTTAACCCGGGACGCGTCCCAAAACTCCAATGCCCCTTCACTTTAGCCTCTCCACATCTACACCGAGATCATCCATGGTGAAAGGGATAGTATCTGCCGCTACAGCATAATTCGAGCCGCCAAGTTTCTAGCAAGACATGCATTTGAAAACCAAGCTAACCGCGCTGTTCCCATCTACAGGTTCACCTTCAAACCGGCCAATGCGTAAGTCGCTCTCCCATCCTCGATGACGGCATCTAGGATTTCCTCGAGGCTCACACAGCATGGATTAGGGTAACCAAATTGGTGCTGCTTTCTGGCAACAAATCTCTGGCGAGCACGGTCTCGATGGCAGCGGAGTGTATGTCCATATCTTTGGCAGCCGTGCGGCTCGATAACACGGCGGACCGACTGACGATTTTGGAATAGTTACAATGGAACCTCGGAGCTCCAGCTCGAGCGCATGAGCGTTTACTTCAATGAGGTACGCAACATCCATCGTATCATGTTGGTCCCGTGGAGTCAACAATGTTCTAATATGAATGCGTCTAGGGTGCCGGCAACAAGTATGTCCCCCGCGCCGTCCTCGTCGATTTGGAGCCCGGCACCATGGATGCTGTCCGTGCCGGTCCCTTCGGTCAGCTCTTCCGACCCGACAACTTCGTCTTTGGCCAGTCTGGTGCCGGCAACAACTGGGCCAAGGGTCACTACACTGAGGGTGCTGAGCTCGTCGACCAGGTCCTCGACGTCGTTCGTCGTGAGGCTGAGGGCTGTGACTGCCTCCAGGGTTTCCAGATCACCCACTCGCTTGGTGGTGGTACCGGTGCCGGTATGGGTACTCTGCTGATCTCCAAGATCCGTGAGGAGTTCCCTGATCGCATGATGGCCACCTTCTCCGTTATGCCCTCCCCCAAGGTTTCTGACACCGTCGTCGAGCCTTACAACGCCACCCTCTCCGTCCACCAGCTGGTCGAGAACTCCGACGAGACCTTCTGTATCGATAACGAGGCTCTGTACGATATCTGCATGCGTACCTTGAAGCTATCCAATCCCTCGTACGGTGACTTGAACCACCTTGTCTCCGCTGTCATGTCCGGCGTGACCACCTGCCTGCGTTTCCCTGGTCAGCTCAACTCTGATCTGCGCAAGTTGGCCGTGAACATGGTGCCCTTCCCCCGTCTGCACTTCTTCATGGTCGGCTTTGCTCCTCTCACCAGCCGTGGTGCTCACTCTTTCCGTGCCGTCACGGTTCCCGAGCTGACCCAGCAAATGTTCGACCCCAAGAACATGATGGCTGCTGCTGACTTCCGTAACGGCCGTTACCTCACATGCTCTGCTATCTTGTAAGAATCCCAATTTTTCGCCTTCAAATTGACCGATTACTAATCTGATAATTTCAATAGCCGTGGTAAAGTGTCCATGAAGGAGGTTGAGGACCAGATGCGAAACGTCCAGAACAAGAACTCTTCATACTTTGTTGAGTGGATCCCCAACAACGTCCAGACCGCCCTCTGCTCTATTCCCCCTCGCGGTCTCAAGATGTCTTCTACCTTCGTCGGTAACTCGACTGCTATCCAGGAGCTCTTCAAGCGTGTTGGTGAGCAGTTCACTGCCATGTTCCGACGCAAGGCTTTCTTGCATTGGTACACTGGTGAGGGTATGGACGAGATGGAGTTCACTGAGGCTGAGTCCAATATGAACGACTTGGTCAGTGAGTACCAGCAGTACCAAGATGCTGGTGTTGATGAGGAGGAGGAAGAGTACGGCGAGGAAGTCCCTGAGGAGGAGGAATAAATGTCGCCTTCTGATACCCCTCTTTTGGACGATTAACACCGCCTGATTTTCTAGGTGTCTTGTCGAAAAGACCCGGGCTTCTGTGGCATACCCTGATGACTTGCCATTTCTGTCCTATTCCCAGATCTCTTTCTGTGTTACCTGGAAAACAGTACTCGTTGTAATGAAATCGTTCGACTGTGACGTCGGGTGCTTTCCAGAGTCCATTAGATACCTCTTCGGTGTTTGTCGTCTGGAGCAAAAAAGGGAGAGCGATTACTCATTGCCTGTAGTGACAAGAAAACTAATAAATTTCTTGCACCAATAAGAACTATCAACATAACTTTCCATGCACGTTTGACCGCCAATAGTGTTCAATCTCGCTCTATAACAATCGGACTTAGCAAAACCACCTGTTCATGACTCATCAAAAGTGGTATTACGCTCAAGTTCCTAATTGTAGTGTTACAAATCGTATATCCGATGCTTATACAAGTGTTTTGCTTGTATCGTGGCGAATATTGCAAGATCGCTAAAGGGTAGGTACTAAAGTACTTTATATCCAGTATTCTGGTGGCGTGTGGGCTGTAAAGCTGTTGTCTTTTCTTCCTGGTCTCATGGTGCCCCATAGATTTTCATATCTAGAAGAAAAGAATAATCAATCGTACCGTCCTCTATACCGTGAGCAGCTCACGGTATTTTTCGGAAGCTGAAGAGGTCGGCAGCTTCGGCTCATTCTTAAGTTTATAGGATGCTCAATCGGCCTCTTGTGCAATTCTTGGCTGTAAATTTTATGCTCCTATGTATGAGACATGCGTGATCACGGCCCATCATCACCCTGTCTTCTGATCTAGAATACTGATGTAGAAAAGGTGGCAGACTTCCATTCTAATCTCAGGTGGCCGTGTTTTGCTTTGATAAATTGGAGGTAGTACTCGCGGTATCTGAGCTAGCAATGAGTCGCTACGTCTAAACTTCGTGGTTTATCTTAACCGCGACTAAGTCACGGTACAATCAGTGTTTAATGTGCTCAGTGGCCATCTCTCAAGGCATCTGCTAGCTAGTATATGAGGAGAGTAAACAAGATAAGGGGAAAATGGCCATCTTGATTCACTTCTCATAATTTTGGGTAACCTAATTGCATATGGTATTATTTTGGTACATTAGCTGTGCAGTCTATGATGTTGAGAATATTCCACCTACTCCAACGTCTTTGTTGTAGAAGACGCTTTCGGATCCTTGAGTATGTCGCCTCTATCGGTATGCAGGATGAGGTGACCTGATTTCGGTATATCTTAGCTGCTGCCATAGGCAGACTTTCTGAAATAATCTTCCTGGCAAGAATACTAACCCCTAGTTTCTCTTCATCGGACATGCAACAGCTGCGTCGGCAATACCACCTATAATTATGTCCGCATTGAAGAGATGGCGAGCAGTCCTTGAGGATCCTTCGACTTGCTCGCTATATCCTCTGTAACTTCTTGTGCCCGAGTCATGTTCATCATCAGGCTGTTGAGCTATATCCATGTTCCAAGTTAAGAGACTCTTCGGCATGTACCTACACAGTCATGGCAGTGTAGTATTTCTCAGCTTTCAGTGCAACGATAATCTGCCACGCCTAATTAAGAAGCTTCACGCAACTTATATGAATATTGCCCCCGAGACTGGCTCGTCGTCAGGTCTAAACCCAAAATGTACGGAGCAAGTCTCTCTTCGCGCTGTCTCCTCCTCCTCTCTTTCTCCCTCCTTCTGCGTGCTAGGGCCGAATCCACCAACACCCTACGAGAGAAGCACAGGTAGCCCTGATAAGCTGGACTTTCGTCGAAAATGCCGGTGGACATCATGCTAGACTTTAGATTATCGAGGCCTGATGTCGTCTTTCCCCAATAATCGCTCTAATACTCCGTATATAAACTCAAATATTTCTGATACACAGAAATAATACCCGTTAAGCCAGAGTTAGTTAGTGTCAGACTCCGTGAGGGATTAGCCCTCGTATGAGCGTTAACTAGGCAGTCCCTGGCACCTCGATTACCAAACCGAGTTTCTATTAGGCAGGGTAGCGGATCAGTCTAAAAGACTGACCGGTCGTGAACTCAAGAGTAGTGCTATGCATATATAGTATGTAGTGTTTTACCTCGTGTAATTCTCGGTGTCGTCCCGATATAGTCTAATGGTCACAGAGCTCTCCCACTGAAGTCCACGCATATCTTGGATATATAAATATATATGTGTGTGTCCAGTTCTCAGCCGCCTGCTAACACAATATGGCGATCCGTTCCGAGCCTTAGCTTCAAACCAATCTGCATGATTACTTTGACGTAATTTTTACCTCGTGCGCCGATGCTAAAACACCAGTGTACAGCAGAGCGGTCCAGGGCTCGTTAGGTCCAGGTATAGTCATCACAAAATCACAATAATCATCGACAGATCTAAGAACGCAACTTAGCAAATACGTCCTAAGCATATCTGAAAAGCGACCCGGAAGCCTTCCTTTGGGCCTTGTTTATGCCCATCTGGGTTCCCAAAGATTCGTCAACTCTTCAGCTTAAGTTATGACATAAGCTCGTATCCGTCAAATCTCTCACCTAGAAGTTTACGGTTATCCACCTCTTACTCACTCACTATTATGAAGCGTAGACCTATCGCACAAAACAGATCCCAGGGCCAGATAACCAGAACAACAAGTGCCCTCCTCACTTCACCCACTTACTTCACTCCACTTTATTCATTTATTCATTCATTCATTCCACATAGCCATACTCTCAAGCCCCTAACCCCTACCTAGGTGCTCACCCTTCATTTTTCATCGTGGCTGGGATATTATCCCAATACCTACAATCACCTACATCTCACACCACGCACTCAGATATATCGAGCACGCCGTAAACCTCATAAAAGAAATACGCAAAAGACATATCATTGTCACAATGATATTTGAGCTTAACAAACATTATAAAGAAGAAGAAGAAGAAGAAGAAGAAGAAGAAGAAAAGGAAGCAGGAATTCCCTGTGTATGTAAGTGAGACATGCAAGAACCGACCGCTTTACCAGCGTGCCGTAAGATACGGCAGCACTTAGGGAATACCGGGGTCACCTGTTAAGTCGGTTACAGTGGCACAATCTATTAGCAGGAGCCCAAGTTCGAACAGGTAATAATTCAGCTGCTTCGAGTAGATGTTCACATGGCCAAAGATAACATATATTCCAATCATACACATAAGTGTTGGCAATCGGACGATGAATCAAATCTTCAGGCTCAGGCTGTCCCCCAAAGATATATGCAATTAATGTGCCAGATTATATAGGTGGGTGGTAATGTGTCTTCCGGACTTCTACCAGCGACCGGTATTCCACACGTATGCTTCTTTCCTAGCCTTCTGTCATGCGAAGGGCCAAGAAAAAAGCAAAGGGTATATATATCTCCATGTACAAAATGACCCCTAAAGAGGCGAAAAAATCGTCCCGAATCATCACCCCGCCGATGTATGTCACCCTTGAACTCCTGAAGTGCGTTGCGAAGTAGGCAAATCTCCTCTTTCCCGGCTCATATACATGCCTCACAATCAACCGATTATTTGGCGCGCCCCTTCTTTCCCTAGGACGCCTCTTTCTTTTGGTTTTGGGCTGTATCCCCTCTTCTTCCGCCCGAATAGACCGAATACGCCACCGGATCCTCCAGCCTTCTCGTCGCCGAGGGCATTGGCATCAGTCGGCAGTGTGTTGTCTCTCCGAGCCAGATCGGACCAACTCCCAGTGCCCTCTAGGGTGAAAGACATGCCACCCGAAGGTGACTGGACTAGGCCGCTCTGCTGTACTCCTTTATAGTTTGGTGGCATGTGTTGAGATATTTGCGGTTGCGCCCCGCTCTGGTTCCTAAGTAGACGGCCACCTTGAGAGTGAGATCTTGTCCTTGGGTCTGCCGGTGACTGATAATTGCCATTGGTTGGTGATGGTGCTGCTCTGGCCTCGTTTGTGGTGAGAGCTTGAGGCGCATTGCTCGCTTGTCCAATTGCCGCCGCTGGGATGCCGTCTTCTCCTTGGCTGGCGGTGATCCTGTTGCAGTTGTTAGATAACGAACAAGGGAGAAGAGATAGAGATTCATACTTCTTGTAGGCTGCCACTGTGTAGTCAAATGAGTGAAAGTCTCGTTCAATGGTGCGATAGAGCTCCTCTTCTCGAATCTCTTTGTCGGTGGCATCATCCTTTAACCTCTCCCTTGGTTTTTGCCTACGTGCTCGGGCTTCGAGGGGAGCCTCCTCCAGTAAGAGCTCCTCAAGATCGTAGGTGGCATCGAAATTAGTTTTATCAGCAGACGGGACAAAGACGGGCTCGATTTGCTTCGCCTCTAACATTACGAAGTCGATCATCGCAAAGAATGGATGTTGAGTAAAACTTTCCCACGTATGACCCATCCGTAAATCTGGATTCGGCTCCAAAGCCGACTTGATAGCGTTCACACAGTCGGGTGTTACAGCTGGCTGGGTAATGGGGAATTTCGCATTGGCGTGGAGAATGACGTTAGTTAAAGAGGTCTCTGAGTTGCCCTCAAACGGTCGCTATGGCTGTTAGCTTTCCATTTCCAAGCTTCTATGTGCCAGTGAATTATTGCCCTACCTTGTTATATATGCATTCATAAAACAAGACACCGAGTGACCACCAGTCTGCTCTTACGTCGTAGCCCTTCCCACCATACACTTCGGGTGCAAGGTAGGCCAGGGTCCCTGACTTGCTTGTGAGCAATTTGCCTGGTATGATATCGGATGCCACGTTCTGGAAGCATGTTAGAATGTGCTACAAGGATAGGTAGGTAGACGGGAAGTCACCCACGAAGTCTGTAAGATGAACATGGCCATCGGCATCTAGCAGTACGTTGTCCGGCTTCACGTCTCGATGTATAATGCCTTGACCATGAACATATCTTAAGGCACACGCTAACTCGGATATCCAAAACCGTACTGCTTCTTCGGTAAATGTCTTTCGTGATATGTGAAATCGTAAATCGCCTCCGCTCATTAGATCGACAACAAGATACCTGTCGAAGTTACATTAGGGTTAGAATGTAATTGACGATTCGATTGGCCGGAGGTTTGGAATGGTTCAGACGTACATGTACTCGATATCTTGGAAACTATAACGTAAATTGCAAATGAAGGGATGGTTTACATGCTCGAGCATGCGCCGCTCTCGGATAATATTGCGAACGCTTTCGGACCGTACAACTAAACAGATAGACCCCGTTTTAGCAAGTTGATATATAGCAAGTTGATATACAGCAAGCAATTTGGCGCAATGTGCGCAAAGAGCGACCAACCCTCATCTTTGCGGATATATTTCAGGGCGAATGACAAAGACGTGTCTTTCCTCTCGACGATTCGCACTTTACCGAAAGCGCCTCGGCCGACAACTCGTAACAATCGAAAGTGGTTGAGGTTTACTGCACAGAGACGACGAATTAGCAAGCGAAAACACTCGTAGAATACAATTGCGAAGGTGGCATTCGCTCGGTTTAGGTCAGTGAGACGATAATGGTTCTCGGTCCAGAGAGCGAAGAACCGAAACAGATGATGTAGAGACAAAAGCAGCGAAAAATTGATGATAGCGACCTACCCTCACCGTTGAGGTCAACGGGTTTGCCTTGACTGTTGCCCATCGGAACTGAGCGTTTGACGTTGGCGGCGGCGGCGTGTAACCCGATGCAGCGGTGGTGTGTCTGGGCAGCGCCTACTTAAGCACGGGCTGTCGAGACTCGGGATGGCGACGGTGGTTCACAGGGAAGATCAAGTCCAGCAAGACATGAGAGACGACGGGATGAGGCAGGCGGGATGGCGGAAGTCCAATTCGATCTCCACTTAAGCAGCTGATCAGGTCACTAGCAGGCGGACCAGGGTGGACGATGACAGGAATAATAACGAGAGGGTGAATTTGGCTGAGGTGAAACGGAGGAGATGGGTGAGCATGGATGTTGTGTCAATACCACGTAGGATGGTCCAGGGGTCTGTCTGCCTACTACAGTATGTACCGGTGCTGCTCTATATAATGTGTAAATAAGAGAGAGAGAGAGAGAGCCTAGGAGCAACAATTTGAAGTACGTGTGTGCGTGTGCCTGTGCTGTGTTATGCTGGCGGTGAGTGTTGTGTAGTAGTGGTGATAGATGGCGTAGAGTAATCAACTCAATCTTAACAAACAGTCCAGTTGAGAAGACAGTTCCCAGTCGAGTCGAGTTAAGGAGAAGATGGAGCAGTGTAATTACGGTGGTCGTGCAGAGGCTGCGGCTGCTACAAGACTGTCTATACACTACTGTCGATACTTGGGGCTAGCGGTGCGGAGGTCTTAGTTGTCTTTGTCGGTGGACGCTTTTGATTGTACAGCGTTGTAGCGTAGGTAGTGTTGTATGTACCCGTTCTAAGTAATTAATAGGCGCCGCCTAACTTGCTTGTAGCCTCTTGGGGATTGTTGTCCTCGACAATGGTACAGGTAATTTTTCAACACTCTTTGACAGGCAGGCAGGCAGACAGACAGAGCGACAGCCAATGTGGAGGATAGATGGACTCGCGGTGAGAGCGAAAGTCATCTCGTCGTGGCCGTGGTCGTGGGCTTGTTCAAGTGGTGGTAGAGCGAAGAGAGAGCATGTAAGTCAGAATCACGTAGTGTACACTGGCGGTAGGTACCTCTAGGTAGTTGAATTCCAGGTAGGGTCGGTGGTAGCTCCCCTTGCACACTGGGGGAATGCCGCTATCCATACAATTACAAGGAAGTAGGGCATGAGCGGCAGATACCTGCAGGTACCTTCATCTAGCAAGTACAGATGTGCAGCAGGTGGATTTGGTGAGGCAATGGTGTAGGGTTAGGTACGTGTGCTATGCCGAAAGAGAGGCTGTCGCTACCTCTAATTGATTAGTCCCTATCTCATGTCAGTAGATATCAGGAGGTAGCAGCCTGCTTCGTTTACCTGGCCCAGCTTGGCTGTCCCTGCATATTACAGCGTAGAAGATGAGTGTGCAACATATTGCGGTGAGTCGCCAGAAAAGATACAGTACCTAGGTAGGTCTTGATACGACGTTCAAAATGAAGGCATACCTAACCATAGATAGTGAGTGTCGTAGTATACCACATTACTTCCTGGGTACTTGGTAGGTTTCGAAATCGAGAAGTACATAGTGGAGGAGGAAATCTACCAGGTACCTAGTATTGTACTGTACATGGGAGCCGCTACAAAGATGTCCTCAATACTATGGCCAGTCTTTCAAGTTGTTCGAGGGTAGGCCTTGTCCGGACTTTGGCATTTGTTTACTTTACCCTATTTTCTTTATTTGGACAATGAGCCAAATTGCTCTGAATCGCCAGGGACCGTTCTGTTTGACCAGCCTTTCCCCGCGGCCTGCCAATTGCAACTGTCTTTTGTTCTGCCGGCCAACCAAGGAAGATGTCCCTTTTGTTTCTTTGAGTGCTACGGTACCTGCAAATGACTTCTGGCACGCACCCGGCCGACGCACCACGCCCGCACCTCGTGGCTTTTGACCATCGGCGGGCCCCTTGTCCCACCCACACCTCTCCCTCTTTCCATGGCCCCCGCCCTGGGTCAAGCCAACCGAACGCCCAAATCAAAAATCCAAAAATCCAAAAAAATTGAACCACAGACGCCACACCACGGGCGTCGAGGGCCTGAGCCATGGCCATGGCCCCACCCTCGCCTGCCCAGGCGCTAGGTACTGTACTTGTAGCGTGCACACTAGCGCGCCGTATATCCCCTTCTAGCGGATGTAATTAACTCCTTTCCGTTAGTCCAATCGACTCGTCCATCAGCTTTCCCCTCAAAAATGTAGCCTAAAATCCCATTATAGGCCAAGTGTAGAGGCTCGTGACCGCTTTGGCAGAGATGAATAAGATTGGCGGTCTACGGGTACGTCTATCTATGTACTATAATTAATTGTACACGTACTGGTCGAGTCACACGTCAACTAACTTTTTTTTTTTCTTGTAGTGGGTGGTATGCTGTGTGAGGTTGAAGAAAAGAATCACCAAATAAACAATCTGCAATGATGCAAAGTTATGTTATAACACATCATTACTTTGTCATGACCTAGGCACTAAAAATACGTGAGCAGGTGTTTGGTCAGTTCTTGTCCATGCTACCAAGCAATGGCAAACAGGAACTTGAGTCGGCAATTGGTTCTGTGCACAGCTGCACAATCGCTCAAGCCTGCTCGACAATGTGCATACTTGATTTATTAATCCTACTCTGAGGATCTCTTACCTTGTTGAGGTAGGTACCGCGTCGCCTCAATATACCAACAACCAATGAATGGGATGCTCAATCTTGATGTTCATACCTGGGAGTGGCAGGCTTGTTCGCCACAGTTCCTAGGATAGTATCTTTAACTTGAAAATATCAGGAGTGCTATCCAGCAAAGGTGGACATTTTGGTTTCCGACGCAGACTCATTCGTCCGCTCGCCCTTGTGGATGTCCGAGACGTCAGCTCGGCAGCCAGCCCAGCTCGGTTCCAGCGCAGCGGAAAACGGTTACCGGGCGAAGTCTGACTAGCTCTGAGTTCGGCATATCAATGGGTGACCAGCCTATTCAGGTGACCAGTGCCAGCATGCTGATTGCGCTACTTTATCTCATGGCTATATCCCAGCAGTCGTATCTGCGGTAGGTACCTACAGAGGAGCCATGCATCAATGCAACAGAGCCCGATCGCTGGCCGACAGCTGGCTGCTCGGCTCAGAGGATGCGAGATGTAAACAAAGTCTTGACAAGCAGGCATATGCCGGGCCGGAGCGTACGCTGGCTGCAAGAATGCTACTCAAGAGGCACGAGACGGTGGGGATCTCCCTGCTGCAACAAGAGAAGAAAAGAAAAATAGTGGTCTGAGAAAAAAACAGCATGAAAATGCGAACCAACCGGTAATTCGGATCGAAAAATAGTATTTGTGGCATTGTGGTGTTGTTCAACACCTTCACGACACTCCCTACACCGATACTCTGGGAAGAGAACAGGTACAAACATCTACAATAGGCGGTTCCCATCCACTCTTGGCTCTCACGTGGTGAATCCGACGCTGGCCACGTTTGTCTCGCCACAGGTTCTGCGCAAGCGGCTGGCCGGCCGGTGCATCGCGTGCGGGCTGGGTTGGCTGCTTCGGGTTATCTGGAGCTGACCAACCACAGGACGGTCAACAGCCTTATTGTTATCAACGAGTAGTGAGGCTTCTTATCTAAGCCTGGAATGTCCAATCACAGTCAAGTTTCAAGCTATCGTTTTCTGACCGAAAGTTCCAACAGCCATGTTTAGGTACGAATTCTATTCCGGATATCTGAGACGCCTCCACCGACCACGCCCCGACCAATCTGTTTCCCTTCCCTTTTCTTTTTGGTATTGGGATACCGCTCAGCCTGTTTTGGATTAGGAAAGCCAATCGTTAGCCACTTTTTGATGTGTTTTGGCCAAGAGTATGCTACGTATGCTTAGTGTATGGCCCGCTACCTTCACTACGTACATATTGTTAGCAAAGCTGCATTGGAGTCCTAAAACCCCTGGAGAACATCCATGTCTACCACGTTTAAGTTAAGTCTGATGCCCTTGCACGCTTACGCTGATCCCGAGGTTAATGAACGCTGGTTTTTATACTGCATGATAGAGTATAAGAAAGCTGCTACTGTTTCATCATATACCAGTATATAGCCAGTTTACGCGCTAATAGAAGGTATGAGGAACATAGCAACCTACCATATATGGAAAATAGTATGAAGTATTAACATCTTCGACAAGGTGTCTGTCATGGTAACCTGGAAGACTGCGGGTAGGAGAAATACCTCCGAAATCGTATCATAGCCTTTCATTACATAAAGCACGCTCATTCGTGCATACTTATCTAACACAACAGCCTTCTGTCGCACTCAACAACCAATACAACAGATACAACTTGTGATTGATCAGTTTTCTCAAACATGGGTGGGTGTGCGTTTTGCCACAACTATAGACTTCCATGCTGACGCGACCCAATCATAATACTTCATTCTTCCTCCAATTCTGAAAACATTGCGTCCTTTACCAAAAGTCATCTCTCCAGCGACTAATAGCAAGCCTCGGAAAATAAATGAATAAATGAAACGATGCTAGGATCAACGAGCTGGGAAGCGATAGTCGGCATCTTACGTACGCCAACAAAATATGCACGTTGCTATACAAAAAGCTCGTCTCTTCCCGTACACTTGCTGGGTACATCCGAGCAATAGCAGGGATATGGTACAAAATGGTACGCTACTTCGCTACATGTACGCAATAGGAACGGGGGATGGGGACGAAGACGCCCGTGCGTATATTGCGACAGGAGACAATGCAATGAGGCCGATCGGTTACGGCGCCTAGGTGTAATTCAACTTTTTTTCATCAGCATTGATCGCTTCCTACCTGCATCCACAGCGGAACTTTTCTAGAAGCAATCCTTCCCTTGCCAAGTCAGTACGTGCGCGGCGCGGTGCAGCGATTTCCTCTCCAAAAGCGTCGCTGTTAGGAGAAATTAGTGTAAAGTGTCGAATAGGAGGATTGCGGATGAATATTGGCCTCGTCATGTCCCGTACCTGGCAGCTCGCCGTCGCCGTCTCCGTGACGTTTAGTGGGGACTTGCATGGGGTGTGCGGTGCCTCCTTTCTAGAATATTTCCTCTTTCGGCATCAAGAACCGGGGTTTCCGCCAGGGAAGAGATTCCTTACTCGAGCTGAAGGAAGGACCCCCTTTTATTAACTATCTCGGTATCACGGTAGGGGGCAGCGCCTTCGCCTCAAACATAGATAGACAGCCTGAAGCTTCAGCTGCGCTTGTTTCATAGGTGATATACTACTGGCATAAGAAAGACTGTCGCACATTAGTGCGGTACAGGGAAATACTTAGAACAAAAGTTCATTCCTCGTCTAGCTAATTAACCACTGAGCGCTTTCACTACTTTCGCTACTATTCTGTACAATGACCAGTAGGTGAGAAGAACTCTCGGAACTAAGCTCCTAAAATGATATCATATCTCCATTTGCCTCGTGTTTTGACAGCTCCAGGATTCGATAGATCGATCCCACAGACGCAATATCGTACCAACATACGGCCAATCACGGACGAGGCCACTAGGGTTTTCGCGCGTCTACGCTGCGTTGAAGATAGATCCCTTGTACAGTACACCAGGTATGGGATCCTGCAACTGAAATTGCTTTCTAGAACCAACAGAGGAGTTCGACGCTGCATGTCTCCAAGGTCCCGCTGTTGTTCGTCGCCACCTCCGAGCATAAGTGCGCAATCCTGGCAAGAAAAAAACCCCACGTCGCGGACTTTCTCGCAGCTGAGATAATTTCCCTCCCTCAATCTCCGTTGGTTACGTGAGAGCACGAGTCCAGTTGGGCTTTTGCGAGGCGCGATGTCTCACCTCGCTCGTTGGTAACTGGAGTCACGTTACATCCAAAAGCTATTTAGGGCTCGCCTCGGCAAGTAAACCCGACCACATTTCTCGACTTGAGACTATTTCGCAGAAGACGACCTCGAGTGAGAATAACCGTTCATCCGTCCATGCTACAGATAATCCCCGCTCAACACCGAGCTTTTGTTTACCACACAGGGCACATGACAAGGTTTTCATAATTGTAAGACGGAGAACCGTCGCCAAACCGGATAGATCTTATGTACCGTTAGTCGCCCCTGGTGATCGTCGTGGCACGCGTATACCGATTTTCAAGTCTCCTCTTTATGCGAGGATGAGGCGCATGACCGAACCTCAGAGCTTCGTGAAAGGGTTCCATGAATTATTAATTTAAAGCCGCTGAGCGAGTGTCGGGTCAAAGAAAAAATAGAGAGAATGTTGTTCTAATTATGGGATTGGGTCATGCATCTGTCTCTCGTTGTCTGTCTGCGAGCTGACGGACAGGCGCTCGCCAAACATCCCTCCATGTTCTAGATTTGACGTGGCGTTGCGTCCAATCCAGGGCTGGTATGAATGTCACGAGGTGAGTATGAGACTTCTCAATCACATTTTCATCCATAAGAACGAACACATGATCACATGGTAACGGACTTTTGGAAGCGGTAAGCAGCAGTACAAGTAGTGGCAGCGGCAGCAATGCCGTGTACTTAAACAAGTTGAGCATTGTAGTCGCCACGATGGACGACGCCTCATGTTACATATTTACCACGCGCACTCGCCTGTCAAGACGACGCCACAGCATGCGCATGCAGAGTGACAACGCAGGATGGCACTGGTTCATGAAATTGGTTGTATGTTGCGAGTTCTTCCCCATATATACACGTTGTATCGTAGCATTGCTTCTACGGTGACAGTACGCTCCATTTGAAAATCCTATTGCGTTCGAGCCTATCCAGTACAGTGAGCCACATGACAGAACAGAAACCAGACGAGATCAGGCGAGATCAGACGATCTATGCTAAGCGCCGCAGCAGCAGCAGCAGTGAGCAGGTATGGTTGATGATGTCAATTGTCCAGTAGGCAGAGTAGAGACAAAACAGAGCACATAGAATATCGACTAACATGATAAGAAAAAACATGGAATGATAAAATCAACAAAAGGGTACTTATTCAATTCCTCGTAATGCATGCTTCTTTTACACACATTACCAAAACCACTTACATACATCTCGTTATCTCCGCGGCCGTCTCTGCTCGTGGGGGAAGGAGTTTCTGATTGGTCGGCGCTACGCCTCCTTATCAAGAGCCGACCCGCAAACCGACCCCAGATCTGCTCACCATCGAACAACATCTCTATACTATCCCGCACCTCCAGCCCATCGATCTGGAACCCGGATACAACTCGGTATTGGGTTACGATCCGTGGAGATGTCGCCGCCGCGGCATAAAACGGGGGCATGAGGGCCTAGGCAGCCAGTAAGAGCTCGTCTAAAACCAATTTATCGTGGTACTGTGTCTACCATGCCCTATCCCCCATCTATCTACTTAGTGTAGCTGGGCTAGGTAGCCTCTTGGTCCGGAGATGCGTATCTCCAGATAAGCAGGTAGGTAGACAGATAGATAGACAGAATTCTACAACGATGGCATGTAATAGATGATGATAATTGCTTGCGCTTTTTCATCTTCTTTCGTTCGTCTTTCTTCACTCTTTTCTGTTATGTAGTATTGTTGTTCTCCTCCCTTATCTAACCACCCGGCGGCTATGCAAGCTTATGATTGAGATCTTACAAGGCTGCATATCAATATTTACTACATCTCGCTTGTATACGGCTTCGCATACCCAATCCAAAACCATAGCACTCAGCCACAGCAACTCTCGTGCCTGGTCGCTGTCATACAATGGCGGCCGGTAAGCGGACCAGACTAGTCGTCGTCGGCCTCGGCATGGTCGGAATCGCCTTCATGTAAGTGAATATGCAGTAACTTATAGCAACGTTATATGAGCACATATCACAATCCCAGACATTGACTTCCTCCCCAGAGAAAAAGTCTTGAAACTAGACGCAAGAGCTCGCGAATACGACATAATAGTCATCGGCGATGAGCCGCACTTTGCATACAACCGTGTCGGTTTGACGAGTTTCTTCGAGCACCGGAAAGTCGAGAATCTGTACTTGAATCCGCAGGAATGGGTATGAGACAGAAGCGTCCAAGCATATCATATCAAGAGAAAGACTTGATAGATATTGCCTGCAATACATGATGTCAGGAAATAACTAATAAACGCAACAGTATGCCAACCACGCCATCGAGAACCAGCTAAACTACCACCTTAACACCCTAGTGACGGACATTGACTCGTCAACAAAGACAGTCACGTGCGCCAACGGCGAGGTCGTGGCCTACGACATCCTCGTGCTGGCCACGGGCTCGGACGCCGTGCTGCCGACGGACACGCCGGGCCACGACGCTAACGGCGTCTTCGTCTACCGCACCATCGAGGACCTGCAGAGGCTGATCGAGTTCGGCGAGGTGCGCCGGGGCACCGTCGGCGCCGTGGTGGGCGGCGGTCTCCTGGGCCTCGAGGCCGCCGCCGCCATGCTCGACCTCAGGTGCTTCGACAAGGTCAAGCTGATCGAGCGTAACCGCTGGGTCATGAGCCGGCAGCTGGACTCTGAGGCGGGCAACCTCGTTGTTGAGAAGGTCACGGAGCTCGGGGTCGACGTCATGTTAAGGAAGCGGGTGGCGCGGATCAAGACGGATGCCGACGGCAGTAGTGGTAGTAATGGTAAAAAGGGCGCCGTCACCGGCGTTGTGTTCGAAGACGGCGAGGAAATGGACTGCTCGACCATCTGCTTCGCGATCGGCGTGCGGCCGCGCGACGAGCTCGCGCGCAAGGCGGGCCTCAAGTGCGGGACGCGGAGCGGCGGCGTCCTCGTCGCCGACGACCTGTCGACGAGCGCGCCGGACATCTACGCCATCGGCGAGTGCGCGAGCTGGGAGAACCAGACGTTCGGGCTGATCGCGCCGGGCGTCGAGATGGCCGACGTGCTCTCCTTCAACCTCACCCAGGCCAAGCTGCACCAGCCGCGGGCCTTCAAGCGGCCCGACCTGAGCACGAAGCTCAAGCTCCTCGGCGTCGATGTCGCGAGCTTCGGCGACTTCTTCGCCGACCGCGACGGCCCCAGCTCGCTGCCGGCGAAGGCGGCGGCGCGGAGTAAGAGGAAGAATAAGAAGGCCTCTAGCCCCAGTCCCAGCGGCGAGGAGAAGCCTGAGGTCCAGGCGCTTGTATACAAGGATCCGTTTGCGCAGGTGTACAAGAAGTATCTCTTCACGACGGACGGCAAGTTCCTGCTCGGCGGCATGATGATCGGCGACACGAGCGACTACATCAAGCTGGTGCCCATGGTGAAGGCGCAAAAGGAGCTGGATGTACCGCCGTCGCAGCTGATTCTCGGCGCAAAGAAGGCGGGCGAGGATGACGCCGGGGTTGACGACCTGGACGACGACACACAAATCTGCTCGTGCCACAACGTCAGCAAGGGCGATGTCGTCAAGGCGGCCAAGGAGGGCACGTGTAAATCCGTCGGCGAGGTCAAGGCGTGCACGAAAGCCGGGACGGGCTGCGGTGGCTGCATGCCGCTCGTGACCAGCATCTTCAACAAGGCCATGGCGGATATGGGCGCCGAGGTCAAGAATTACCTCTGCGCGCACTTCAACTACGCGCGCGCGGACCTATACAACATCATCATGGTGAAGAGACTGACGACCCTGGCCGAGGTGATGCGCGAGGCCGGCAACGACCCGACGTCAGACGGCTGCGAGGCGTGTAAGCCGGCCGTGGGGAGCATGATGTCATCGCTGTGGAATAAGCATGTCATGAGCAAGCCGCTGCATGGCCTCCAGGAGACTAACGACCGGTTCTTAGGCAATATTCAGCGTGACGGCACGTACTCGGTAATACCACGGGTGTCAGCAGGCGAGATCCTGCCCGAGCACCTGATTGTCATCGGTAAGGTGGCCAAGGAGTACAACCTGTACACCAAGATCACCGGCGGGCAACGCATCGACATGTTTGGCGCCAAGAAGCAGGACCTGATCCCCATCTGGCGCAAGCTCATTGATGGCGGTATGGAGAGCGGACACGCCTACGCCAAGTCGCTGCGCACCGTCAAGAGTTGCGTCGGCAGCACGTGGTGTCGGTACGGCGTAGGCGACAGCGTGGGCATGGCCCTGCGTATCGAAGAGCGGTATAAGAGTGTCCGCAGTCCTCACAAGATCAAAGGTGGCGTCAGCGGTTGCGTGCGCGAGTGCGCAGAGGCACAGAGCAAAGAGTATGTCTAGCCCCTATTTTCTCCCAAACACCCCTACATGTTTATTTCTTCCGTGAGGGTGGACATGAAAAAGGATATTTTCGAATTGCTAATGACAGCCAACCTCAACAGTTTCGGCCTCATCGCCACAGAAAAGGGGTTCAACATCTTCGTAGGTGGCAACGGTGGCGCGAGCCCCAAGCACGCCGAGCTGCTTGCCAAAGACGTGCCACCTTCTGAAGTAGTCCCGATCTTAGACCGTTATCTAATGTTCTATATTCGGACGGCCGACAAGCTGCAGCGCACAGCGCGATGGCTCGAGGCCCTGCCCGGCGGTCTCAAGTACCTGAAAGAGGTGATACTCGAAGACAAGCTAGGGATCTGCGCCTCGCTCGAGGCCCAGATGCAGGAGCTCGTGGACTCGTTCTTCGACGAGTGGGCAGAGGCGGTCCAGGACCCCACGATAGCGTCCAAGTTCCAGCAGTTCGCGAACACCACCGAGACGCTGGAAACGGTCGAAGTAGAGCACGACCGCGGACAGAGCAGGCCCGCGTTCTGGCCCGCCGAGCCCGCGACAGACGACTTCAAGGGCCTCAAGGACCGCTGGTCGAGCACGGCCTGGCAGCCCGTCATCGAGGCCAGCTACTTTGCGGGCGCGGACGCCACGCCCAACGGCATCTCGGCCAACATTAAGCGCGGCGACACGCAGCTGGCGTTGTGGCGCGTCAAGGGGAAGTACTACGCCACGCAGCAGATGTGTCCGCACAAGCGGACATTCGCGCTGTCCGAGGGTTTGATCGGACAGGATGTCCTGCCTCCCACACCTCCCGTTACGCCGCCTTCACTCTCACCTCCGTCCTCGCCTTCGGCTACCCCTGCGGATAATGCTAAGACGACGACGACGACAACAGCGGAAACCACAAAGGAACCCTGCGGTCCCTCCCAGACCCCCTGGGTATCCTGCCCCTACCACAAGCGTAACTTTGACCTGTCCTCGGGCTCCTGCACCAACGACGCGGCGCTCTCCATCGCTACCTTCGCAGCCGAGGAGCGCCCCGACGGCCTCGTGTACATCAAGCTGCCGCCCGTCGAGGAGCTCGACGCCGAGCTGGGGACCTCGCGGTGGAAGGTCAAGAAGGGGGATCCCACCGGCGACGGTGGCCAGTTCGCCGAGCTCGACCGGAAGATCGGGTTCAAGGGTCGCAGGGCCAAGAAAGTGGGCGTTCAGCCCATGGCTGCCAATGATCAGTCTGTTGCCCGGAAGGCCATGCCGCGGGATCTGCCTGCTGTGAGGGGGGCCATTTCCATGGGTGGTGGGTGCGGTGCCGCGCCGGACTGGTGATTGTCTTCTCTCTATTTCCTCAACTTCGCCTGGCTTTTTGCATCGAGAGGGATAGGTTACTGATGGTAGTGGTCATGATGTACCATTACCCACAGCATGGGTACGGTTATTAGCACATAATGTATATAATATCTGGGCGTTCAGGAATACTGGAGTATGAAGATGGGAAGCATGGGGGTAGGACCTTCTAGGAGAGCCGGGTCAAAGGAAAAAACAAATGTATGATGTATCTAGTTACCCTGATACCCAAGGCACGCAGACATAGTAGACTAAATCGATACTATTCTAGCCATAAGACGCAGGATTTTGTTATATCAACTTGATGTGAGGCTAGACGAAGCCAGCTGAAAATCCTAGGACAGATTTATTTCATCAATACTACGCAAGCTACTGAAAGTAGATATCAGTTGCCCTGAATAGCTAGCGACCGTTGCCAATCAGGCTTTTTCCGAAGCCGACTCAAGAATGCCTTGGCTATATCAATACTGAAAGTGGCATTGGAGGCTATGTAGCGAGGCGCATGTCGGGCATGCTCGCGTGCTACGAGAACTAGATCTAATTGGCTAGACAGAATGCAACGTCGAGGTAGCTGGCCGGTGTGTTTTTCTCTTTACTCTGCTCTGATGAGTTGGCTGCCTGGATCCTCGCGCGGAGAAGCTATCCTCATCAATGCGGCAGGCAAGAGACTTCAGCAAAAAAAAAAAAAAAGGGGAGGGGGGGTGCTTCTGTATCAGTCGAATCAGCCTCTCCTTCGACGATATCTATTCCGATAGCGTCCTAATTTCTCGATATTCTTCGAGGATGCATTGTCATCGCGAAGCGATCTTTTCTCACTAAATTATACAGACACTTGGCCAAGATGCGCTCTTATGAGTACTTGCCACTACAAAGTGAGAGCGATATTCGCCTTGTGACAATCCTCCCTGGGAAGTTCGATGATCCCATTAGAGCCAAGATTACGCACGAATCCCTTGTCCCGCCTAAGGGTATTGAATCTACGCATATGTCTGTGGAGGAGATAGCTCGGACCCTGCCCGAACAGTGGGAGGCGCATGAAACTGTCGAAGGCCGTATACTATTTGAAAACATTGAGACGACGTCGACTTCATGGACTCATCCAGATCCAAATGTGGACCGAGTCCTGTACGAACAGGTACCAGCGGGCGAGATAGACTTATCAGTCCCTTCTTACGAGGCCTTGTCGTATGCGTGGGGATCACCCGAGAAGAACGACATAATCGAAATCGTTGTGCCTAGAACGACGGCCAATACAGCACTCTCCGATAGCTTCCTCAGTCGAAAACTACCTATCACCCATAATCTGGAGCTTGCGCTGCGGTATATTCGGTTCCGCGATCGGCCACGAACTATGTGGATAGATGCCGTTTGCATCGATCAGCATAACGTGCAAGAGCGAAATGCGCAGGTCCAGCGCATGGGCCAAATCCTTTCACTCGCCTTTGGCGTCGTGGCGTGGCTGGGGCCGGACTTCGTGGACAGTCGTCTCGCACTAACCACGCTGGAAGAAATTGGACAACAGGTAGAGATCACAAAACCAACAGGGCTGCTGCTCCCTTCGCCTCAGTGTTCTCGTCCGGATTGGTGGTGTAGTCTAAGAAGACCGATTCCATTGGAACTGAACAAATTGACTGCGATCACCAAAATATGCGAAGCTCCATACCTTGGGAGGCTCTGGGTCTTACAAGAGCTGGTACTGGCAAGTGTGAATTCGATCGTGCAGTGCGGTCATGATGCCGTATCATTGCCATTGTTCCATCATGGAATCTTGTTCCTCTATGGGAAATTCCGCATGCAATCCAAAGAGCTCATGTTCGAAACACATCGAGCCCTCTATTCTGCGGCTAATATAATGGGAGCTTTTCTGACTCGGCCATTACCTGGAGTACTATATCGGCACCATGTTCGGGTATGTTCCGATGCCAGGGACAAGGTCTACGCGTGCACGAACCTATTAGACCTAGCTGTGAGAAAACACATTGTCGTGGATTATTCGAAATCTCCCTTAGACGTGTACAAGCAGGTGTTCCTGGTGTTCCTGGGGCAAGAGAAACGATTAGCCCAACTGCCATATGCTGGACATTGTACCTTTCCGGCCTCGGCATGGCCAACCTGGCTTCCCAACTGGTCAGAGCGTATTACCATCGTCTCACACCGAAATGTTATCGCGAGTAGCATTTCGGCCGCACGCGCAAACTACACAGCCCCAAATAAGCTTGATGTTACTGGAGTCTCATTTGCACACATGTCTACTGGAAGCCAGGCGCTGAGCGGTGGTCTTTCAAGCGCCGTACAGTTTCTCAAGGGGTTGGGGTTAGAGGATCTGCAGATGTCAACTTATCCCAATGGTGCAACGCGCTTAGACGCCTACCTCCTAACCTTTTGTTCTGGCAATGTTTATGATCGGTTTTCTGACTCATATGATGTCCCCACACTGTCTGAAGTACGGGACAAGGTAATGGAGCTCGCGGTCAGTCCTGAATGTACGGAACAACCAACACTGGTGGACGGGCTCGTCGAATATTTCATGCACCGTGCTGGGCATGTGTTCACAACACACAACGGATACATCGGGAGGTCCGACAAGCCAGTCCAATCGGGTAAGTTCACACATCTCCAGAAACTGAGCTGTGCACATTATAACTGACGTGTTAGGGCAGGAGATGAGGCTTTCGTTATTCTCGGCTGCGACAGCCTAATGATAGTCCGACCGACCCCTAATGGCGAATATAAGGTCGTAGGGAATTGCTATATATATGGGGCTATGGATGGCGAAGCACTCCTGGGTGAGGTCCCATATCCTTGGAGAGTCGAGATAATATCGAATAAGAGAGGTACCTGGACCTTCGGCTTTCAAAATGATGATCTCGATGAGTGGAGGGAAGACGACCCTCGATTGGATAGTATCCCATTACCTGCGGAATGGGAACCCATAGAATTTGAATGGACTCGTTCCGACCCCAACATCTGTAGAAAATTTCGAAATAGAGATACGGGCGAAATCATTAACTCGGATCCGAGGCTTTATCCGGAAGCACTTCTCGAACGTGGTATTCCAGTGAAGAACATCACTCTTATCTAAAGCTCTCCGTCTATCCTTGCCTAGCAGAAAGCCTTCGCCCTTAGTTTAGGTACGTATGCATAGTTCGAGATGACGCAAGAGGACAAACCCTACTAACCTCGATTTGAAGACACCTATCGTATGATGTACGATATCGTTCAGTGTCCTCAAGGGGGTCACGCGAGGCTCAGGGTGAAGCATGAGCACTGAAAGGAGGATACGAAAAATGGCTTTCTGACATAAAAATTATGACCGTCTCGGCATTTTCCCGCTCGAACAGCTATAGGAGTAGTGTTATCTTTGGTCACAGATTCCATAGGCAGTTCAAGAGAGATAGCCCAGCCTCTTCTAAGATCCGGATCCCTACGATCGATCTTTATTGGTAGCTATCTGCTATCTTTCTATCTTGATATTATATGAGTACAAAATCAATTGCACTTTAGTTAGCCAACTACCGTTCGCATCATCGTAATGAAGTCTTTGTTTGTAACCTACCTAGGTAGGTTACAAACTTTGACCTTTCATTAGTTCAGTCAACTTGAGTCGCTGTCACATCAACTCATACCTGCACGAAGCCCCCTCCCCAGAGCAAATCGAGTTACATTGAAGCCCGTAACGAGAAGCAGTATATGATTATATCGGCATGATCCCTATGGCCCAAGAGGGCAGTAGTAAGATAGATCTCTTCGCAACATTGTTATATAATACTAGCTCTAGCTTGCTCTACCAGTCAGGGTTCCCTTGTAACTTTGGCCTCATAGATAGATATCCGTGGAGTATGCCTACCTACCTACCCCTTTTTCTTCTAACCCCTAATCTCAGATTTGCCACCACACTTATCGTCACCCCCATGCATCTACAAGCCCCTCCACATAATCCCAAACGAGAGACATCCGCCTGTAGATTATCTCCCGAGTTTTAGCCTAGCTATCGTGCATCTGCAGAGAACCATTTTGCTGTATGGACTTACAAACGCCCTGCATGAAATGTGGGCATAAAGCGTCTTTTTCGTGATCTATCGGTACCCTACAGACTGGCATACGCATCCCTACCTCCTGGGCAACGTACACTCCTCAAACATCCTGCAGATATACCATCACAGATAAAACATATCAAGCAGATAGACACGCACCAATCTACTTCACCCCTGATGTAAGTAGCTAACTAAGCACCCAGGCTACCATCTATACTAGCGCGAACCAGTATGCACCCAAGCTGCAAGATAAGTATGTGGTTCAAGGGCACCAATACACCAAAGACGGAAGAGTAGTAGCAACAGTGGGAGTATGCAGTATACATACTAGGTAACATCAACAGAGGTTCCATTTTACGTCAGCTCACTGCATACCATTTCCCCACCTGACTAAGGATCTCCTCTCTCCGTACTTACTCAGTACTACATAAGAAGCAAGCAACTTGACACGACCAGGCAAATAGGTGAATGACATAGTCTATGGGGTATCCAAATGCATTCGACCTAAACCAGATAAGTGATTCTTTAATGTCCGAGGATCATGGCCTCGATAAATACTCAATCAATTTCATACAGCATGTTTCGATCTATACTAAATAGCACAGATAATCAAATCTGATAATTCAGGTGGTTGGCTAAGCGAGCTCTCGGAACCAAGTGTATTTTACTACTTACTACATACCTAACCAACACCGCCGCAATGTCGATGTCGATGCCACGTGTCCTGTATTCACGTTCTTGTATCCCCAGGGAAGTTACATATCAAGCGATCCAAAAAGGCGAAAGTGTAGAATGAAGCCCAAAAACCGAGAACACACTGTAGATAGCACACCTGGGGATACCCTCCCGGACGACTAATCATACGTCCAAAGATATTGAGTAGTCGACTAACTCTGGCGTTTCAATTCAGAAACAAAGGAGAGGATAGGGACACGGGCTCCAGATTAGCGCGGGTCATGTCATAGTAGCCATTCACATATCCAAGGGTCACACCAAGCTATTCGGGTTTCGTGGGAATATTTCATTCTACAGTAAAGAATAGTACTAAACCATCTGCCTGCTGCTAGTCTTCTCTTCTGCCCAAAGACGCCCATTTGCTCGTGATTTGATGCGATGTATGGTGTCTGTCAAATCATAGCACATTCTCGGAACCTCATGCCAATACATTACTCGGTCTCACATTGGCTAGACCGTTCTTTGCATATCTCGTGGTACAGCTCTGCCAATCTTCCTCGTATTGCTATGTTAATATCACAAATAGTCGAATAAAAGCGAGTGAGAGTTGAACATAGTGAGTGGATCATGGAGGAAATCAAAAGAGAAACTCATCCCAAGACGCCCTTCAAGATCCCATTTCCTTCTCCCTCCCATCTCCCAAGATATGTACCGCAAATTGGCGCCCATGTCGTGTAGACACTAACCCCCCCATGTGCTTGTAAATGCATAGACACCGTCCAGCCAATTATCTATGCATATCCGTTCGCCTGCCCATTGAGTGACGATTGGCCAGCCTGAAAAGCTGGATTTTTTGAAATCCTCTTTCTGAATAACTCCGATTTTTTCCACGTTCATAATGGTTGTCCTGACAATTGCCCGTATTGAGACCCAGAGGCACGTAGAAGCATGGCGTAAGTCGTCGCATACGTTGTGGTAATAACAGTAAATCCTATTCTCCAACTCCCCATAGGAACCAAAGCGCCGGTTTTAGTGATGGTAATGGCACAAGTCGTGGATATGTGGAAAGTTCCGGACGAAAGATGACACGGACAATTATAGATCAAGTGCCCGGGCATGATCCGCCGAGGTATTTGCTCATAACAGCTTTGAAGTCTTTCTCGTCGACAACAGCACCGCTCCCTCCACACTTCGCCTTCTTTTGTAGGTCAGAGCAAAGACCGTCGAGGTCGAGGTCGCCGGCTTGCACTTTCGGGCAGCCTTGCAATTGTTCCCTAGTGATTGTGTTAGTTGGCTTGTCAAATATTTGGGCTCTAGACTTAAGCAAATGCAACTCACCATATATTGTTACAGGTTAGGAGCTTGCCATTGTCAGTTGTTACAATGGTATCCTCTGTTTCCTTTCGGGCATCAATTTCGGCACAGATGTCTTTCTTGGCCGGTTTAGGCTCAGGGACCGAAGGTGCGTTAAACGGTGCTAGGAAGTCTACGTCGAAAGCATCATTGAAGAAGCTATCGTCGAAGGTAGTGTTGGCCAAAATGTTACTCTGCGGTTCACGGTAGTCACCGAATAATTGTGGATCGAATTGGCCGCCGTTCTGTTGTGACAGCCAGTCAAAATTGGTAAAGTCAAGGTTACCGATATGGCTTAAGTTACCGAACGCTACTGGATATGTCAGCATAGAAGTTCAATGGGGTGAATTGTGAATAGTCACTCACCTGAGGTGTTATCGCTCGTCAGGCCCGGTTGCTCTTCTCCAATCGTAGTTAAAGTCTCCAGAGGCTTAAAGCCAAGCGGTGACTGTGTGAAAGGCTCGGGAGACGTGCCGCAAGATGAGCTTGGTCCCATGACGGAATTGGAGGAAGAAGACGGGGAGCCAGTATTAGTCCCGTTGAGACTGTATTGTGCGGAATCTAAGCTGGTCCTAGAACCACTATTGCCATTGATACAGTCCGAGTGGACGATGTCCGAGTACTTGAATGATGAGGCGAACGAGTCTTTCGCCTGTTGTCCCTCTGAGTTTTCGTGGTTCTTGGAAGAGTTTCCGGTCCTAGGCTGCTCCGATGGACTTGTCTGGCTGTTGGGACTACGACCTGACGACGGTGATGGATACGGCGATGTTTGCTTTGCGCCGGCGAGTGACGTATTGGGTCCTGGTAACATGCCAAACTTGGGAAATTCAAATTGGAAGTTGACGTCGTTGATGTTTTGAATCGCAGCACTGCCAAATGAAGAAGGACCGCGGGTAGGGCCTGTCGATGAGCGCGACCTGCCAGACACCAGGGACAATTTCTTCTTATACTGCTCTAATTCGACAGTCAACCTCTCGATCTGAGCGCGTAGCTGACTATTCTCATTATTGGTAGCACTAGAAGCCTTCTCTAATTCTTCAACTTTTGTTTCGAGGTCTTTCAAATGCTTTTCTTTCCGTTCTCGGAAAGCACGCTGAGCAGCACGATTCTGGGCCTTCCTCTTCTATTTGAAGTGTTAGACTTTGAAGTTTTATAAGAGAAGTGGATTTTCCAACTGACCGAGCTAGGTTCATTTGTGAGAGGCTTGCGACCGGGTTTCTTAGGAACCTTCCCCTCACTTTCCCTTCGCTTTGCGCCACCCTCCACTTCCTCATCGTCATCTTCGTCGGGATGACTCCTTTTATCTGAAGACTCATTTTCAGGGGAGCTGGCTTTAGATGTGTCCTTCGCGCCGTCGCTACCATCGGGACTAGAGCCGGGAAGATCTCCAATCATCCTGCCTTGTGTACCGGCTTGGTCGTCATTCCCGAAGTCAAAGTCGAAGCTGGTGTCTTGTCCGACGTCGTAGTCATAATCGAGAAAGGGGCTACTAGAAGCGCCATTTGATTCAGTGAATCCGATTGTTCTCTGATTCTGGGTGGGCGATGTGGTGAGGGAGTCTGGTGTCAGAGAATCTTGATCCGCCTTCAAGCTGTTGTTTGGTTGATTGGATGTCAGCGCTCTAAACAGCAGGTTTTGCTGCTGAGGCGTGAGAATGAAGTTAGGAAGAATGTTCGGGCGAGCGGAAGCCATTGTGAGATTTCACTGGTTGAGTAAGATGAAAAAGAAATCCGTGAAAGATGGCCGGCGGCGTGAAATTTGCCGGAGTAGACAAACGGGCGGGCAGGCAGGCGACTCCTTCGTAGAGCCGCCGCGTAAGAGGTAGAATATTAGCTGTTGTGAATACAGCTAGTCTGATGAAGATTCCAATTGGAGAGCGATGCTGTCGAACTGACGAGACACGAAAGCGAATAATTGCTAGCTGGTCGACGACTATGCTAGCCCACTTGACCCAAGTCGGGATAGGCTTGAGACAGAGAGAAACACTTGACTACGTCAACACAACGGCGGGCTGAGAGTAGCAGGTGTTTACAAAGGAACAAGGCGAATTCGCCCTGGGTCTTGTCGAGGAGTGGACAAGGTAGGAAGTGGGTGGAAGATAAGAAAATAGCGGCCTGGCTGGCCGGGCTTTGGATTGGAGTCTGTACACGGGTATCGGTGCTTCGGTGGGCGGCTACGCTTGCAGTGGTGTCATAGGTTTCCTGGTAACCAGTATGGCTAGCACGGGTTGACACAGCTTGTCCTGTGCCTATCGTGAGAGGGAGGAGGGGTAGCCGACTGTTGTCCAGGTTCGTTGACCGCTGTCGGGTAATAACCGTCGTCTGATCTTGGTTGGACTGATTGAACCTTAAAGTGACCGCCACACAGATATGCACAGTGGGTTGTGAATGTCAGATGGAAACCAAGCGGGTGGGTATGGCAACAGGCAGGCAGGCAGGAAGGGCGTGCGTCTTCTACCTTTGCTGGCGTGTGTTCCTGTTTTCCAACAGCCTGAGGTGGTGTGTGCAATACAGAGGTGGCGTGCGAGTGCGAGTGCGGGTTAGAGTGACAGAAGGAAATGGATAGAGAAGACCAAAGACCAGCCATGCAAGAATCCGATTTGTAAGCTAGCTGGAAGTAGAGTGGTTGGAACGGTTGGAGGTGGAAGTGGGAGTGGGCGGGCCTGGGACAAGGGGTACCTTACCAGATGTACCTATTATAAGCAGCCCCGACCGTCCTCGGACATAGCGGCTTCGATAGCCCGGACGATTGTACGGAGGAAGTACCTAAGTACTATGGTCACTCACTGCCCTGTGGGAGAGCTGACTATGTAGGTAGTGTAGTTCAGTGGGAGTGATGGTTTGGTTGGCCTGGCTGGTCAGCCCACCCACATAATGGAGGGGTCGCCATCTTGTAGCTTCACCAATGAATTGGCACCAAGTGCACCGGCTCGCTTTACACCACCCTTCTTCTGGAAGTCAAGATTACAAAACCCCTGTTCGCATACACATATACCGGTAGTGAGGCATGTTAGCTCTCATAGCCCATTCAGAGTCTGTACATCTCGATTACTAGTAGTATGCTTAACTTAAGGCAGTGGTGCAGTAGTAAATCCTGACCTGACCTGCATGTTTCATGTTGCAGATAGCTAAGCGTCGTAGATTGCAGAAGGGACTTGATTGAAAACATAGCAAATCCAGCCTTTAATAGCCACTTGCTATTGTACATTGCAACATATCGGTTATCCCGCCGCTATGGCGATTTTCACCAGGATACATATCTCGTTTGACTCTGTATCTCTTGGTCGTCTATAATGCGGATACTTTGCCTTGGCGTATATTATACTGTATAGCAGCCGTGGGATGAGATGATCGGTATGACTCAATACTCTCATCATCATCATCCCCGAACCCTAGATGCGCTAGGTACTTAAGGCTAGTGTGGTGCCGGAAGGGCGTATCTCAATGGGTCTATCGACTCTATCAAGGATACTTACTTAAGTATCTATTGGCTACCGAATTGCGGCCGTGGTGATGGCTGCTTGAACAAATGAGGCTCGGTGGTAAGGAAGTTGTCGTCGGTACCCTTGCTATATATATACTATCCGAGAATACAGGTGATTTAGGTCTGTATACTCTGTATAAGGCAGGGTGAAAATGGACTCGGATGTCATGGGCCATCTTGCTACCTGCAGTATAAGCGTCGGAGGTTAGCTGCGGTATTTCCGAAAGTGGTAACTGGTTGCGCCGTCGGACGAATTAATACCTAGCAGCCGTTGTAGTTGAGTTATGTAAGTAGTTATACGCCGTTTAAAGTCAGCCTCTTCGTGCGGCCGAGGAAATCCTCGATTGTCGTCAAATATGCTTTGCATCTGCATGCTGACCGGGAATTAGGAGACTCCCGGTGTACTTAGTGTGCGTACTGTCCCGCTTGGCTCATGCTGCACTCAGATTATAGTACGTTTTCTTGAAATAGCGGAACTCCCCTTTGCCCTCTAGTGTAGTCTCTTGACCAAGTCGCCAAGCTACAGGTACCGAGCTGCCCAGACCGCTTGCGTCTCAGGGGTGGCCATCGATCTGCTGTCTCCTCCCCCGTCGTTGACCTGGCCAGAAGCCTGACCTTACATACAAGAACGGCATCCTGAGAGAAAATCCCGTTACTAACTGCCCCGTGGTGGCGATAACCGAATCCTGCCCGAAACCGAAACCCCGACTGGAAGCCCGACATATAAGAACGTTCCGAGAGGTTGAGAGGGCGGATGCATTGCGGCCACTATGCCATAACTTATAATAGCCCGCTCTCCTGCTTCCCAGCCTGTTCATCCATAGGTAGCCAATCGGTAGATGAAGTAGTATTTAATAGGAGATCACCGCTTGTCCTTGAAGAAGAGAGAATCTTTGCTGTAGCTCTGGAAGGATTGGATGGGTAACTAACCTAAGAGTATAAAAGGCTACCTAGGTAGTGAATACCACCTACGTGCTAAGGTAATTTCATCATTTGAAAGTGATTGAAAAATAAATGTAGCGCATGAACCTAAAGATAACGGCAACTATGTAACTGAACCAATGAAATACCTTAGGTAGGCATTTGCAGGCCATATCTTTGCATTGGACATTGAATCTCTCTACATCTTCTACGTGTATCTACTGTATGTCAATGATTTAGACGCTATAATCCATCATGATGTTAGGTACCTACCGTAACTACATCCCACATATATCTACAGTGGCTTAAAAGAATTGAAACATCTACCCTCTGCGTCTAATAGAATCAGTTGAACTTGTACGGTACCTGGTTCGGTTCCCCTTTATATATTAATAGTTGATCTTACCTTTTAACAAAATTCCGGCATTCTCATTCGTTCGTAATTTTTAGCCACTCCTTTTATACTACCTAGGTACAGTTGGTATTAGCAGTGTAAGTTGACCACCAGGTACACTCGATACCGGGGCTGAGACCAGCTTATCACAAGTCGCTCAAGGTTCCCCGCAATAAGTAGGTTGAACCTTGATTGCCAGTCCACGACTCCTAATTTAGGCTTTGTGGAGACTAGCCACAACAGGAAAGGGGTGAGGAGGAGAGCTTTCCTAGACCGATTCTTTAGATACCTAGACTAGGCTAGTGTGTCTCGATGGGACCATTATCATCAGCCTCGTCATCACCAACAACCGCTATCCCACATGGCTTGAATCAGCCCATCGAGAACAACGATATCCCAAGTAATCATTCACCATAACTTAGGAAGAGCATACCTATTGAGTGAGCTTATCCAATCACTCTAACAGGAACTGCGAGCCGAGTCCTGGTCTCCTTGGGATCCTTCGGCTGCCGGGAACCCCCCATTTCCAAAACCCAAAGTCAACCCACCTCATCGAGACCCGATACCGCAAACATGGATCTCGCATACGACCACATCGTCGAGGAGTCTATGCCAAAAGATGAGGGCAGCTCAAGAAATAACGGCGGCCAGTCGGACCGGAAGCCCGAGTCTACCCTTAATGAAGACTTTCAGGAGGCATACCGTGCTTTCTCCAGCAGCAGCTGGGGCAGCTGGCTTGGCGGCACCGTTGAGAAAGTAGTCAAGCAGGTATGCAGCACAACGAGACCGTAGAAGCCACAAATAAGACGAATATCCGATCTAATATGATTTTCCTGATCAGGGCGAGTCCGTATACCGTGAAGCCAGTCAAGAAGTGACGTCCCTTGGCGCCGACGCCTCGAGGGGCTTCGCGACCCTGCGAGCCCGCGCCCTCTCGCTAAGGACCGTACCATTCCCTGGGGTGACGATGCAACAAGCCGAAAAAAGCGGCGATAAGGATAAGGATACGGAAAAGGACAAGGACAAGGACAAAGAGGGCGAGACCACACCGACAACATCGAGGGCTCCCGGGTCTTCGGACGAAGGTACTTCGGCTAAAGATGCCGAGACAGTCATGGCCCGCCTGCGGAGCGAAGCCGCTACCCGCCTGAAGGCTATCCAGCGGGCCGAGGACGCAGCTGATGAGGCACTCTTGAAATTTGGCACTAACATTCGGGATTTCTTCCGGGACGCCATCACTGTGAAGGCTGGGGCTGCAGGTGCCGAGGGGGCCAGTAATCGTTTCGAGAGTAAGGACGACTCGGGCAAACGTGTGATTCACAGCTCGCGGTACGACGCACAACTTCATGTCTTGCACACGACGGAAAAGGGCTTCACGGAGGATCCTTCTACCGCTGAGTTTGCGGCATGGGCCAAGGACTTCGATGCCGACGCAAAAACGGATAGCATTAGTGCCGACCTCGCCAAATACCCTGAGCTACGGGCCAATATGGAGAAGCTTGTTCCTAACCGGGTAGCGTATGCCGATTTCTGGAAACGCTACTACTTCTTGAGACACAGTATAGAGACTGCTGATGCTCGTCGTCGAGATTTGCTGAAGGGTGGGTCTATTTCATCCATTGTGCTATCTATTACACTTATGCTAACATTGAGTCTAATCTAGCCGCGTCTGCGGAAGAGGAGATTGGATGGGGCGATGAAGAATCGGAAGAGGAATCTGAGGAGGAGTCAGAGGAGGAGTCCGAGGAAGAGTCGGACGATGAGACCCCTCCAGGCAAATCCACAGCCAAACCTACAGATAAGATCCAGAGACCCAGCTCGACTGAATCTTCGACAACAATCCACCCGCCCGCCGGCGCCGGCGCCGGCAAGCCAACGCACCTAAAGCCTTCCGAGCCCCGTAAGTCAAACGACGAGAAGTCACAGGCCGATAGCGACACCAGCTACGACGTGGTGGGCGCTGCTTCTGGCAAAACAAGTCAGGCACCCAACAGCCCTAAGGATGCCCGGAAGGCGGAGGATAGTGATGACGACGAGGATAGCGAGGAGGAGGATAGTGACGATGAAGAATGGGAGTAAACACGGTGCGACTCTTGTACGGAACGTAAACGCGAAGAATAGCAGTGGTCGAACGCATTATTTGGGTTCGATGAATTATCGCTGGCGTTTTAAGGTGCTCTTGATGTTTGGATTGGGTAGGGGCTCTCTTATAATTCAGCTCCTTTCTTCCGCGACTCTGTATATGCTCGTTGCCGCAGATCTCCAATATTAAAGCGCTGTTCGCCCAAGCGGAGGCTGCACTCGTCGTTCGTGAGCCACGTCATGTGGCGTTGTCTACGTCTTCCACTGTATATCACCTCTTCCTCCTTGAGACTTTTTCAAATCCATCTTCATCTAGCTCGGGCTGTGGCTTCACCTTCGGAGCAACGGGTACCAGGGCGGGGGCATCATCCATCTCGACATCGTTGTTGTCGTCTTCGTCACCCTCTTCGTCGTCACTACCACTCTCCCAATCGGTGTCCTGGTCCGGGTCGGCCGCAGCTTGCGCCGCGACCTTCTTGCCCTTGGTATCAAGCCAGCGTGCCCTCAACTCCTCGACCAGCGCGAAGTTATCTTCAGCGCACTGGGCCCTGCACTTCATGATACGGTCGGCGACCTCGGCCTCGGACTGGTCGTCGACGTTGGCCTCGAACTCGTCGAACATTACTTGCAGCAGCGTCTCCTCTATCTCTTCCGCAATGGGCTCGTCGGGGAGTTTTTTGCTTTGGGATTTCGTGCTGTTGTTGTTTTGCGAGGGTGTGTTGCTGGCGGCGGTGGTAGCTAGGTCAACGAAGCTGGGGAACATGTCGACGATCACGCCCGCTAGCCAATCCCGCTTGTCGGACGAGTCGGGGCCGCCCCAGTTGTTCTGTACGGC
Organism: Xylaria sp. FL0064; assembly: GCA_022593225.1. Classification (NCBI taxonomy): domain Eukaryota; kingdom Fungi; phylum Ascomycota; class Sordariomycetes; order Xylariales; family Xylariaceae; genus Xylaria; species Xylaria sp. FL0064. The sequence goes on along the minus strand of JAJKLE010000010.1, from coordinate 600,424 downwards.
GATGGTGAGGGATTGCCATAGGTGGAGGGATATCGCGACGCCTTGCTCGAATTGTTGTTGTCGGACTTCTGGAGAGACGAGGGTTAGCTGAGGTTGGCTTTTTTACGGCTCTGCTATCTCAGTTGATGCGATGCATTGCGATGCGATGGTGAGGTTATTTTGGTCGAGGTATTGCCATGAATATTGAAGCTGAGAAAATGCAGGTCTTGACTTAGATCGATCGCAAACGTACCGGGTGACGGCCCCTCTGGAGATGAAGAGGCCATTTTGAGCTGTTGGCCGTGAAATTATAGTGTGTTGTTGCGCGATAGTAACCTAACGACTTTTTCTAACCCCCATGTCGCCTGTAGTTGGCCTCCTTCGTGATGGAGGGGCATTTTTTGGCCCTCCTTGTGATTCTGCCATGTCTTACCGCTTGGTCAGA